>JAAALK010000086.1:23076353-23314705 GCA_019279435.1 Zizania palustris | reverse complement strand
TTTGAACGCCATGAAACTTAGAGCGGGCATCGCCAGCGTCGACAGCAGCGGCGAGAAGGTGTTCCGTGCTCTGGTCAACACTCGAGTCTCCTTGCTCAACATTCTGAGCTCGAGCTTCTGATGTCCAAACATTTTGTACATACTACGAGAAGTAATAGTTCCTGGTTCTCAATCGGCTGCATTTCGAATCTTGGAACCAGACTACGTTCCGAATTGCAAATCAAAATGCTCATTTTGGTCCGGTTCTTTGGTTCCAAGCCTCCAACAAATCCAATGGAATCCAAATGCAGCACATCCTTCAAAGTCTATCCAAATTATTATTATTTTTTTGAAATAGGCACAATCTGATTTTTGAAGGTTATGGGTGTGTCGAGATGTGAACGAGAACTTCTCAGGAGGTTGTACTACTCTCGTCTGAGCACGTTTAACAATGAAGTTTTGAGGAGATTAAGTGACAGCTAACTCAATCCCTTTTCAATATCTATCCAAATTATCATCTACCAAAAAATGGCATGTGTGAATCGATGAACAAAAGGGTCAGCTAAGATGAACAGAACAACACCTGTGCCGAGAATTGTATGACCGTGCATCGCTGATCGCTAGATCTGTAGCCTGTGGGTACTAGAAACTCTTGTAAATATCCAGAATCCAACAATGACCTCCTGTCGTCGTCCACTTGCTCCAGTCCTCCAGGTGTAGCTTGTTACAGTTCGAGGTCACACACAAGAATCATTAGCAGTAGAAATAATACGGTTTCCCAAGCTCGCATCCCTGTGAGCCAGCACATGTTGTCGGGTCGCGCTCTGCTCGCTCCTGCTGCTGCTGCCAGCCGGGGACGCTGAACTGGGCGAAAATATAATTGGGAGTTCGCGAGGGGAATATATCGCTCTGGACCTCCAGTGCTCGGAGCAGGGCAGCAGGCAGTGCACCACCGACTCGACTCGATCGACAGCTCTGATCTCCGATGACCGCTGCTTGCATGAACGCGTTTGGTGATGAGCCTGAGCCTGAGTGGTGGTGAGTCAGCGTGGACTTTCTTTCCTTTTCAGATGCCTTTCTGCTTGTATATATGCCATGTGCACTTGCCAAGACGTGCGTGTATATATGCCGTCGATCACTTGAGATGCGCGACTCGTCATGTGATGTGATCGGATCTTGGCCGGTGCCGGTGCCACAAGCGCCAACCGTGGCCGTTTCTTCATGTACTATAAACCTGACGTGGAGACCTCGACGGCTCGACGTACGTTCGAAACGGGCCATGAAGCCGGCCATGGCAGGCCCCGGCCGGGGAAGCTTTGCCTGACGCGACGAAGCTAAGCTAGCTTCAATGGTCGTCGTCTCTCGCTCGTCTCCCCCAGTACGCACCCGCGGTCGCGGACAGATGAAAACGCCGCGGCGTCACATGCGGCGCAGGCTGGGGGTGGGGGAACGGGGCAGTCGCCCTGGCATGGCGAATTAATGAAACCGGAGCGCGCAGGGTTTGGCTGGCCGGTTCCCCGACAACGACAAGCGGCTGCCTACGAGCGCGGAGGCGGAGCACACCGTACCCCTGCGGTCTACACGTACGTCGGTTACGTGGTGTCCGTGGTGACGGTGCGCGAGAAGCTGAAGCTCTTGTGCTGGTTCGTGAACCTGGGCTTTGTCCAGAGTATTTTTTAAAAAGGAAAATAATATTTCGACGAAATTACAATTAATATCCGGTTTCACAATTTAAAAAATAAACTTTGTCGACGGTTCCTCATTTTGATAGGATGGATTGGTGTCGACAGAGAAAAAATCTCAAGGAAAATTTCGTTAAAAAATTATTAAAAAACTCGTTCACGAAGCCCGTACACAGCGATTTTTAATAATATTTTTTGAAAAAAAATCAAATCCAGCAAACTAATTCAAAAAATAACAAAAATTATTAACCATCGGCCGAACAAGCCGCAACGACTAGTTAAACTAAGTGCTTTGCGGGCGCTGACAAGTGTCGGCCTCTGATAGGTCGAGCTAGACCATATGGTCTAATTCAGCCAACTAAAAGTCAAACCCGCTCTATAAAAAGGCAATGTATCCAGTGCTCAAACAGGTGTCGTGCTCATATACATATTTTAAATCTGTATCATCTATCTCTCATCCAACGGTGACCTTTAATTTACAGAGAACACCTTTCAATGGGCTAGCTGCAAAAATTTCAACGCCGTGAAGGAAGGTGGATTGAAGGTAACACGTTGGTTATGAGACATAGATAACATGATTAAATATGTATATGAACACGACACCTGTTTGAGCACCGAATACGTTGCCCTATAAAAAAATGGGGCGCGAAAACCCCTATCCCTAAACACCATTAGCTGCCCTCTTCACCTTTGGGTATAATTTCTTCTCCTTTTATTTTGTAGGTAGTTGTAAGTAATTAGTGTACATTCTTGATGGTAGTTGTAAAGTAATTTAGTGTAATTCAGTTAGTAGTTTAGGGATGATTAGTAGTAGTTTACGTGTAATTTCGAGTAGTTTAAGTAGTTTAAGGGTACTTTATGAGTGAATTTAGAGGTACCTTAGGGATATTGGAGATATTAGAGATAATTAATGGTATGTACATGAATTTAGACATACTTTAGGAGATAATTTAGGAGAAATTTAGATATATTTAAAGGTATTTTAGAGATAACTTTAACGTGCTTATAAATAATTTAAAAGTTTTATGATATAGTCCTTCATCGTGTGTAGCTTTCTTTGTGTACAAGCATGTTGACGCAAGACTCACCGCAAAACTACATCCTGTTGTTCAATGCTATTCCAAGTATCACACATACTTTACTATGTTAGATATTTATGTAGAGATAATTAAATATAATTATCATATGATTAAATCTTAATAGTGTAAAATACTTATTTTAGTCATATTATTTACTGATTAGTTTGTCAATTGTTTGCTATTTAATTTTATCTATTTGGTAATAAAGAAGTTTTTAGACTTATGGATAGAATATCATTTAGGATTTACTTTAGAGATGATTAAGTAGTTATTGGTCATGACGGTGCTAATTTAGTAGTTAGTTTTAATGTCCGATAATAGTTTAAGTTGAGTGATGGAGCGTTGCATTAATAGTATTAAGTGATGGATGTATCATATTTTTAGATTAGATATGGAACAGTGGGGATTATATCTGTTGCCCAATGCAGTTGTCGGGCAAAGGGTATTTTTGAAAGGGCTCCTGTTACCTCGCAAGCAGCATATGGAGGGGGTATGTTAGAAAGGCGTTAGGGCAAGGTTGCATTGGGAACAAATTTTGTTAGTCTATTTCACTCCTTGTCTCCTTCAAACTCTAGACTAGCACTAGAAAAGTTGTTGAGTCTGAAGAACAATTAGAATCGAGAGATCGAGAGAGTAGCCAACTCCAGAGATTGGTCGAACCAGATGTGTTAGTCTGATTCGCCTATGGTCGGGCCGAACTATATCACATTAGCCTAGCTTGGTCGATCAACAGTCGAAGTGTGTCAGCGCCACGCGGCGGCTCGATCGAACTAGGCTGACGGGCCTAGTTCGACTGATGGTGGATGATATGTGTCTTTTTGCTATTTTTAATCAATGTACCAGATTTATTTTTAAAAAAAATATTATTAAAAAATTCCATGCACGAACCGGCGTTTCTTGGGAAGTATATGGGCTGTTAAACTCGTGGACGGTGCTGGTACGACCCAGAATCTTTCTGCTAGAACTGGGCAAAACTGGACCTACTACAAATCTTCCTGTGGTATTTTTGCACATGAATTAAGTCCAGCCCAAAATACATTTTTATTAGGCTGAGTTAAACTCGACCAGCTTTCGAGCACAAAACTATAAGTTATTTTGTTTTTTTCAGATTTATTACGGATTAATGAACCTGACACATATATAATAAATTTGGACACATATATGTTCAGATTCATGATCTGTGATAAATCTGAAAAAACTAAAATAACTTATTACGGAATAGAGTTAGTAACACGTTTCCTATATCCTCTTCACAGCAATACTCGATTTGTGCGAACATATGAAAAGAGGGAGTGTGTACCGTATACATCTCTACTATATTAAAGCGCCCTCGTCCGTTCGCTCCCATCACCACTCACTCACGCATGCACACATCCCATAAAAAACCGGCCAAAACATGTGCCCTGTAAAACCGCCCGAACACGCGTAACAGCGCGCACGCCGTCCGCCCTCCGTGCTGCATGCAACTACCTGCACGAAAGAAAAAACAAAAAAGAAAAAAGAATCAGCAACTACCTGCACGAAAGAAGGAAAACAAAAAGAAAAAAGAAGAAGAAAAATAAAGAAAAGAAATATACTTTTGCATTTTAGTTTTAAATTTCTTTATTTTACATTTAAATTTATATATACTTTGCATTTTATTTTTAAATTTCTTATTTTACATTTTTAAACAGATATACGAATTTTGTGTAGAATTTATTTCTGTTGCAAAGTACAGGCATCTGACTAGTTTGTAAATATATTGGGAAATCTGAGATTTTGATTTTGCCCAGGTGTCAAAATCAAAATCTCTATATGCTAGTAAAAAAAATCTATAATAGTTTCTTCCTCAAAAATGAACAAAAAAAATAGGACCTTAACCATTGGACCACATAATGTTTTTACAATTTTAGATACTAATTTATATTTCACTATATCCTTATACATACATGTATAGGATGTAGAATCCCTTTAGGTTAACCCACCCCCTAGGGCTGTACCTGCTGATATGAAAGCCCTATACCATCACACCGGTCTTCAGCCACAATAAAAGGAAAAATTATTTATATACCATTATAATTTTCAATAATTGTCTATATACTGTCAGCGACTGTGGCGGTCCTCATCCGATGACATATTAACGAACCATGAAATTATAATGACATAGAAAAAATTAATCCACGTAAAAAAACTCGTGCCTCCTCAACAGAGTAATAATCAAATCGATCGTACACTGATACGGTGATGTGAATTAGGTGGCTCATTCAGCGAGTGGGCTTAATGATTGGATGTCGCCGCACCGGTGATAGATTCAGATCCAAGTCGTCACTCGTCAGCAAGTTTCAGAGAAACGGCAATTACAGTTTAGGTCAGATAAAGAGAAGGACGGGAGCTTGCACAAGTGGCTTAATTCTGAAATCCCTCCTCGACGCTGAGGCCCTCACAACATGTTGGACTTTAATCTGCAATTGAATAGTCCTCGTCAGGAGCGTAATTTGCAAGCCTCAGCCCACATGATCATGATCAGGATGGTGCTGCCCTCATCAAAGACAATAATAGCACCATTCTGCACGTACGTACAGCGGATGTTAGCGTATCACTCTTGCGGCCACGTGAGCCGCTCAAGAGATCGCATTCATGGACTCTTCCTGCATTATGAGTTCATGACCACGAGATCAAAATGGTAGGCCCAGATGGACAAAACGAAAGTGATCCTACGATACGAGAAGCAGAGAAAAGTCTTTTTTCCCTCCGTTAGCCGGTTATCCTAGCTAGCTCGGCCTCATCGCCAGGGCTGCTTGTTTGTGTCGGAAATATGATCCGGATACTTCTCGAGTGAATTCATGAAAACTCAAGTGGAAGAGGACCAGTAGACACAACATTAAATACAATTAATAAACAATCAACATCAATCAGTCTGTCTGATAGTAGTCGACAGTTCAAGAGTTCTCAAGTTCAACGTTCGAAAATTCTTCCTGATTGCAGGTAGTCGGATGATCGCCATCAAGACACAGTCCACTCTTTAAAACTCCATAATTATACGGTTAATATGGTTATTATCACCTAGAGATTAACCATGATATGGCTGTCGTCCTCATAATTAGCCATGAATGAGGTTCGTCACTCACCATTTATAGCCCCGAGTCAGTAGTGAATGTCTTAACCATCATTTATAACCCTCAATTCCTCTTATATAAGGGATCAGAGGGAACCTGCAGAAAGCACATCCCTCCATACACGTTTTCTCAAATTCTTAAGAGAGAACCATTTCTCTCAATCATATACATACAAAATAGAGTTGTTATTCTCCAAGAGATCCGAATCTATCTAAAAAGTATTGTCTCTTTGTCCATATACCATATCTTTACTAGAGATAATCATTGAATCGTCACACACATGTCTTCATTAGCTTAACCTAAAATTTTTAGGTGTGTACCCTGTAGGCTATTATCGCTCGTAAGCAACTATATATGACCTCCCTACTCCACTGCCCGTACGTGGCTAAGCTGCTAGCTGCTATGAATGATTTGTTGTTTCCACTGGACCCAAAGATTGCTTCAGCTCATTGTGTAGCGGCTAATAACACTTAACCGAGCTGGTGTCTAGCTAACTAGGTGCTAATCGGCAATGGCCCATGCACTCTTTGTCGGGACGAAGTCGCTCATCAATCTAATGAAGTTTATGTTCCTTGTGCTAATGGCCGTCATATTTTGTGGTGCCTGATTGAACAATAAAAGTGTCACCGACGATTGAATACCACTGTAGAAAAAAAGTCAAAAACATCGCATGAACAGTGGAGCAGTAGGATGGATAATCGAAGCAGGAAACCAGAGGAGTCATGGAGAGGAAAAGTAGGCAATGGCTACGCATGGAGTTAAAGGCGTCAGGTAACTAGGTCAGGCATGACAGATCACCGATGTCACTGGCTGTACGTACGTGGCTGGGCACCGCGGTGAGACCGTGACCGTGACCGTGACCGTGAGATAAATTCTTTACTGCTCTTGGATTCCATCCGAGTAAATTCTCCCTGCAGATGTGATCTCCTCGCAGAGTTGCGTAGAGATCAGATCTTGTCGATCGCCAGGGTCAATACTCCTCTCAGAGCATCTCCAACCAACTCTTCAATTTTACCTCCTAACTCAAAATAGAGACCTCCCTATCAAGATTGCCTCTTCATTTCGTAAAACACTACATCCAACTTCCTATATTTGTCTCCTTATATTTTATCTACCTATATTTTATTAATATTTCATAACTACCAAATTAAAAAAACACACATATATATAACAACACATGCTAACAAACATACATTATAATAAAAGACTTTAGAAAAATTAAAATTATACCGAAAATAATAATATATTCCATATAAATTATAATAAAATATAAAAGTGCATATAAGTGTTGAAAAATATGATAAATTAATTTCTTATACATATTATAAAATATTTTGATAGATTATTAATTTTGTCCAATATTTTACAACTAAAATATTTTCTAAATAATAATAAATGAGATAGGGAGTGACTTTGACTCCTTGACTTTGAGGAGGAGAGTGTCTTGAATAGGGAGGAAGATGAGATAGGGAGTGAAATAGGAAGTTGGTTGGAGAGTGTTTTTAAGAGTAGTTTGTTAAATAATAGGATGAGAAGTGGGATGAGGAATTGGTTGGAGATGCCCTCATCCTCTGGGCTCTAGTACTTGTTCTAGTGGATACCACATTGCTACCCTGACCAGTCGGCACGCACCAGGCAGCCGCTCGCATGTTGCACCTGGGTCATTGCAGGTCTAGCGGCAGCGGCCTGAGCGGGACAAGCGTCAATGCGCCGCGCGGCGCGCCAAAACACACGCGCACGCGCACGCGGCGCGCCAAAACACACGCGCACGCGCACGCGGCCGACGCCGGTGTCACGGTGTGGCGGGGTCTGAGCACAGACAATACCACAGCTTCACCATCCCGTCCATGAAGACCATGATACGGACAGGATACCTTCTTCATACGCTCTAACGCCACCTTGCGTGGTCCAGCTCCAGCACTCCGGCAACTGGATTTTCCCGTGCGCGCGCCCCACGCCCGCCGTCGGACATAACAAAAACCGGCGACCGCTGGGCGCTGGCTTAGCCCCGCAAACGATAAAAGAGAAGCCGGCCGCCGCGCCCTGTCTCTCGTTCCGTGTGGCGCGCATCATTGCGCCATCACTCCCTCTCTCGCGCCGGTCGCCCAAAGCCACCGAACGCCATTAGTAGGAAGGAGTACGGTTGGGAACCGGTCGTAACTCGTACGTGCGTTGCGACTGGCGAGCGAGAGGGGGGCCAATGGGGTGCAAGGTGTCCAAGCTGGAGGACCAGGAGGCGGTCGCCCTGTGCCGCGGCCGCGTGGACCTGCTCGCCGCCGCGGTGCGCCACCGCTACGCGCTCGCCGACTCGCACGGGGCGCTCGCGGACTCGCTCGAGTCGCTGGCCGCGCCGCTGCACCGCCTCCTTCTCCTCCAGGCCTCGCCGCAGCTCACGCTACCCACAGTACGCAAGGGCGGTCTCCGCTCCTCCTCCTCCTCCACCTCGGTGTTTCTTCCTCCCGGACGTTCGGCGCAACTCGACATCGGGTCGTCATCGGCCGATTGGCCAGTCCGCACCGTCCCCGAGCAGCTCCCGCTTCCGAATTACGAGTCCGGACCCGCGTTCGCCTACCCGGCGCCGGCGAGCACGCTGCAGTTCTACTACGCGCGCAGCCGCCCGCCACCGGCGTCGGTCGGCGTCACGCAGCGCGCGCCTGGGACGACGCAGAGGGTGCGATTCGGCTCGTTCGACTCGACGAGCTCTTACCCGCAGTATGACGCACACGGCGGCGAGCAGGCCACAGCTGCGCCACAGAGGTCGGTGGCGCCTCCTAGTTCGCCGCCAAGGGAGAGCTCGTGGGCCTTCCTGAACATCTTCGACAACTACGAGCCGTACGACAGCTACAACTACGACACCGCAGCCGCGGCTACTGTCGCGGCGTACACGCCGAGCAGGAGCTCGCAGGAGGTGCGGGAGGAGGAAGGTATCCCGGAGCTGGAAGACGACGAGGAGCACTGCGTGTTTAAGGAGGTGGTCAGCGGGTACTCCACTGGAAGCGGCGCCCACCGCAGCCGGCGCAGCTCGATTGGTGGCCGGAGCAGCGTCGCCGAACGGGACAATCCTGTCGTCGATAAGGACGTCGTGGCCAGCAACAGTGAGATGCACCGGCGGCCACTGGCACACCGGAATGTAGCCATGCGCGCGTCACCACCGCCAGCCCAGAGAGTCGCCGGGCACGGTGGCAATGTGGACGTTGCAGGCGAGATTAAGACCCAGCTACTTCGAGCAGCACAAGCAGCAAGGGAGCTCGCTCCGTTGCTGGAGGTCGGGAAGCCGCGCTACCAAGAACACAACCATGGTGAGCTACTGAGCTACTGATCGTTCAAACAACTCACCTTGTCGATCGACCCGGTTTGTGTGTGGTGCATTACGTGACATGTGAATTTCCTTGTTAATTCTTTGGATTAGCCTCATCACGGTTGATGGCGTCAATCTCTGTGCCTAACTTGGGGTGTAAAGGAGTGGACTTGGTGGACATTAGAGGACGGGTAGTGGTAGCTAGAGAAGTGTCAATGGTGGACTCAATGAGCCTATCCTTGACACTGGAGAAGCTCTATGTCTGGGAGAGGAAGCTCTATGGCGAGGTCAAGGTAAAATTCTCACCACCTCGTCTTCTTCTTATGAACACAAACGATTTCTATGGTTTTTGATGGAAATGTGATGTGCTTGTATATCGTTGCAATCCTGCTTCGATGTCCGTCAAACAAGTGTCATTTGGGTCCTCTTGCTCGGATTCATCATAGTATCATAAATACTACAGATCGAAGGTTGACCCCCGAATTTCCAGATTGTGAAACGGTTGTGCAAATGTTGAAATTGCTGTTTCCACACTTGCTATATAAAGCGATAGTTGGTTCGTTTTACTGCTGCAGTATAGCGTGTGGGCATACGAGTTTAGGTGATCTGGGCTGGGCCATGCAAAGGTCCACTTGATGGTAGTCGTATGATAGTGGCTTCGTCGAAGCCCAACACTCACAGGCTGATAGCCATATTTTAAGTACTCATCTGACTAATGGCTAAAAATATTATTCTCAACTGTAGCAATAGGGACATCTCATATGTTTAAGCACTTTAGATCTGGTATTGTTTATGCTTTTCTTCTGGTTTGAGTCACAATTTATCCAGTTATCCTTTTCATAGATATGCCACATTATTGGAACTATTTTGGATCATCGATTTTAGTGATGTGCCATATGCTTTTATTATTATAGTTTAGTAGAATTCCGTGTTCTGTATGACATGTCTATGCATGAGTTCAATCCGTATCCTCTTTATATAATATTCATGCTTCTCTGTTGTATTTCTCTTGCAGTCTGAGGAGAAATGCGTGTTTACTACATGCCAAGAACTCTAAGCAACTTAAATTATTGGACCAAAAGGGGTGCTGAAGCTCATAAGATTGATGCAACTCGAAATTTGCTGAGGAATTTGTCGACGAAGATAAAAATAGCTGTGCGTGTTATTGCCAAGGTTTCAAGGAAGATAAACAAAGTGATGGACGAGGAGCTAGAACCACAAGTCAAGACCTTGTCCAAGGGTATGTCCATTTTCAACTCAAGGATAGTGCTCTTGCATTTTCATTGGCTTTCTTTTTTGTTGTTATTAGTGTCTATGGTTGTTGAAAAAGTTTGCGAGTTTCTTGCACGTTGAATTGTGGATACACAAGATTGAAGTATCTGGTTGGCTGTTGGTTTCTTCTAATCAACTTATCCAGTGCCCCCTTTTCTAACAAACTGATAACACCTATCAGGTTTGCAAAAATGTGGCAAATACAAGCTACACTCCTACCACACTCAGTTTCAAGTGATATCAGAAGCCACAAACTTGGCTTCTGTTGTGCCAGGTGAAAATGGCCCTGATTTGGCAATGGAGCTTGAACTAGAGCTGATTAATGGATCATCAATTTTCCTCGTGGGTGAATGCTCATAGGAACTTTGTAAAGGCACTGAATGGATGGCTAGCACTCTGTCTTAACTACGAGGCTGGGGGAGACAACCTATGGAGCACCCCCTTATTCACTGGAAGAATAGGTGCTCCATTAGTTTTTGTTATTGCAACAAATGGTCCAAGCTATGAATCAGATTTCTGATAAGGATGTGGTTAATGCCATGCAAGCCCTGGTGTCTAGTGTACATCACCTATGGGAACAACAGAATCATGAACAGGGTGAAGAACAGATCACTGCAACCAGGAAAGGGAAAGAGGATCAAGATATTGGAAAGGAAAGCACTAGAGAATAAGAAGGAAGCTGATGAACTGAACAAGAAGCTGGCCCTACTACTGAGCCAGCAGAGTTTGCATCACCCTCAAAGAATACAACATATGAGGCCCACTATGTTGAAGCAAGCAGCCTGCTACTAATTTGAGGTAGTTCTTCAATCTCTAGAGAGCTTTGCTGCCAACTCCATGCAAGCCTTCCAGGGGATACTGAGGCAATCTGACAGTTGAAGAAGGAAAGGCTGTCGAGAGAACATGAAGTTGGTTGGCTGATAGCTAAAGAGAATGTCCAAGTTCCAACAGCACACCAGTTAAAATTTAGGTGGAAACTGCAGAATTTGATCAAAAGAACCATGATATGGAGAGTATGGGCATGGTGGCTTCAGGGCATTTCATGGTTGCCCATGCAGACGATGAGATGAATAACTTTGATGGGTTCTTGTGCCAAAGACGGAAGCTCAGATGAAAGAACTGGAATGAGGGATGCTGTGTCGTGCCATTGTAACTTTCTTGCAGGAGATTTTGGGGCAGAAGATAACTGCGGAGGTTGACATATCAAACTGATTATTCTGCCCACAATGTTCAGGTAAATGGTTTACCCTCTGGCTGGGTGAAGTACATGGATGCCAAGGTTACCTGAATAACACCAGACTACCAAAAGCAGCCAATACCAAATGCCAAGTTTCTATAATGCTTCTAGAGTGATTAGAGTAATTTTATAGTCCTTAAGGAAGTACCAAAGATAACAGATACCATATTTTTTAGCATTAATGTAAGTACTTTCTCTAAGTACTGTTCATTTTTGGTGTCTGGGATGTATAGTGAGTTAGTGACTGAAATATAATTAGTAATCTGAAGGTGATATAGGGAAACTATCAATTGATGTAAGAGTTGTATATATTATGTCATCTTCGCAATTAATTATCCTGAAAGCACACCACTATAGTCTTAGCATTTATTCATTGCTGCGCGTACAGCTTCAAAGTTTTGTGTGTGATGAACTCTACAGCATAGATGATTTGGTCTCAGTCAGGTAGTTTTTTTTTCCTGTTGATGAATGGTCGTGACTCCTGACCACAATTGTACAGGCTCCTACCTACATGATCGTTAATGGAATCGGACGGATCTGTATTTGCATCGCAATCGGAAGTCTAACGGATGTTCTAAGCAATAGCAGAACCCGCTAATTCATACGGTGAATCAGTAAAGAATACTTACCTGAAAGCTGCGTGCATCCGCTGTTCTTTGTTCCTCGAAACAGGTGTTACCTTGGCCGTGCTCCGATCAGGAAATCACCGATCCCCCTGATCGAGAGTAAAATAGAGCATCCAAGAAGTCAATGACAGAAGCTAAAGAACAAAGCAGACGGAAACCATTAACTTATTTGATCAGGGCTGTTCTTCCCATCCCAGAAAGAAGAGAGCCAATGTATTTTTTTTCTATCAATATTTCTGAAACAGCAAGCAATACACCACAACTCTTCCTGTGCACGCACGATCGAACTGGTACACTAGCTCGGATGAATGCAAATTGCAACGAGAGGCCAAGAGGCCACAACAGCACCAAGCATCACTAGAACATGGCATAACAGCGCATCCATAGAGGCCAACAATCTGACACAAATCTGTCACTGAGATCTAAGCAGAACATTAAACGGCTAATGCATGCAAGCGGTGAGATGATTTGTGAGAGCGAGAACTGAGAAGCAATCGACTCGCATCTCACGATCAACTAGGCAGATATATAAGCGAATAAGATCAGCGCGGAACGCGGAAGCACGATTGGGATGGGATGTAGACCTGGATGTCGGCGGAGCTGGAGGTGATCTGAGCGGCGTGGCGCGCTGTCGCCTGTCGGGGATAAATGGAGCAGCGGCGGTGTGACGAAAGCAGGCGCGGAGCGCCGGCGTGCGGCGTGGCAGCGAGGAAGAAGATGGGGGCGGAGGCAGCGAGCGGTTATATCCGATCGGACGGTCCCGCATCTTTCTTCCCCAGCCGCCGTTGAGACACCTTTAATCTTGTGACTTTAAAAATTGATTCCTATATAATTTTTTGGATTTATTTTTAAGAATATAAATAGTTTAAATATGTTTCTCTCCAATAGAGTATCTAAATTAAAGTATGTGAGTATGTTCTCTACAAGTAGGAAATACAATGATTAATTTTAAGGATCCTTATTTTGGAGAGTTAAGATTTTTTAATTCTAATTCCAAAAATTTAGAGAGAGAACTCTTTAGAGTTTCTCTTAGAGATACTCTAAGGGGGCTACGAGTTCTTATAAGATAGAGTAGCCATCTTTTTCAGGCCAGTTTTTAGATGGAGAGGGTTTTTCACTTATAAAAGTATATCAGATGTACATGAATGTGAATGTGAGACGAGACCGGTGGTGTTACGTGAGAGCTGAAAGGCCTAAAGGACAAATATGTTACAAGTTCCTATTCTTTTAGAAATAATCAGTCATCACTCTCAAAATATTCTCTTAATTATAATGTCGCTCTTAAAACTCATATATAATATATTAATTCACTTTCTAACTGACACTCTTTTTTTTTACATTCACTATATAGGTGTCAAGTTATGTACAGATTTCAATGGCAGCAAAAAAAAACTAAATTAAAAAGAAAAACCACGGTAAAAACCAAAGGCAGCAAGCTCTAATGGCCATTGGCCACGGTCTCACATAAGATCCAAAACTTTGAAAGGGAAAAGCTTTAGCATCAATTTATGGTACAAAGCTAGAAGATTTGAAAGAGTAAACATGGGAATAAACTATAAAGCCTCCTCATTTGCACCTCAGCATTCGCAGCAAACCAACCAAATGATATACAGTTTTGAGTTTTCTTTGCGTATACCGAAGGCCTGTTTCTGCATTAGCAAGACATACAGAACATTAGAGCACTGATCAACAGATCAACATGTCTCTTTCAATGCAAAAATAATAATAATATGCTAATCTCAATGCAAATTTGATTCATCATATCAAATACCATTAGTGCTTAATACTATGTAAGATATGATTAACAGCCTATTTATATGTCAATAATCAAACATGAAGATCATGGACTGCTCATAATTTCCAATGCTCTAGATGTATCGATACTATCATGTATTCACCTTTAAGTAGTTTGCATTACCTGTATTTTCTGTAAGAAGTCGCCCCTGATTTCTACAGGTCTCCGTAGAAACGGAGAATATAAATTATGCAGCAATTGCTCTCTGCCAAAATCGTCACCACCTATCTTTAATGAAAAAAAACTATTCTGATTATCCATTTTTTACATGTCTAGTCTGAGACCATGTCCTCCAATTCAGGGATGTCTGATCCATCAATGCGGCTATAATCTGAATCAGTCTCATTTGAAGAATCCTTCCCAATGGTGTGTTCTCTCCATAGTCCAGATCTCTCCAGTCAAGCTCACCATCACTGTGCCCAGTTCTTCCCCTTGTCTTTGTGCAAATGCAAGTCCATGGGGTGCTCATGGAATTCACCCCTTCCTGGTTTTATCTCATTGGGCTCCCCCATAAATCCTTTCTGGTAGGTCTGAACCTTGGATGAAAATGCATCCCAACTCATGCTGGTCCTATTGAGAAACAGCGAGTAAAGCTTCTTCGCATTGGGCCTTATGGTCCTCTTGTGCCCGAAATACCTCCTGAAATCATTTTTTTTCAGAATATCACCATTTCTTCAGATGAAATTTATTGAAGATGTTTTCTTTTTTAAGAAACGGCAGGAGAGCTGCCGAATTCATTAATTAAAGATTAGAATGTACGACAGAAAGAGAAAAAGAATGTAAGGAAGGCTAGCTAAGCGCTGCGAAATATTTGGCTCCCACTTCAATCATGCTCTAAGCTTATTGAAGATGATCCCAAGTATGTCTAGAAAAGAGCATTTACCTTCGACCGGCCAACATTCTGGCCATGTTGCCGTTGTTGTTTGTGACGAAAACATCGCTCCTGTCACACACAATGTAATCAAGGGCAGCCATGCGAGATGAGAATGAGAAGAAAGGTGCCAGCTCCTCCTTGCTAGCTAGAGTGTCCTTCGAGTGGAAGTTTGGGAAGAGAGCTTTCAGAGGTGCCAGTGTCTCCTCTCCTCCATACACGTCTCCTGATGCAACATATAGGTGCACGTCGTCCCCAAATCCAAGTGCTCTGAGCATGAGGCCAACCTCTTCCGGTGTTAGAGGGCACTTGCCATGCCTGCGTTCTCTCTCAGGGTTGCTTGCCTGCATGTGAATTTACAAATGTGTCACTGCAAGAAAAGAACTGCGGTGACCACACTTCAATAAGCATAGGCAATGGATTTCTCTTACATGCAGTGTCTTCCACCTCTTACGAATTGCGCCGAGTTCTGTTCTCTCGATCTCCCCACCTCCGAAGTAGCATCCAGAGAAGGCGAGCATGTCAGGCTCAAATCTGTCAATGCATATGTGGGTAAATAGAGTTTGTGCTTGGCATGTCGTATAATTAAGCACACAAAAAATTTAAACAAGAAACAAAACCTGAGGTGGAGAGCAATGAAGCGTTCACTTTTGGCTCTCATTCTTTGGACAAGCATTTCACCCATCTTAAGAATTGGATCTGTGAACTGTAGTGCATGATAATTGACTCTGCACCTCAACTTTTTGAAGGTTAGTCTCTAACATGTTTGAAACCCGGTAGTCAAATTTTGTTAGCTGAACAACCTACATGGACAGAAATGGAAGAAAATATCATAATTGTGCATTTCTAGCTAAAGATTTTCAGAAACAAGAAGCACAAACTGCACAGCTTACATGCTTTTTCAAAAGAGCAGGTAGTACTCGGCTCTCATAGCATTTTGGAGTACACTTCCGAGGAACACGCATTTTATATGGATATGGCGTCTTCCCATTCTTATCGGGTACTTGTCGTATGATCTTCACATCGTTTGAGAGGGAGGATATGAATGACTCAACATACAAAAATGTCTGCAAAATCACTGCAATACAGCACACAAAATCAGTACAAGGCACTTGGCTAGATTAACCATGAAATGGCAAAAACCGTGACCTTGCATCTTTCCAGAAGGATTTCTGATCGAGCTTTGGAATGATAAGTGTTGCATTCAGAATGCGTGCGACAACAACAGCATCTATGATCTGAAACCAGGTGAGCAGCAGGTTTTGAGAATGGTTTGTTTGGGAGATTTCATAACTTCATTTTGTAAGGACCAATATATAAGTTAAGCTCAAACACAGACATCTAATTTGCCGAGTCATTCTACTAAGGGAACTCAGGGAAGTAATATCACCATCTATGACAAAAACTTTGACAGAATCGGCACTTGTTCAGATTATTCCGGAGATAAGAAATGATGATAATAATAAAAAGAAGTTACACATGGCGTCCAAAGTAGTTAAGAGTATACGAGAAAAGACAGAATGCATGGATGCAGTCACTCAGAATATGAAACAAGTTTGTGGGAGTATAACTAGCTGACAGACGATCGTATCAAAGAGCAGTTGGAGTAATTACTGATTGCTACTAGTGGATGCGTGCAATGAAGAAAAGGGGATTTGAAGCTAGCTACTACAGTACACCATCACTGCAAATTCCTGAGCCTCTCATCACTGCCAATCCTATGGCCCAGCAACCAGAATTAGCCCACCCAAATTCTCACCAGCAACATAATAAAATCAGATAGTTTACTCGTTGAATTGTTCAATCAATCAAAAACATGAGCATTTCGATGGGTTGAAGTAGCAACTAGTAGCAATTATATGATTATACAGGTCGTATCATCTTACCCCTGTTCGCTGCTGGTTCAGGCCACCGCTCGTCGCGATCATCAGATAGCGATTCGGCTCCGTGACGGCCTTGGCATCTGCCCGACCATAAAAAAGCGAGCTTATTGCTACCAAACACGAACAGTGGAATTCTGGTCTTCTCCCGAGCAAAAAACTCTGTATACGAAAAGAAATCAAAAGGTTGCAACTTGCAAACTGGCAAGTAACGCGTACCTTCGAACTCCTTGGTCGCGTTGCTGCAGCCGAAGAAGTTGTTGGCCGCCTTTGACGCCCAGAGCTCGTCGCCGGCTTGCTCCCTCCACTCTGCGAAATCCAGAATTAGATGAGTTGAGAATCTAATTTCCACGAGCAAATCAAGAACCAGTGAACAAACGAGGAATTCTACACTCAGAGGTACGGCGAAATCACGGTGCCAACCACATTTCGGCGCAACTCTCCTGGCTTGTTCAACTGCTCGAGGAACAGAAGGGGAAAGGAAAACAAAGTATCAGCATTAAACCCGGAACCAGATGAATCGGAGACGAAGCCATTGCATGAACGGCGACTCCCCGCCGTTCAAAATTCGAAGCTTTGGATGCGGCGTACCAGCAGCGGGTTCAGGCGCCGGACAATACGGTGCCCGCCGCCGCCGTCCCCGAGCGGCGGCGACAGGACGCAGTGGAACGCGACGACGAAGAGCAGCAGGCCGGCCGCAGCGAACGCCACCGCGGCCGGATCCACCGCGGCACCACACACCGTCCGTGGTGCTGGTGGCGCCGCCGCCTCGACCCCATGCGCCTCTCCTCCCCACTCTCTCACGCCAAGCAAGAAGTATGCCCCGCGCGCGCGCGCCCACGGACGCCGCTCTGGCCGCCCGCACACCTCTGCTTCTTTGAGCCGACTCCTCCAAGTTCCAACTCCAAGATGGGCTCTCTTCTCGGCCTGCGTCTCGCGCTCTCCCCGCCCTTTTGATCGAGCGCATGTCCTTGTCCCGATTGCCTACGGATTCGCGGCAGAGAAGAGAATCGGAGGCGGTGAAGAGCTTTTAGTTGGTTGGCAACATTTGGAAAGCAGGTAGTGAGCAGCGATTTGTTATTTCAACACTTCTTTATTTTTACATTTTTGATATTTGGATCTATTTTTATTAATTCAAGTGCGTGTCAACTTTAGAAATATCATCGTAAATAAAATACAAATTTTAGAATGTCAAAATAACATTTTTTAGAGAGCCAACAGGAGGGACGCCCGAGCGCGAGGGACCTATCCACAAATATTAAAATTGGGAGGGGGGCTCCAACAAGTACAGGTCCAGCAGAAAAGGGGAGATGAGAGCAAATTTTCACAGTTTAACCTTGGATGAAACTACAGTTGGTACAAATATTTCGTCACTTTTAAATCTAGATTAAAACAGTTTAGTCTAACATTTAAACATTTAGTTTTATTTTTACGGGAGATTCAACTATTAAGTAAGTGACATTCAATTATTTGTCACTTGTGTGGCTGACATATGTAACTAACTGAATCTACGATAGTGCGCCAGGATGATAAATAATTGAACGCATTTCATAAGGGTCGTAAATCGTTAAATTCCTCCATTTTCACGGTTTAACCGTAAAGTTGATAAAAATGTTTCATCAGTCAAATATAGCTTAAAATATTTTAATTTAACGTATTAAACATTTAATTTCAACTATTACAACATAACAATAAGAATGTTGTATATAATTGTTTCTTGATATTATAAATAACATCATATAATGTTTTCTCTATTTGAAATATTTTTGACAATACGAGGATGAAACATTTTAATACCGAACGAACGTTGAATATTGTCCGATTTGTTTTCTGCACTATTGTTTAACCTCTTGTTATTTCGTTTGTCTGTTCATCTTGGATCTAATCTAGCCCGAGATAACTAAAGTAATTATTTCATTTGTTTTTTTTTGCGTGATGCTTGCATGAGCCGATCTGGCATCTCCCATGTGTGTCTCTTAGCTAGTGTCGAACGTGATGCTGTCTGCTGGAGCTAGCGCTCTAGCACTGTAGTACGAGCATGAAGCTAGAGAAAAATTAAAGAGTATATGTTTGGTTAGCACCATAATTTGTCACGTCACAAGTGTGACAATTATACTTGTGGCGAGAAAAATTATCATCATACTTTGTCACACTTTTCCAGTGAAAAAATGTGGCAAATGTGGCGTTGTTTTTCCTCGTCACAAGTGTGGTTGCACACTTGTGGTGTGGTAAATTGTGGTTGTCAATCAAACAGACCCTAAGTAGTACACCATATTGAGTTTAGGGAAATTACTCACATGACATTATAATTTTTAATAATTGCCTACATGTCACTGTCAGTGACTGTGGTGACCCCCATTATTATTGATACACCGATAACATATTGATAAACCGTGAAAATTATAATGACACGGGAGAAATTAACTCTTGAGTTTAAGGTAGTGTACTAAAGGTGAACATTTAGTAATATACACTAATATTTTTAAACCCGGCTTCCCGGGAATCCCTTTGGCCCCATTGAGCTCCGCCCCTAAATCTAAATACGAAGCAACCAACCAATCCGCCCCTAAGTACGAACCAACCAACCAATATATAGATTCTTATTAAACTGTTTTATTCCATTTGATCACTCATGCTTATTCAAAAGCTTTATTATTTTTGAGATCCAAATCTGTTATTTATTCAACGGAGCCTCTTGTTGAATATTCACTGGGATAAAGTCGTGATATGATTCTTAAGTGTCCACCACGTAATGGCGAGATTTCAATAAGTTAGGATCATTTCAAAACGACCCTCTAAATTTTGGATTATCTCGCGTTCTTCGAGTTACTAAACCATATAATTTCTTTAAAAAAATCTACATATAAACCGTCAAAAAATCGTTTCAAGGTCATTTATAATTTTTTAGTGTTAAATTTATTCATTTGCATCCTAAGATAATTGTCAGTTTCAATTGATTCAATTACGTGCGCATTAATGGTACTCCTATACCAAATTAATTAAACCATCGCATCCTGCAGCACACGACGTGCAAAACGCATTTGTTTTTTCCCCGCTCTTCTAACATCGAAAATGCATGTGCACAAGAACTTCACGTGACGTTGATACACTTGTTGATGTCACCACGCTTTTAGAAATCATAATTTCAACTCTTATTTTTTTAGTATATATCTGCTATAATTTTTTTACTACTCTATTTTCTTTCATCTCTGTCTTATCTTAAATATTGTGACGATATGATATTAAAATATATGATTTCTTTGTGTTTTTATTCTCTTCTTTATGCTGAGATGGATAAATTAATGGATCGGAACAAATGGTGATTAAAATATGGTGATCGATCACCTGGTGAATCTTCAACTCATCGATGTGACGCCAGCATTTAAATAACATGGAGTATTCGAACAGTGCTGGCATTAATGCAGTACCGTGCATGTGAAATCCATTCGATAAAATTGCAAAACTTGAGTTATAATACTACTAGCTAATCCCCAAAATTCACATGATGGTTAGTGGTTAACTGGGTGATGGTGTACCGCTTTTCAGCGGTCTAGTTGAATCAATAATTTATTGGTAGCTTAAGATTAAAGTTAAATTATAATCCATATTATTTTAAGCCGAGCAAAGGGGCCTAAGTTTATTCTGTAGCTTTAGGATTGGTTTGGGAGCCCAAAATCCCAGCACAAATATGCTGAGATTTTGGGCTCCCAAACTAGCCCTTACCGAGGAGAATAACCCCGGACAAAGGAAAGGTCAGTTTAGTAGTTTAGTTTTTTAGAGAAACCGAGATCCCATGTAGTTGGTGAAGCCAACCGTAAGGGGCTTCACGCTTGGTGGGGCTCACCTCCACAACATCAAATGAGGCTGACGGCATAAATCGTGATTGTAGAGGACAATCATCAACATTGAAAGAGGCTCCGCGCTGTTGGATCTGTGCTGGACGGCGCAGATCGTGACTATAGAGGGGGCAGTCGTTAGGAGCGACGTTAGATAGATGAATCGCTTCGGGTCTTTAGGAGATCTGTAAATGTGATATCGATGTCGTGTTGCATATAGAAGTTTGCTACACTAGTGTGGTGGAGCATATAGTGGGGCTAAGTAGATGATATGTTGCTAAGGTGGAATTAGAAGAGAAGTCTCCATCAACCTCAGCTCAGCTCTAGTTTGAACCACACTGGTCCCAGCTAGCCCATCAACTCAGCTCGTGAGATGTTGAGCTCTTAATTTTTTTTATTTTCAGTGTGATAGTAGAGCAATAATTATTGGCTTGAAAAAAATCTCTATATTTTGGATCAAATCCAACTAATCCTCCATGTAATTGTATATGTTGACTTGATCTTTTTCCCATCCTAATATTTCTTCTTCTTCTTCTTCTTCTAGATGAAGCGACCAGAAATCAAATCTGGCGCGCTGTTTGGTTTGGTCAGTCTCAGCTCAGACACACTGAAAAGAAAACACTCAATATTCTTTTTCAAAAGGGGATGCTCTGATTAACAAAGCTACTTGCTCCCATGATTATGTTCAGTATCAACGGCTAATAAACAATTCAGCCATTACTTAAAGAGTGATTTTACGGACGAGGAGATACTAAAATTAATACTAAAAATTCTGATATCTTTCCTAAAAACTGTAAAATTTCTCTTACTAAAAAGAGGAGCTCAAATTACCATATATGTACTAATTAATGCATACCTCTCTCTATATAATTTGTTCGTCTTTCCAAGGTTCTACCAAAAAGTATTAGAAAAGATGGATCGGAGTATCAAACCGCCGGATTCAAGGTCAGTAGAAAAAAACAAACAAAGAAGAAGATAATTTGGCACACTCTCGAGATGACTTACTTGATTACGATGACACCTAAAACTATTTAGCTCAGTGAAAAATATGAAACCGCTACTACTCGATGGTTGTAAATTATCAAATCTCTCTAAAATAACAGGATCTGTATATATAATTGATTGCTATTTGTTGGATTTTGTGTGTGATGAGAAAATGAAGCGCCAACAACTATCATCTATGATGATAACTGACAGCGTACAACTTGGGTGTGCCGGCCAGTGTGTATGCAATTAGCTGGGCGTACACAAAACTGTTCACTAGCTATCTAGCACTTGTTCACGGCCGGCCGCCATATTATCCTTTTGAGTTACGTTGGCTAAACCTCCATTCAATAATTAAGTGGCTGCTGTGATTCTGGAGCTAGCTTTTAATTCCCTCCCGAGATAAAGCTTGGTTTGCTAGGGCATGTACAACCATGAGACGACGGAACGGTTTTCAAAGTATAAGAGATAACAGAGAAACTGCATGGTACAACCCTAAGCCCCTGAGTCATAAATGCAGCTAAGAGACACTGCGTATGGAGAATCGTGTAGAGACGAGCTCTTCACGAAGAGCTCGTCTCTTGTATTTTTTTCACTTAACCCCCTAGAGACCTCTCAAGAGACCACACATTAAATGGGGTTGTACACGCCCTAAGGGATGTACAACCCTAAGATGGCGGAATGGTTTTCAAAGTACAATAGACAACAAAGAAACTGCATGGTACAATCCTAAGCCCCTGAATCATAAATGCAGCTAAGTGATAATGCGTATGGAGAATCAAAGAGCACGTATCTTGTATTTTTTTAGTTAACTCACTAGAGACTTCTTAAGAGACCACCTATTAAATGAGTTGTACACGCCTCGGAACGGAGGTGCATGAGATGGAAGACTTCATTAATGCTTCAAAGCTTGAAGCGTTAGAACCATCCATTTGGTCCTTTAATTTCCATGACTGAACGAGGGGCTAAGATTAATTAGAAGTTTTACATTCTTATGATGTAAATGTTGTACCGTAGATACCATCATCAGTGAAAATCTGATGTGACAAAGGTTTATTGAGATTAGAGAGAGAAATAGTGTCTTGTGCAAGAAATAAGATCTACGTGATATAAAAACAAAGAATAAATTATGAGAGAAAAGAGAGAAGATGAGTGATTTGATCATCGAATGTAAATTTATTTTTAAAGAAACTATCAGTAGAGATGTGATGTTTTATGAATGATGTGTGTAAAGAAGAAAAAGAGAGTAAAACACTACTTATATTCATTATGAATTGGGATATATTGACCAGGACATGCTTATTATGTTGATATTCCGTAACAACAATACTTACAATTATTTAAATCAATAATATATAAGTTAGGATGAAAAAAAATAAAACGAGCTTTAAATCATCATATTTGTGTAACTGAAAATACTGTGCAAGTTCATCTGGCGACCTCACTGGAATCACTCGACGTACCTGCGGCTAGTAACGCAGCTGGCTGCTTTGCACTGTCAACCGTGCTCAGTACCACTGTCAGAATTTGAGGCTTGTCAGTGCGTACTGTACACTAAAACACCACTTATTTTCGACCGTAGAGAGCAGCCGTAGAATACACACTCCATAATAAATACCACTTGTTTTCCTAAGAATTCCTGAAACACGAGCGTGTTCTGTGCGGAACTAGCCGCTCTGTTTGAGCTCTGCGTTTCCTGCACTTGAGAGCAGACCGAGAGCAAGATGGAATCATCCCAGTCACTCTGCTCATCAGCAAGTCACAAGTCAGCAGCCAAGAGGCCAGAGACCGAGCACGTACGTCAAGTTCCCGCTTTGTTAGTACTGCCAATAACCAAGCAGATAAAGCAATGTGGATATGTTTGGGTTTCAACTAATCATACACATCTTTCATCTGGGCAGAGCTAGCTTTCATCCGGTAGCAGGTGTCAAGTGCAAGTCCAGCGCAAAGCAAAGCAAAGCAAAGCTTCCTACCGACTCCGACTGACCATTTCCATGCAACGAGATCACGAGAATCGAAGACGACGGCGAGGCCTATGGATGGCTACTTTGCTGAAGCAGTGAAGCCTGAAAGCAAGCAAGCTACCAACCACTGTACTGTATTATTGTTGTCATCGTCTTATCTCTACTGACCCTGCCTAGCTGATCTACGGAAATGGATCCGGGTTACTTGATGATTAAAGTACTGTTTATTTCAGCTTCGGGGAGTGTTTGGATCATAGAGCTAAATTTTAGCCGTGTGGACATCAATTTAAAGGACTAAACGTTAACTAATTATAAAAATAATTGTATAATCGGAGGATGAAGGATAATTCGTGAGAAGAATTTATTAAGCCTAATTAATCCATGATTAGCAAATGTTTACTGTAGCATCACATTGTCAAATCATGACGTAATTAGGCTCATTAGATTCGTCTCGCAAATAATCCTCCAATTATGAATGAGTTTTATAAATAGTTTACATTTAATACTACAAAATAATATTTAAACATTGGATATGACGGGGGCTAAAATTTTAGCCCCTCGTCCAAACACTCCCTTAGAGTATAATAATTTATTTTTTTCGTAAGCTGAAATAAACAGAATAACTTATTATGTCATTTTATTATAATCTGAAATATAGATTATAACAATTCAATAAACTGGTGGAATTCAATTTTTTTCTATAAACTTAATTGTTATAATTCAAAACCGAAACAACCCTACTCATTTCGTAGGAAAAGGATTATGATCTCCGTTGACGATTTGTAAACTTGTAATAAGAGAGGGGTGTGTGATAAAATAAAAAAATCATAGAAAAAAGAGGGAAAATATAAAATTGGCGAAAGATTATTACAATTAGGGCTGCGGCTGATTGACAGGTGGGCCCGGGTGCGCAGAGCCGTACGAGCACTCCGGCTGATGGGCGCAGGAGGCATAAATTAGGGCGAGCCAGGGGTGGGCCCGCCTGTCAGAGAACGGAACGTGTCGAACTGCCGATTGGATTTGGGAGGGAAAAGATTCTGCCAAGATGTATTTATTTATATTTATTATAGAATTTAAAAATTATGTTTACAAATGCGTAAGATTAACCGTTACATTCTCTTAATTTATAAGACTTCTGGTTTCAAAAATGAATTCATTTTGACGCGATTTCCGATAGCATGGTCTAATTAATTAGTTTTTTTTCTTATTTGACCATATTATATAGAGCACAGAACTAAATACGACGCGAGAGACAAACAAAAATTTGTGCAAGTATAGATATCTAAAATACACTGTAAATATAAAATAACTCTAAATATATATTAAAAAGATTTGATTCGCGTACGTGGAGAGACTGAGAGAGTATGCAAGTAGTGGATTGTGGTTAATGACACGATCCAATCTCCTTCCTGCCGTTCATCGTGTGCATCAATGTACCTCGTGCGCATCGGGAATTGGAGCTGCAGATCAGAAGTGCCCCGATTGGTAGGGTTGGTCGCCAAGAATCGAGAAGGATACACAAGAGTATACTTTGGAGTTTAGGTAGGAGTTGAATCTTGAATTTGAGTTTGTTTTTTTATTTGTTCTACTGATTTTTTTATGGCAATGTCAATGTGAGGCTGCGAGCAGACAGTAGAGTACAGATGCTTCATTATTTGCTCATTGGCCATTGCTCGTGGACCGCATGCGTTTCGCGTGTCGGTGCACGGCAGCACATCAAACCGGAGCAGTCCAAATTTAGTTGGGACAGACCAGCCCGTTCGAAGGACATAAACAGGCCAACCAATGGACCATCTGGTACAGTTACTTTTTAGTAAGTCAAGATGGCACTTGAATTTCCGGAAAATTATCGTAGGTCTGCATACAGAATCAGAGAAGTGAGATGAAACAAAGGTAACACGGTACGAGTTGTTCAATTTTATCATAACATTTGACCAATTATTTTATTCAAAATATTCATGTAAATATAAAAAATAATCATAACATTTGATCATTTATTTTATTCAAAATATTTATGTAAATATAAAAATAAGTTACGATTGAAGCACCTTTGCAAAGTAAAACTAATTATAATAAAATAAGTAATATTTTTAAAAAATGAATAAGACAAATGATCAAACATTATGATAAAAGTTAATGGTTTCACGAATATTTTTTTTATGTCAATCAGATTTAGCTTTAAAATTATTAGGTTAGACGATTATATTCTAGTTTCGTTCTTTACAGATCTGATACTATAATGAAGCTTTAAAACCGTTTGGTTAGATGGTTTAATTTATAATTCTTATAAGAGTAGATTTTTTAGGATCCGCTTCAAAATACCAAACCAAAAGGGACATTAATCAGGAAATCAAAGCATAACACAGTACCAATAGTATTCAAGAACCTGGTATTCATCCGAATGCTTGGTCTAAAAAAAACCAACTCATCGTACAGAATATCAATACTGCATGAAATATGAAGATAGAAGAGAATATGCTATGCACAGACACTATTGTACCAGAAGAGTTCAGCTATGTACACAACACACCATGTACATCAGAAGGCAACAAAATTGGCCAGTAATGCATAAGGTTACCAGCAAATCCTGAAAGCCACCTTTTTTTTCCTGCGCGGTTAAAACATTAGCTCTTTACGTCCCAGCGTCTACCCCTTATCTTGTAGCCATCAGATGATAAATCACCACCGGCCCAACTGTCCACCGCAGCAACCGTGCTTGCAGCTCTCCGGTGTTTTTTGCCCTTCATGACGCCACTATCACTTGCACTACCACTTAATAGAGGATCGTCAATTCCGCGAACCCGTCTCTCCGGTGATGCCGCACTGACCCAGTTGTCATCCTGGGTTTTCTTGTTCTTTTTTCTCAGCTTATCAAAGCGCTTCTCCACTGGCCGGACTGCTTGGTTAACAGTGAATTTAAAATCCTTGATCACCTAATAGCATAAGGCAGAAAAAAGAAGATGAGAACTGAGAATGATCCACATGCACGCATGCTAGAAGTTCATGTAACCATTGGAAAATAAAATAAAATGTATTCCAGTAGAACTCACATATTCACCACTGCCGATCACAAAGTCCCGAACACTTTCTTTTATGTTGGTTGAGCTTCTCTCATCCGGTTCCAACTGTGGAAGCTTCATTTTGGTAGGCCTGTTGCTTTCCTTTATTTCAAAAGGATCTACTGGGTCAGATGATACATAGTCTCCAAGTACTGAAATGTTTCCTGGTGACTGGTTGGCCAATAGCTCATATGGTTTGGCAGGGAACACATAGAGGTGAACAATGGAAGCAATGCCCATCTGTGCTGGGAAGAGTGAGACTATCAAATGTCTACAGTAGTACAGTAGCTAATTACAAACATATCAAGGAAATATAATTTCGTAGGCTAAAATATAGACAACTTGTATGGTTCTTTAAAAGATAAGTACCTCTATGCAAATAATGAAATCTTGAATGCGTGATTTCAACTCCAAGCTCTGGGCTAAAGGACTTCTAAGCAGGCCCAAAGCATACATTATTGCAATCACCACCCCTTGCCACCATGTCAGGAATACTATTGATTTGAATGAGAGGAACTTAGCCAGAGGCTTTATATGTGCCAGTTCGTCCTTGGTTGCTGTATACCATTCTACTAAACAGTAAAGGGCCCAATATTGACTAAAGTTGAGGACTGCAGCAAAGTAAGGGTATCTGCATCACAACAAGATGTTGAGTTAACAAGGCAAGTGAGACAATGTGCAAGCAAATAAAAAACACTGCCCTTTTCCCATATAAGGCTAAGCAAGCATAGATATAACTATCTTACCCACATCGCAAGTTGAACTCTCCATCACAATATACACCAAAAGCTTCTAAAAATAGAGACGAGCTAGCCGTGAGTGTTTTTATAATCACCTGCAAGTGCAAATTAATTAACTAAATTAATTTTAACTCCAAGATTTAACAAATCCAGTGTTCTTAAGGCGGTAAGGCGAGGCGTGGCGATCTACCCCTTCCAGCCGCCTAGGCG
The DNA here is from genome assembly GCA_019279435.1 of Zizania palustris. NCBI lineage: Eukaryota > Viridiplantae > Streptophyta > Magnoliopsida > Poales > Poaceae > Zizania > Zizania palustris. Next base: position 23,287,098 of record JAAALK010000086.1, on the reverse strand, counting down.
ATTTAGGCGTGTGGCAAGGCGACACCATACAGACACCCTAACATATAATTGCTACAAATTTTAGTGACAGACTAGAAATGTATCATATATACTTATCTACTATGTCCTATTCTCTTCTAATCTTCCATTCTCTTCTATTATCCCATATAACTAGCTAACTATTATGGATTAAACCAACTACTAATCCAATTATCTAACTACTATTAGCCAAATACCAATACTAATAGAGAACAAAATACATGCTATTTTTTAAAACTCCTTTAAACAAGTGTAGTAGGCTGTGAGTAGCGGTAGCAGACTGTGAGCTTTCATTTCTAAAGTGGCGGTAGCACTATAGCAACTCTGCGCGTTAAAGTAGCAGTACGTGATTGACTGCAGAGTTGGTAGAGTGCACAATGCTTCACTTTTCCCCTCTCTTCATTTTTCCCTCTCTTTCCTCTCTTCTTCACTTTTTCTGGGCGCAATGCTCTTCCCTTTCTTCTCTCTTCTCCCTCTTAGCTAGGATGGCAATCGGGTCTAACGGGTATGGGTAGTGCATACCCATACCTGTTAGCCCAATGAGTAAAAATATGTACCCATACCCGTCACCTGCGAGCGCCAAATACCCACGGATATACCCGTTTACCCATGAACCAAATACACAACATATCTTGGCTTGGCATGGAGTTGTGGGATGTGCTGGTGCAAGGGCTGCTAGCAGGGGCTACCGGCGACACGACACAGGCATGGGAGGGATGGTGGCACGGGCTTGGGCGCCAGCGGCACGGGACATCGGGGCGGCATGGCACTTACGATGCAGGGCAGCAAGGGCGTCACGGAGCCTTCAACATGGGCAGTGCACACCTTTGGCGTGGCATGGCAGGGGCGGCGCGGGGCATCCAGCATGCTAGGGTGGGATGGAGAGAGGACCGGAGGAGAGAGGGGGAGAAATGAGGGGTGGCGACTGGGTGGGATGGGGAGGAGAGGGGGGAAATGAGGAAGACTAGGGTTTGGAATTACTTTTTATACCTAGATAATCAGATAAACAGGTAAACGAATATGGGTAGTCAATACACATACATGTCCCCATGCCCGTTTACCCGTAAGATACGAAATTAGGAACAAACCCGACTCTATTAGGGTTTTTACCCACGGGTAAACTGGTATTCAGGAACAATTGTAATCCCTACTCCTAGACGCATGCCTTCGCCACCACTGCCGAGCAGGTCCAGTCCATCCGTCGGCTGACACCTCTATTTTCCCTCTCTTCGTTGTCTGTCTTATCTCACACCAGCCTCTATCCTTCTTGTGCTACTCTTTTTTGGACACGCTAGCCAGCCTAATAGCGCCTGCTCCAAGTCACTAGGTGTTCAGCCGACTCCATATCGCGCCTAGGTGGATGCCCAACGCCTGAGGCAGACACCATATGTGTCTCCACCAAGGTGAGGGAGACGCCCAACCCTAAATCCCACCCAGACGCCTAGGCAACGCCTTCAGAACACTGAACAAATCAAAGAAGAGAAGGAATGGAGCAGTGGAAATACATATTGGAAGATTCCAAATTTGATAATCAGGTAAAAACGCATCCCCAATCTCCAAGGCTTCAATATAAAATTCAAAGGAAAATGATGATGTATGATTCCCTTCTCAGAGGCATCATGCAAGAGGGGTTGCCCGGCACCAGTACCTCCTTCCCTCTTCAAAAATGCTATTGTTCTATCCTCCCCGCCTACATTTAACCAGACACAGTAAACAAACACAAATACACGAGGGAAATAAGCAAAGTGAGCTAACACTAGTACACAACATTGCATAAACATAAAACTTACAAGTGAAAAAAAAACTACAATAGATGGTCGATACCAGGCAAAGATACATACAAAGCTATTAGCAAATTTGCCTTAACACAAAAACAAGATTCATCATGTTAATGATATTGCTACCTAAATATTATACCTTCATAAAGCGCCAACTTATAGGAAGCTTATCATATTTTTAATCTATAATATCACATTTTTTAGATTGTTTTTTCTCAGGGTGTTACTACACATTAATACTGATGAGAAAAGTATGGGCTTCTAGTTTTCAGATGCATAATGGCAGAGCCACAAAGGCAGTAAGAAGAATGAAACCATACATTGTTAAGTTCAAAAGATTGCAATGTTCAGAAGCATATCTCATGCTCTCATGTTCTGAGAAAAGGAATTTGTTATATCCAAAGTATATAAAGCAACATCTTAAAGATAGTCACTTAACTGTGGAAATAAACCCTTAAACAACACTTACACTGAGTCACTAAATGTGAATCCAGAGACAAAGACAGATGCATCATGTAAGGGGTCATCATGATGTATCATGTATGTCAACATAACTTACCTAGACATGCAGTAATATACCTTCCAAAGCAGTACATAGCAAATGCTTCATAACCATCACGCAAGATGCCACAGTAAACACTGGTATTTGGATTTATCAACGAGACATACTATTCCAAAAGGAAAACAATGTCATCAAACATATAATTAGAATAACTTAACACCTATGCAGATTGCTTTAGATGTCTCACTGATTCGATTGCATAGCATGGAACCATCAAGATAACACCTAGAACAAATTTCTGTTCCTGCAGAATGTAAACAAAACTAAAACTAGTGACACATATGCTTGTCATGCAAAAAGAACTATGCTGAAGGCTGATGAGAACGTGCAGAGAAGGAAAATACAGACCTCTGGGTTGTTGTACGCTGATAGGTGGTCAAATATGAGGTACATAGAGAGTGAAAGGGAAAGCAGCACGAAGAATCCCGCAACCAGAATTGCCCAAGTTGGCGTGGTGTATTGTGCCATCACAGGCATGAGGAGACTAAAATTGACCCTCATGGTTGCGCATAAATTTTTTTCGAACTCCTATGGTCTCATAAGACCTCAGCAATCAGAATAATTCAAATAAAATTCTCCGAGAGTCTCTCCATATGCATAGCAGCTGTGGAACTCAACTGACCTACCAAAATGTGAACCAACCAATATATTAGCCGTAAAGAAGCAAATTTACTCGCAGTTGCTACCGAACCTAGCGAGTATAAGCAGATAGAAGTGACATCACGCGCAATGAACCCAGCCAGAACGCGAGCGTACGGCGAAAAGCTAGGGCGAAATCGAATCCGTGGTTGCAAGTTTACAACAAATAGACCATATGGACGCAAAATCCGACTTAGATCGCTCGGTACCATCCCAATGGAAGACCCGTAGGACGGACGCTTCCATGCACGACGACGAGGCTGGCGGAAACAGCCTCCCTGACCTAGGAACGGATTTGAGAAGAAGAGAGGGGCTCGTGGAGGGAGGCTGACCGGAAGAAGCACACGAGACCACGATCGACGGCGGCCGCCTTCCCAACCCGCGGCCGGCTGGAGGCGATGCGGGGGCGCCGGGCGTGCGCTCCACGTGATTTTCACGCGACCGCGAGAGGGAGGAGAGGCGGAAGAGCCAGCCGAAGAGAGGGAGGAGTCAGTCGTGGTGGCTGCCGGCCTGCCATGTGGACCCGCTCCTTTCCAAAGAGATGATGGATACTGGGAATGGGAGAGGAGGAGAGAAAAACGCGAGATGGGCCGGCCCATTAAACCTCAAAAATAATATTTTTTTATAAAATTTCAATTCTATGATAAAACTAAATCTATATTCGTAATCTAGTTATACATTTAGGTCCATTTGATTCATATTTTTGAACATAGAATCTGAACCAAACATTTCTTTTGGTTATCTAGTTTTTTTGGAATCTGCAAATTCTCGTAGTATAAATTTAAAATCTGGTATAACTCAGATTTCATAATTTATCGGTTCAACTTTAAATTAATATTACCTACCATGCTATTTGAAAAAGTGAAAATTTAGTAAAACATATCATTTTATTTTAATTTAAAAATATATAATTTTAATATAAACATTATAAATTTTCATAATTAGAATGATTTACACTTAAAATTACACATTAATAATGTAACTAAACATAATGAACTATCAAAATATAAATCCGTAACTATTTCAACCAAATAAATTCTCAGTTTTTCTACAACTCACAACAGCTTTTTCAGCTAACAGTCGACAATTGAACGGTCGATCTGCTAGCCGTACCGTGTCTTTGTCACTTTAAATGAAATTTCTTGAAAAAATATTTATAAAAAAATTTCAATGATTTACCCCTCGTGGCTGGTCTCGCGCTATAGATGGCCAAATGGGCCGCTCAGCCTGACCCAGCCAGAGCACGAGGTGGTCCGATCAAATTCGTGCCCGGGCCGGCACGACCCAACTACACAATCGAGTCGTGTCGTGCTAGCCCATGGGTCGAGTACTCAGCCCAAGCACAACCCAAATGCTCCTGTATTCGTGTCGGGCCGGCCCGAAAGCACGATGGCCCAGATTGATCGTGCTAGCCCACAATACACAGTGCAAAAATTGGTGTGAAAATTTCTCCTCGGGAGTCAAACACACCACCTGCGGGTTGCATTTGAGTGATAATAACCACTGAGCTACAACGCATTTATGATTTTACTTTGATTGGATTCGTTGATATTCGGGCTGGCCTGGTAAGTACACATGCTGCTATAGTTTAGTACCACCTCACTTGTTCAAAGGAGTGAGAGCCTAATGTTGGCTATAAAAAGAGGGTGTAGGTACTCGGTTGAGCATAGAAAAAATACAGTAAAAGATGGTACACATCTTCAAACTATTTTAATCAGCCATTTAAATGCCTATAGATAATCTGGCTAAATGAGATCCTATAAATTCTTATATCTGAATAAGATTTATTCTAGGCCGATATCATGCCTAATCTAAAAATTGGATCGTGCCGTGCTAGCCCATGGGCTTGCCCCTCGGCTCAAGCACGACCCGTCCTTCGTGCCGGGTTGGCCCAGCCCAATGAATGATGGGCCGTGTCGGGCTTGGGCCGGGCCAAAATCGCCATCTATATCTCGCGCTCCTCCACGGCGTCGGCGCCGAGTTCCGTAGGCGCGTCGGTTTTCTCGTCGGCGTCGATCCGCACGTCTCGCTGGTGAGTTCTCCGGGGTCGCAGCGTGTGATTCCACCTCAATCTTGCGCTCGACATGTTAGGCCGTCCTTCTTCTTCACTGCCAACAGCGGAGCGGCGGCTTCCGTTTGGATTCGGATTTTTCTAATTAGGTCTCTTTGCCCCCATTCCTTTCGCTATAGATTGAATTCGGATTTTGATGAACACAGAAGTGCAGGATCTGTATGGAGACCACTCCAGCTTCTCATCGCTCTGGCTTCGATTAGGGTTCTCCAAACCGCATGGCGCTTGCTACAGGTAATTCCGTCCAACTTGCACTCAACCCTAGTTTAGAAAAGAAAATTAGGATACAATGTATATCATATGATTTATCTGTCTCTCTGTTGGTACAAATATGGATTTTTTCCTAAAAATCTACAGGGTTGCACTTATCTGAATTTTTGCCACCAATAAGGCTGGTTTGAGGTGATCATTTTACAAATGGCATGAAATCCTGAACAAAGGAATCTCAAAACTGTAGGTAGATTATTTGAACACTCAGTTGTTTTCTTCATGCCACACAAAACACATTTTTTACAAGGTTCCTATGACATCTTGCTTTGAAAAGGCTGAATAATTAGTCCCCAGTATAACTGAAGGGCTGATCATCACCCAGAGTCCCAGACCATCCATCGTTCACAACATAAGGTAGACTAATGCAGAGACAACAAGGGAAACCTGCTGCAATTTTGTGCAACATCAACATGCATGTTGTTGTTCCCATACTAAGTTAACAATCTATCCAGGGGAATAGATTCAAGTCAACTAGTTGCTCCTGAATGTTTGTAACCCCCTACACTACTGACTCGAGCAAGAAAAGTGCGGGTTCCGCTTTGGCAGCACACCCAAACTTAAACGTGCTGTATTTCCTGTGCACGCCAGTGAGCTTGCCAGCTCCGGCCTTCTGGTGGAAATCTACCATCATCCTGGAGCACTCACTGCAAATGAGACCAAGGAAAAGCAATATGATCGACTCAACCATACGTCTGTCTGACGACACAGGTGCTTATAAACACGGATAGGAAGTGTGAAAGGCAAACTACTTACAGAAGTTGGTCTCCAGTGTATCTGCTATGTAACTCGCAGATCTTTGTCCATTGGTGGCAATGATTGATAGCACATTGTGCGGTGTAAACTGCAGCAGCAGCAAGAAGCGAAGGTTTGTACTTGAGCATTTGGTATTCCACCAGACTGAGCTCCAGAATGAAAAAGGAAAGTAGCTCTAGCTGTGATTGTCAACATGCATTACATTGGCTGCTGGGAGTTTTGATACTCAAGTCATGGTAACACTGATTAGAAGGTTAGGACAATTCACCTGCTTATCAGAATTCGCTGCCTTCAGAAACCTCCTCATAAAAATGTATGGTGTTGGTACAGACATGTTGAACTGGAGTGTGTTTAGAATCAAATTTTCCTGCTCAAAGAGGAAATTTACCTGTCAGTATGACGGCCATAGGCCATGGCACTAAACATAAGACGCAAAGAGAAAGATTTCAGTTTAGGGATGCAAGTAGAATGCATTGCTTCATCAACAAAAGGATTTTATTGTATAACCAAGGACTAGAAGCATCTACCATTTCCAGAATTTGTCCTTTTGTATAAGCTCGGTCAGAAATTAGCACTAGGTCCTCAACAACAGGGACTGATACTTCCTCATATTTGCAAGCAAGGAGCATAGCTGTTACTCCAACTAACTGCAGCTTTTTCCTTGGCACAACTTGTTTTTCCAAGAATCTGTCTATTATGTTCACAGTAAGAAAGAGTGTCTCATCCATCAGCTCAAACTTGTAATGTACCTGGAAAGAGATCAAATAAGATATAATAAGTCTCAAGCTCACAGTTTCAGATCAGTGCAAGATGGGTTAAGGCCCAATGTCTGCATTCATTTCTACCTCAATGAGCCAGTCAATCAGAATTGCTCTCATCTTTTCATTTATGTCTTCTTGATTGGACATGTAATCAGGCTGCACACAACTTTTTCCCTGTATAATTCACCGTATTAATACTATATTCAAAACTCTAAGCCATTAGCCATGCCAATCAGAACAAATTGCCATCAGCACTTCAGCAATCACGAAAAGATTTCGATTTTGTTCTAAACACCCGGATATAGGAATAATGTTGACTATTCAATTTCCATTCAGGAGATTGTGATTTGCAATGAGTACAATTATCAATGTGTTTAACCTGAAACACAATGGTGTGAAGGCATAAACCCGCCAAAATGCTCTCTTATAAAATGGCATATAGATATAGACCTGTTTCAGTAGTTACAGGGATAATAAATTGATAATACATTAATTTGTTAGAATAGAACAAACAGCATAGCATTTCAATGTGGTTCCTGGCTAATTCAGGTAAGCAGAAGTACCAGATGTGAATCACGCATATGAAACAAACTTCATACTTGACTTGGTTGCTCAAAGCTCAAAGCTCAAAGCACTATACAAGGGCAAATTTTGCATAGTTGAAAACGAAACGCCCTGCACTGAAATGACGAGAGATCACCTCATTCTCTCTGTAGAACTTGTACATCTCTTCAACATACTCTGTTGCGGCAAGCGGATTCCCTGAGTCGACGCTGTCAATATCCATCACGGATTCTTCCTCCTCCGTATCGTCGCGTTCCGTCTCATCCTTCAGTGTCAAAGTAACTGTAATAACGTCGGCTGGTCCGCACGATTCCAAGTCCTCGTCGACGGTGTCATCGGGGATGGGCTTCTTCCGGGGATCAACGCAGACCACTGCGGCATCATCAGTCACGGCGGCCTGATGGTCAAGCTGTTCTTTTGGCGTGAAGGAGGCAGCGGAATCCCTGGATTACCAGAGTGTGCCATCAGATCAAGGCTCCAAGAAACAACAGGGGCGCAACAATGGCGGCACGTCCTAACCTCGTCGTGGGCCGGCGGCTCACCAATGCCGGCTTCTGCTGTTCCTTCCCGCTCTTCCTGACAGAGAAAGAAATCGACAGCAGGGTTGGTTTCTCGATCCAAGAGCAGTAGAAAAGAGTTTAAAGACACGATCTTTACGAGATCTCCGAGGTTCTCAGTGGTAAGGTGATTACTGTAGCATGGGCTTCTTGGCGATCGCGGACGGGTACGGCGGAGCTCCGGCGAGGTTGTTGATGTCCCTGAGTGGCCTCCTGTCCAGCGTCTCTGCATCAACCCCCGGGGACAAAATCAAGAGATCAGCAAGCGGAATCGCGCGACGCCGCAGGCAGCCGTCAACCACAAACAACCAGCGTCGGCGGCGCGCCGCCCACCCACCTCCGACCCCCGGCAGGAGCTTCCCCGCCACCGGCCTCCGGTTCTCGCTCGCCCTCTCCATTCTCACCGCGATTCCACACGGAGGAGAAGCGGGGCGGGGGCGGGGGCGGGGGCTACAGGCGCAGGAGAGCCGAGGCGCCCATGCAACTGCGGCGGCGGCGGCGGCGGCGGCAGGAGCGGTAATAAAAGCGACGAGGCGTTGGGTGGGAACTTGGGATTCGAAGCTAGAAAAAGGAGATTTTTATCCTCAGGCCACACCTAACTACATAAGTGCGAGTATATTTTGCTTTTTTTACTTATATATCGATTGTTATAACACTAGGAATTTGTTTTTGGTTTGATTTGTGTTTGATTTTTATTTGGATTTTTTTGGGTTCTCCAAATCTGGGCATGTTTGAAAGGATGAGGGCAACGGCTAGACGGGGAGCCGTTGGGTCGGACAGGTCCCGCGGTCGTAACGGTCGGCCCGCGCGTCCGCACGTGCACGTGCTTTCGAAACGCACGTCCAGACCCGGGTGTGGCGGAGCCATCCCGCCCCGTCGGTTCGGGTGGGCCCGGGCGACAACTCCGCTCTTCCCGGTGATGTCACGCTGACTTGTGGGGCCTGGTTTTATCGAGAAGCGTGGGGACCCAGTTGCGCGGGCGCTGTGTGGGCATGGACCGGTGGTGCCGAAAATAACAAAGCAGTGAGTTAAAATACATGTAAGTGGCGTAGAAAATAAAAGATGTTATTTTTACTGAGTTATCTAATAGATGAATTAGAAATATATGGATATCGTTTTACTTGTAAAATATGCCAATGATAATGTACATAAATTTAAGTTTAATTTTATATTTATAGGCTGTTGTGATCGGCGACCATCACAATTCTGTATCTTTTGACTAATCACGCACTATGGGTATGTTTGGTTTGTGGCCACAATTTTTTACGCCTCAACTTAAGAGGCTGCCACACTTGTGGATTGTCAAACTCTGTGGCAAAAACAGTATGTTCATAAGTAAGATGTGGTAAATTTTTTCTGTCTATTGTTTGGTTCTTGCCACAATTTTTGATAAAAATTATAACAAACGTTTAGATTACATTACATATAGATAAATATACTTTCACAGCAAAATATCTTCACCATCGCCACTAACATCACAGCAAAATCAACAAAATTTTGGATCCTAAAACACCTTAATGCTTCCGCTTGCCCTTCCTTGTAGTAGCAGATAAAAAAACCAAATGAGAGGAAGAAAGGAGCACCGCGGTGGCCAGAGCGGAGATGGCGGCGGTGACAACGATGAGCTTGGGCGGCGACGCTTCCCCGAGGCCGGGGATGGCGGCGGCGAAGCTTCCCTGAGGGCGGGGATGGCGGCAGTGGTGCTTCCCCGAGGGCGGTGGAGGTGACGGCGACGAGCTTGTGCAGTGGACGTAGAGGCAGCGTGGGGATTTTTGTGGTGCACCACGGCTATGGCGGAGAAAAACAACGCCACACTTTTGCTCCCAAAATCTGTGGCGAGAGTAGTTTTGTGGCATGGTGAGCCTCACTTCACTAATAAACCAAACAGTTTCTAAACTAGTCGTGGCAAGCTTAAGTTGAGGCGTGGCAATTTGTGACAACCAACCAAACAGGCCCTATGTGAATAACGATTGGTCATGCCTCCGTATCTCTCACTCTCTCAGTGCCTTCCCCCTCACGACCTTGACCGGTGCCCGATGGCCCATACCTTACCACCCAATCACTCACCTCTAAGCCCCTATGAAATCCAGATTTTAGAAATGTAGGCGAAAACATATTTGAAATAAAAATTAAATTTGATAATTTCGTGATTTGTATTTGGTACCAAAGTAAACGTTTCTTCCAAACAAATAAGTAAACACTATTCCAAATTCGAAATGCTATTCTCCTTTGAAAATACCAATTCCAAACCAAGTTTGAAAGAGATTGAGTCACAATCTCACCTCTGAAATTTGAAAATAAAATACTTTTGACTTGGGGTATTTTGATAGAGGTTGGGGCCTATACCGAAGACTACGAGACAGTCAATTTAATGTGCATGGCTTTTTATTAAGCCTTAGTGAGAAACCAAGGGTTGGTTTCGGTGTTTTGTGATGAGTGATTGACTGGATTTTACCCTCTGTTCGAAGGGTACCTCCGGAGGGGCTTCGGAGGTGGTACCTCCGAAGGGTGTTCGGAGGTGTGTCACCGGAGTGTGTTCGGTGTTTGCTTGCTGCAGCTGTGCAGCGGAGTGTACCTGTCGGAGGGGTCCGGCAGTACACGATGACAGGGTTCGTACCGATGGGTTCGGTACTTTGGGCGGTACACCGGAGTGTGTGCCGGAGGTTGCTAACCCGGAGAGGTCTCCGGAGTACTGGATACACTTGTTTGCTTGTCGGTGGTGCGCAGGGACTTCGGAGGCGACGGACAGGGTTCGAGCCAGGTGAACTTGGGTCAAGCGGGTGGTTTGATGCCAAGGGAGCAGGGAGCTTCGTCACGGTGGCTGCGAAGGTGGTCCGGGTCGGTCCTCGGGTCGAGGCGTACCAGGTGAAGGCAGAGAGTGCGGAGCGTGGCTTCGGCTGAAGGTACTCCGAGACAAGTCCTCGGAGGTGAGGCACTTCGAAGGTACTCCGGATGGAGTGACTTCGGAGTTGGTGGACCAAGTCCTCTGCGGAGGCAAGGAGTTCGAAGTGTGCTCCGGAGGGAGACACTCGAAGGTGGCCCAACGAAGGTCTCAGAAGTCGAGGTGCATCGAAGGCATGGTCCGGGTGAGGCTCGTCGAGGAGTGTGCTCGGGGAGAGGCACTGCGACGGAGTGCTCATGGAATGCTTTATGCGGAGGCCTTGGACGAAGGAGGGACTTCGAAGGGTGGTACTCCGAAGGTGGGCTTCGGAGTGAGGATGACTTGTGGTGCTTCGGCCATGCATGGCTTCGGTACACGGACGGACGGTGTTCGAGCTCGGAGTAGCTGCGAAGCCGTGGTGATCCACTCCGGAGGTGGTGGTGCGAAGGCCCAAGGGCTTTGACGGCTTCGGCTCAAAACCGTCACTGTATCGAAGGTCTTCTTCGGCGGAGCGAAGGCCAACAGGCTGCAGGCTTCTCGCCGAAGCTTCCGCACCCTCGCGTGCGAAGGGAGGTTCCAGAAGTCAACACTGTAAAGGCTGACACTGTCTGTTCTGAAAAAGGCTGACACTGTCCCCTCTGCAGCTGACAGAGAAGCCTCCAAAATAAAGGTGGACTACCTTTTGTACCCCTTAGTTCTGTAGAGACAAATCTGTTGTAAACCCTAGGGGTAAAGTAGTCACTTCCTTAGGATGAAGCCGTGGGCTATAAATATGGGGGCTCAGTAGGTAACATTAACACTTTGAGCATTTACTGTTGAGCTCCTGTAGACAGACCTCGCTGTATTCATTCTGAGTTCAATTTATTTCAGTGTTCCCTGTTCAAGCGGCGAAGCCCTGCTTCTCTTGTGCTTTTGCTTGAGCTTGTGTTGCATACCTCGCTAGTCTTTAGTTCACCGAAGCCTGTCTTGGCGAAGGGTGTTTTTCTCGCGAAGTGTGCTTTTCAGTGTGCTGTCGCTCTGTGTAACACGAGGCAAGACCTCGCTGATTACTAGCGAAGCCCTGTTCATTTCCCGTAGTGCTTCCTGTGTCGAAGCCCTTAGCGTAGTCCATTTGCGTGTGCGTGTAGACCTTCGGGTACGAAGCCCAGCACCCGTTGCTGTCGCCAAGTACTTGGTCGAAGTCCTCAGAGGGCTGTCCACTCTTGCGAAGGGTGAAGTGCGAAGCCTGCTCGAAGCACCTCGTGTGCGGAGCCTGCACTGACTTAGCAGAGTAGATTTTCGAGGGTTGTTAGTGGAGCGAAGTCTTCTTGGCTTCGAACTTTTGCTCCTGCGAAGCCTGTGTTCGGAGCTGTCGAAGTACCTCCGAACCAGACCTTCGAAGGCTGTGTTCGAAGCCTGTTCCGCAGAAGACAGAACAGAACCGAAGGCTAAGTTTTTAGCCTGAAATTTTAAAAGCTCCCATTCACCCCCCCCTCTGGTCGCCGTTTCCGGTCCAACAATTGGTATCAGAGCGGGTTAAGATCACCAGTTGACCTTAACCGGTTTTGTGATCTGTTGGCGACATGGATAGAGGCAGTAAAATTCCTCTGTTCGATGGGACAGATTTTGCATACTGGAAGGTGCGCATGGAGGCTTACTTGTTAAGCCAAGGAAATGCAATTTGGGAGATTGTGGACTCACAATACTCCATCCCTGATACCCGCACCACTCAAACCGAAAAAGATCAGTATATTGCCAACTCGAAGGCAAGGAACATACTGTTCATTGGTTTGAGTCGGAGTGAGTTCGATAGGGTACAGCACCTTAGGACTGCTAGGGAGATTTGGACAACACTCACTGTCTTTCATGAGGGCTCTGCTCAGATTAAGGCCAGGCGCCAAAGCACCTACAATCAACAGTATCAGCTGTTTGTGCAGGCACCTGGTGAATCTGTGGATGCCATGTTTTCTCGCTTTGACGCGATAGTGAGTAACTTGCGATCCAACGGGACGCTTGCTTACAGTGATCACGATAGGGCTATCAAGCTTCTCTATGCTCTTGACCGTAGCATATGGGAAGTGAAGATATCCAGCATTGAGGAGTCCACAGGCTATGACACTCTAACCTGTGATGAACTCTTTAGCAAGCTGAAGTCCACAGAGATTGCCAAGGCATCTCTTGCAGTGCACAGAAGCTCTTTGCCACAGCCATTGGCATTGGTTTCTAGCACTAGCCGTGGCACCACTGCAGAACCAAGCACATCAGGCACTTGTGTTCTTGCAGATGGTTTTGCTTTGTCCTCCCTGGTCTCCGTCACAAAGGAGCAGGTGGACACTCTAGCTGATGATGAGCTTGCTCTCATTGCTCGGAGGTTCACCCGCTTTCATCATGAGAGACGGGATCAGAGGAGAAGTGGTTTTAGTGGCTGCTATGAATGTGGCGACACCTCTCACATTAAGGCAAATTGCCCCAAGGTCAAAAAGAGAGATGAGAGTGACCGCCCCAAATTCCACAAAAAGGAGAGGAAGCCCTTTGTGAAGGGCAAGCGCGGCAAGATGGCTAAGAAAGTAGCAAGGCCGCTTCCAGAGCTTTTGTTGCTGCTCTCAGCGACATCGACACATCCTCAACTGAGGAGTCGAGCTCTGAGGAGGAGGAGTCCCCAAGGAAGGAGGACAAGAAGGATAAGAAGGGACGTGACTTCACCGGCCTTTGCTTCATGGCCGACAGCGATCACAGCGGCGATGAGCTTGACTCATCTGAGGTAAACTTATCATCTGACCAGCTTCTAATTAAATTAGATGAGCTGAATGAAGTAGTGCTTGGTCAGGATAGATTACTTGTGCAAGCCGCTAGAGAAAGAAAAGACCTTAGACTTAGGCTAGAAAATATTTCTACTGAATATGCCATGCTTAAGTCTAAATTTGATGATGCTGAATGTGAATCATGTTCTGTTGTCATGAGTGAGCTTGCTCAGTTGCGTTCTGTTCATGCTCAAACTCTTTCTGAGCTTGAGACTGCACAGAAGCAGCTTTTGGAGGTGGATTCTAGACCTCATAATATTGTTGATTGCATGAACTGCTCTTTATTGCGCGATAGCATTAATTTACGTGATAAGCATGTTCATGATTTGGAGGCTAGATTGGAGAGGGCCGGTAGTTCTAAGGATGTGCAGCCTGTGTGTGACACTTGCATTACCCTTAAGGACCAGCTAGGCACTGTTAGAGAGCGAGCTGAGAACCTCATGTCTGAAAATGAATACCTTCTTTCTGTGGTGAATAAATGCACTGAAGGGAAGGGTAGGATGGATTTGCTCTTGGCCAAGACCAAGTTGTGTGCTGACAGAGCCGGGGTAGCTCTAGGTTTGGGTTTTGAGAGGATAGCTTCAGACAGTCAGACCAAAACTGTTTTTACCTCTCCTACCACCCTAGAGAAAGAGAGAGCTCTGTTGGACACCCCATCAGCCAAAAAGCCTACCCATCCACCAAAGAAAACCACTCCTCCTGCCAAGAAAAATCCTCCCAAGAAAGCCACTCAGAAGAAACCCAAGGAGCCTGTGAGAGTTGCTCCTATGACCCATGAGAGTGCCCCCAGGAGAGTGTTTCACTGTTCTTATTGTCAGCGGGCGGGTCATTTGATTGGTTTCTGTTTCCGTCGCATCAAGAATGAGCGACGTGCACAGGCGATGAGCTATCAGGACATGCATTACCCATCTTTAGGTATGCATGAGTCTGAGTTTTACTCTCGTCCTGTTTTGAGGCTCCTCGTGCTTCTTGGAGAGGTTTTGCTCCTCGAGGTGTTCACCATGTTCCATATGGTGGTAGACCTCGAGCGAGTAGCTTTGTACCTCGTCAGAGTAGGAGACCTCGACATGCTTTGCGTTCTTTGCATGTAGGTAGACCTCGCACTTTGCATCATTCTGATTTTTATGTGCGTAGACCGTCTACTTTTACTGTGCCTACTACTCGTGTCACTCAGTGCTGGATGCCTCGTCATTATTTTACTCACCCCAGCACTGAGCGATCGAGGCGTTCTTATCATGTGTAGGCGACAGGTCGAGGCTTGGAGGGCACGTGGATCATGGACTCCGGTTGTTCGCGCCACATGACCGGAGATGCAAACTGGTTCTCCAGCCTCACAACAACCAAGCAAAGGGAACATATCACCTTCGGAAACAATCGAAGGAGTAGAGTGAAAGGTAAAGGTGTGGTAAGAATTAATTCGAACTTCACTCTCAAAGATGTTGCTTTGGTTGAGAACCTGGGATACAATTTGCTGTCTGTATCTCAGTTGCTTGATGAGGGCTTCGAAGTGCGATTTCATCGCGATACTTCGCAAGTGCTCAATTCTGATGGCGTTGTGGTGTGTAAGATCTTTAGGGTTGGGAGAGTTTTTGGAGCTGATTTTTCAGAGTCGTCTGGTTCTTCTCATTGTCTTGTTGCACATTCGACTTCTGAGCTTTGGAAGTGGCATAGGAGACTAGGGCATATGAGCTTTGAGTTGCTCGCTCGTCTGAGCGCCCTAGGTTTGATCCGAGGATTGCCCAAGCTCAAGTTTGAGAAGAATTTAGTTTGCGCTCCTTGTCGACATGGAAAAATGATTGCCGCTTCGCATTCGCCAGTCACCACAGTGATGACTGAACAACCCGGAGAACTTCTCCATATGGACACTGTAGGTCCTTCTCGGGTTAGTTCTTTAGGCGGCAAGTGGTATGTTTTAGTTATTGTCGACGATTTCTCTCGCTACTCTTGGGTCTTCTTTCTTGCCAGCAAGGATGAAGTGTTTTCACACTTTCGGAGCTTGGTTTTGAGACTGTTCACTGAACTCCCTGGTGCATTAAAATTCATTCGAAGCGATAATGGCACCGAGTTCAAAAATAGTCTCTTTGTTGACTTTTGCATGGAGCATGGCATAGAACATCAATTCTCTGCTCCGCGGGTTCCTCAACAGAACGGTGTTGTTGAGAGGAAGAACCGCACTTTGGTTGAGATGGCTAGGATGATGCTTGATGAGCATAGGACTCCTAGAAAATTCTGGGCTGAGGCCATGAACACTGCTTGCTACATCTCAAACCGAATTTTCTTGCGCTCAATTTTAAACTTGACATCTTATGAGCTGCGTTTTGGGAGACAGCCCAAGGTTACTCATCTTCGAGTTTTTGGCTGTCGCTGCTTTATCCTAAAACGTGGTAACTTGGATAAATTTGAGTCGCGATCTTCTGACGGGATCTTTTTGGGTTATACTACTCATGGTCATTCTTATCGTGTTTATAACTTGGAAACTAACACTGTCATCGAGTCATGTGATGTGACTTTTGATGAATCAACCCCCTCTGTTAGTTCTGCTCTTGAACAGGCAAATGAACACGACATGGAACAGACCTTGTTTGAAGAAGAAGATCCCGGAGAATTCGAGGATGATCCCCTACTACCCTCGACATCGACCCCCGAAGCTGACCCCGCTTCTTCTACTTCGGCACGAGGTCCCGAAGCGACTACCTCAACATCGGTCATCTTGGACCACTCCAACGCACAAGTTGAGGGGGAGACTGCATCCCGCCGTGAGGCTCCACATCATGTCCAAAGGATGCACCCTCCCGAGCAGATCATTGGTGAGCTTGATCAAAGGGTAACACGTTCTCACGCTCATTTCACTAATGCTGCTTTTGTTGCTTCTTTCGAGCCCTTAGATGTGAGTCATGCACTTTCTGATTCTAGTTGGATCAATGCCATGCATGAAGAGTTTGAGAATTTTGAAAGAAACCAAGTCTGGACTTTAGTTGATCCTCCACCAAATGTTCATTTCATTGGAACTAAATGGATTTTCAAAAATAAACAAGGGGAGGATGGAACAATTGTTAGAAATAAGGCTAGACTTGTAGCTCAGGGCTTTTCTCAACTAGAAGGGATTGATTTTACTGAAACTTTTGCACCTGTTGCTCGCCTTGAGGCCATTAGGATTTTGCTTGCCTTTGCGACATCCCGGGGATTCAAACTCTATCAAATGGATGTCAAAAGTGCTTTTCTTAATGGCTTCATAGGTGAAGATGTTTATGTAAAACAACCCCCTGGTTTTGAAAACCCCAAGTACCCACATAAAGTCCTTAAACTTCATAAGGCTCTTTATGGACTCAAGCAGGCCCCTCGGGCTTGGTATGATAGACTTAAGTCTTTTCTGCTTGAGCGAGGGTATTTGATGGGCTCTGTTGATAAAACTTTGTTTACTCTCAAGCATGGCAAAGATTTCCTCCTAGTTCAGATTTATGTGGATGATATCATCTTTGGTGGCTCTTCTCATGCTTTGGTTGCCGAGTTTGCAGATACCATGAGCAGGGAATTTGAAATGTCGATGATGGGTGAACTCACCTTTTTCCTTGGTTTGCAAATCAAGCAAAGCAAACAAGGTACTTTTGTCCACCAGACAAAGTACACCAAGGACCTGCTCAAGAAGTTCGACATGTCCGATGCGAAGCCCCTCGCCACTCCAATGGCTACATCTGTAGCATTGGACCCTGACGAAGATGGAGAAGCCGTAGATCAGAAGGAGTTCCGGAGCATGATCGGCTCCCTCCTCTACTTGACTGCCACGAGGCCGGACATACACTTCGCTGTGTGTCTGTGCGCTCGTTTTCAGGCTTCACCACGAGCTTCGCACCGCCAAGCGGTTAAGCGCATCCTAAGGTATCTCAAACACACCCTTGAATTTGGCATATGGTATTCATCGTCTTCATCTTTATGTCTTAGAGGTTATTCAGATGCGGATTTTGCTGGGTGTAGAATTGATAGGAAGAGTACCTCTGGTACTTGTCATTTTCTGGGTACGTCTCTGGTTTGCTGGTCTTCCCGCAAACAGTCTAGTGTTGCTCAATCGACGGCTGAGGCCGAATATGTTGCTGCAGCTAGCTGTTGCTCTCAGATTTTGTGGATGGTTTCCACTTGCGGGATTTCGGGTTAGATTATAAGAGTGTTCCACTTTTCTGTGATAACACTAGTGCTATTTGTATTGCAAACAACCCGGTTCAGCACTCCAGAACCAAACACATTGATGTACGGTATCATTTTCTCAGAGATCACAATGAGAAGGGTGATATTGAACTTCAATATGTTGATACCCAACACCAGCTTGCCGATATTTTTACAAAACCCCTCGATGCTTCTCGATTTGCTTACTTGCGTGGGGAACTTGGTATTTGTCATCCCTATGGCATTTTGTGAGGGGGAGCTGATTTTAATTGTCTTGCATATGCTCATTATGTGTGGAATTGCACTTACATCTTTTGCTATTATATGCCTGCTTTTAATTCAAAGAAATCATGTCAGCTCAGCTCTATGAAATATGTCTGGAACATTGATTGTGCATGATGTTTTATTTTCTAAAAATCGAAACTTGCTCACCGCATAATCTTGTATCTAGCTTGTTTAGGCTGGACTGCTTTTACCTATCTTTTATCTACTTGACAGCAAGACACTGTTCTTTGGATGCTAAAATTTGCAACTTGAAAAATATGTTCTTTATTCATGGATATTCTTCAAGATATTTGAATCAAAATCGAAAATCCATGCTTTGTCTGGTTTAAATGAAAAGATCCAGGAGGGTTTGTTTGTCGCACTACTCTATTCTAGACTGCTTACCATTGCACATTGGTCTGAACTGGAATAGTGTAGTGTATGCCAAAATCACCGCCTTAAGCTTCAGATGGCTTTCATGCCTAGGCTTGGCCTGATTGGAAAGTATAAGGTGGACAAACAAATAACCCCTGGCATTAAGAAAAAGAACAACAAAATTAATTGATCATCAAGTTTGCTTTCACAGCTCCTTTTGAACAAGACTTGTCTGTCTAGGGTAGAATTTGTTAGCTTTGCGCAGTCCTTGCCTTCTCATGTCTAACTGCTGTGATTAAGTGGTGATGCTTTTACTTCAAAAATGACAAAATCACATGCCATCATCTTGTTTCACAGATTGTTAAATTAAGCTGAGCACATGATCATTTGTGTTAATTTTGGCATATTTTTGCATTATATGCCTTTGCAATTCTATTCATTTCGCAGCTTTGCATCTTTTGAATGCTCCTTGATGCTTGCATTGCCAAAGGGGGAGAGATTTTGCTATGGTCTCTGCTGCAAGAAGGCATTATTTCTAAAGGGGGAGAGATTTTTGACATAAAGGGGGAGAACAATTTGCTCATCTCAAGGGGAGTTTTTATCAAAAGGGAGTTTTGCTGAAGGGGCTTTTACTCTTTTTCAAGGGGAAGAAAAATTCTTTTATCAAGTGACATGCTTTGGCTCTTTTTGAGTTTTTATGGTCACTTGTGTGCTGAAAGCTTTTTATTTTTCTTGAAATTGGACTTGGTTGTCAATGCACTCATCAAGGGGGAGATTGAGAAACCAAGGGTTGGTTTCGGTGTTTTGTGATGAGTGATTGACTGGATTTTACCCTCTGTTCGAAGGGTACCTCCGGAGGGGCTTCGGAGGTGGTACCTCCGAAGGGTGTTCGGAGGTGTGTCACCGGAGTGTGTTCGGTGTTTGCTTGCTGCAGCTGTGCAGCGGAGTGTACCTGTCGGAGGGGTCCGGCAGTACACGATGACAGGGTTCGTACCGATGGGTTCGGTACTTTGGGCGGTACACCGGAGTGTGTGCCGGAGGTTGCTAACCCGGAGAGGTCTCCGGAGTACTGGATACACTTGTTTGCTTGTCGGTGGTGCGCAGGGACTTCGGAGGCGACGGACAGGGTTCGAGCCAGGTGAACTTGGGTCAAGCGGGTGGTTTGATGCCAAGGGAGCAGGGAGCTTCGTCACGGTGGCTGCGAAGGTGGTCCGGGTCGGTCCTCGGGTCGAGGCGTACCAGGTGAAGGCAGAGAGTGCGGAGCGTGGCTTCGGCTGAAGGTACTCCGAGACAAGTCCTCGGAGGTGAGGCACTTCGAAGGTACTCCGGATGGAGTGACTTCGGAGTTGGTGGACCAAGTCCTCTGCGGAGGCAAGGAGTTCGAAGTGTGCTCCGGAGGGAGACACTCGAAGGTGGCCCAACGAAGGTCTCAGAAGTCGAGGTGCATCGAAGGCATGGTCCGGGTGAGGCTCGTCGAGGAGTGTGCTCGGGGAGAGGCACTGCGACGGAGTGCTCATGGAATGCTTTATGCGGAGGCCTTGGACGAAGGAGGGACTTCGAAGGGTGGTACTCCGAAGGTGGGCTTCGGAGTGAGGATGACTTGTGGTGCTTCGGCCATGCATGGCTTCGGTACACGGACGGACGGTGTTCGAGCTCGGAGTAGCTGCGAAGCCGTGGTGATCCACTCCGGAGGTGGTGGTGCGAAGGCCCAAGGGCTTTGACGGCTTCGGCTCAAAACCGTCACTGTATCGAAGGTCTTCTTCGGCGGAGCGAAGGCCAACAGGCTGCAGGCTTCTCGCCGAAGCTTCCGCACCCTCGCGTGCGAAGGGAGGTTCCAGAAGTCAACACTGTAAAGGCTGACACTGTCTGTTCTGAAAAAGGCTGACACTGTCCCCTCTGCAGCTGACAGAGAAGCCTCCAAAATAAAGGTGGACTACCTTTTGTACCCCTTAGTTCTGTAGAGACAAATCTGTTGTAAACCCTAGGGGTAAAGTAGTCACTTCCTTAGGATGAAGCCGTGGGCTATAAATATGGGGCTCAGTAGGTAACATTAAACACTTTGAGCATTTACTGTTGAGCTCCTGTAGACAGACCTCGCTGTATTCATTCTGAGTTCAATTTATTTCAGTGTTCCCTGTTCAAGCGGCGAAGCCCTGCTTCTCTTGTGCTTTTGCTTGAGCTTGTGTTGCATACCTCGCTAGTCTTTAGTTCACCGAAGCCTGTCTTGGCGAAGGGTGTTTTTCTCGCGAAGTGTGCTTTTCAGTGTGCTGTCGCTCTGTGTAACACGAGGCAAGACCTCGCTGATTACTAGCGAAGCCCTGTTCATTTCCCGTAGTGCTTCCTGTGTCGAAGCCCTTAGCGTAGTCCATTTGCGTGTGCGTGTAGACCTTCGGGTACGAAGCCCAGCACCCGTTGCTGTCGCCAAGTACTTGGTCGAAGTCCTCAGAGGGCTGTCCACTCTTGCGAAGGGTGAAGTGCGAAGCCTGCTCGAAGCACCTCGTGTGCGGAGCCTGCACTGACTTAGCAGAGTAGATTTTCGAGGGTTGTTAGTGGAGCGAAGTCTTCTTGGCTTCGAACTTTTGCTCCTGCGAAGCCTGTGTTCGGAGCTGTCGAAGTACCTCCGAACCAGACCTTCGAAGGCTGTGTTCGAAGCCTGTTCCGCAGAAGACAGAACAGAACCGAAGGCTAAGTTTTTAGCCTGAAATTTTAAAAGCTCCCATTCACCCCCCCTCTGGTCGCCGTTTCCGGTCCAACACTTAGTCACCCTTGACTTTTCTTTGTATCTATATTTTTTCAAGACTTGCTAGGTACATTTGTACTCACCTTTGCTTTTTCCTCTCAACATCCGGAAGCAGTGGAATAAAGATGAAGCTTTCCACTATATGTTGGGAAGGTGAAGGTTCTCGATGATGGCGAGTTTTTCCCTAAGTAAATCTAGCAGTTAGTTGTTGATGTGAGTGTATGTTTGATTTTGTTGTTCTTTTATAATAATTGTTTGCTACGAGGTATGTCTTATTAGTAACTTTGTAAGGAGATAATATTGTAATAAGTAGATTTTGTGATGAGCTACTGTTGAATTGAACGAATGTCAAGTACGATGTTTGTTTTCGATTTAGCTTTCCAGTGAGTTGTCTCGATATGATGAAGTTCATATGGGGTGGGCGTTATAGACGCTGATTCAATGGTGTGTACCATCTGAGTTTATAGCGGTGACCAAAGTGCAAATAATTGAATCTACTTTTTTAGAGTGACAAATCATCAAATATTCTAAAAATGTATCTATGTGTTTTACTAGTCTACTCTATTATATAATTGGTGAGTTTGAGTGTCCACATGACCATCTATCTGTTAAATCACAGCTCTTCATTCACATCTAATAAATCATAGCCATCAGATCTTCATTTTTCTCCCTCTTGGACTAGCCTAGCCCATTATGGTCTCTCCTACTCTCTCTGCCGCTAGGCCTGCTTGTTTTATATGGAAGTTGTCTTGCGTTTTATATGACAATTATTAATATATGTAAATCATCAATATATGGAAGCTGATCTGTTTTATATGAAAATTATTAATATATAGAAATCATCAATATATAGAAACTGATTTGTTTTATATGGAAATTATTAATATACAGAATATTGATCATATGAATGAAAATATATGGAAGTCTGATTAGTTTTATATAGAAATAATAAATAAATAGAAAATGTATTTGCTCCATGCATTTTTGTTCCGCCGCCAACTGCTCACCTCATCGCTAGCAGCCACATCCATCTTCGTTATCAACTCCGTCGGGTCCGCTATCCTCTCCCCCTTCTCGTCCCCAGCCATTGATTCGATCGGATTACTGACCACCGGATCACCATCGCCACCTTCATCCCGAACCGCCCTCACAACTCTCGCTTGTCACCGGTCTCTTCTCACTACTACAAAGCGACACTGTAGCGGCGGGCAAAATCGACCTATAGTGGCGGGCATCCAGTCCGCCACTGCTCTAACGCCACTGCTATCGCATCCAGTCAGCACCAGCAACTCTAGTGGCGGGCATCTAATGGCCCGCCACTACAGTGGTTTCGCCCAACGCCACTACAGTGACAGTTTGTAGTAGTGTCTGTTTCATAATTGTACTAATTTATAATTGTTTTTGATTAAACATTGCGTAGCACGGGTATTATACTAGTACGTGTATTATACTAGTATGTAGTAAATTGCTATCTTTTCAACAAAAGATGCCTAATCCAATAAATGAAGTCTAACCAATTGATTACCAACGTCAAACTATTAGGTAACAATCATCATCGATATCCAACTGTTACCAAGCCAAACTACTCTATCACAGTTTAGTTTAAAATATTGAATTGACATTTTAAATTTTAAATTTTGATCAAAATTTAGACATACCACGAAGTAGTAACCACGAAAACTAGATTGGTGAGCAAAGGTGAATAGGATAGTCATCAAAAGGAATATTCTTTCGATAAATAAACTAGTTAAAGCGATTCATGAAATTTTTCTAAACAAGTTCATCCAATATTCAGGGATGAGATATATGTCATTTCCTGATTGATTATTATGCATTTAATTTTTCATTTATAAAAATTCAAATGATCTAATTACATTCTTGTATTGATTACAATTTAACATATAAAATAAGATCTTGTATGATTATATTTTTGTTAAAAAATATATTTAATAAGTGTATCACATTAAATTTAAACTTATCCCATTCAAGTTATATACACATAACCAAATAAAAAAGTATCTCATCCTATCCATTTAGTATCATTTCATCTCTAAATTCATATAATCATATTCTATCCATATTTACTATCAAACAAAGCGCTACCTTACTGGTTCGGTAGGGTTAATCCAGTCAGTGGTGAACAGATTTTGAAAAAAAAAACTGCTCAGTGCTAAGCACATTCTACAGCCAATTGCTACTCCATTTTTGAAGTCTGACTGGACACATTTCTCCATCGTGGATGGATGGTTTGGTGTACCGATTGAGCAAGTGTGTACTTTAATTTGTACACCACAGATCACGCAGCCACACTGACACAGAATGCGTGCATCCACAAAAGACTCGAGCATCTGTCATCTCATTTGTTCTCTGGTTCTTCTTACATGCAAGAAGATTCAGGCTAGAAAGCGCCGCTCACAACTCACAAGTGCACCGAACGAACTAATCAACTCAAAAAGACTCCTGCGATCGAGCTACACCACGTCCACGTGGAGATGCCATCTAGTCTAGTTCTGTAAACTGAGTTTAACTAACGCACAACCTTTTTCCTTATGGATCTATAAGAATAAAATCGATTTCACCTCTCGAAATAATGTACACCGTACGGCTACTCCGCACCAGGTGAGATGGATAAGTACATTGATGCTCTTTGAAAGTCCCAAGATGGCATATTTTCATGGATATCCATATCTGCTGTTCAATTGAGTGAATTCTCCAGCTGTTAAGTTACTCGAATGAAGCTGAAGGTTGACTTTGTTTGAGTGGCTTCGTCAGTTTTGGAGGAGGCCCACATAAACTCAATACAACCTGAAACATCGAGCGATTCAAGTTGTGGGAGTGTATTACTTTAATGTGTACAAACAATAAGAAATGATAGTTGATTCAGACACTAACCGGCAAGAAGATAAGGCCGTGCAGAAAGCCTATGAGAACAAGTGCCAAGTACATTTGGAAATAATACACCTGCATCATTTGGATACCAAAAAAATGTTTTAAACTAAGCTCTAATCCAAATACACGTTAAGAAGTGCTGGTTCAGGCATAGGTACCACGAAAACTTCAGATTTTGCAAAATGTAGGACAATAACTCCAACAAGTTTGGTCAAGGTGATTCCGCTGAAATATCAAGGCACATGTCAGACCAAGATAACATAAAGTTGTCAATCGAGCAAGCAGAATACCAGATGCAAACATGTAACAAACAAGCACAATTACACTATACAGGTTATTTACAAGTTTCAAAATATTAGGTATGCAAAATTTACATTCAAATTGAAATGGTTAAGAGTGCAAAAATATGTATGAAATACTCAAATCTCATCAATGCCCAGAACTCAAACAATCAAGCAATAAACTCTCAAGTCTCAACAACTTCATCAGACGATTGAGCTTAATGTTGACCACAGCGTGGCTAACCTGAATACAGAAGCCCCCATCGTTGATAGAGCCCGCCTTGCACGGCTTTCTCTATTCCCAACACCTATCTGCATCCCAGAGAATATGAAGGGTTTAAGCATTATATGGAAAGAACAGCCAAGACAGAAAAAGACATCTGCTGAAAGGTAGGTTTACATCCAAACTTATTTCTATGGTTCTACTTTATTGGGTATGAATGGGTTTGGTACCAGTAGAATTGTTTTAATATTTTTGTCGTTCTGGTGTCATGCAGACAAGTGAGTCAAACTGAAATTTAAATGGTACGAAATCCAAGTGCCAGGGAGAAAAAACTAAAATATTTTCAAGCTTATTGTGAGTGTGCAACTCAAACAGATCGGTAGAAGTGAACAGTGAACTCAATACTTGTGGTAGTTCTTATTCTCCCTGACAAATCATCCCAATTCTTTCCTCAAAACAAAAATAAGCATAGTAATACTTCAAGAAAAATAGAGCAGCAGACTAATGTCAACTCTTTCCAATAATCACAGAACTCAGATATAGTAAAATATTTAGAAATGACATTTCCAAATTTACATTGGACCCTACCATGAAGGCATGTGTGATATGAACACAGAATTCAACAGCAATTCCTATTGACATAACAAGGTTAACAACAGCAATTGCATTGAGCTGAATGCCAAGGATAGCCATCACTCCCTGTCAATAATATGGAAGAAAATTGAAACCAATGTTACTCTTTTCTGAAGAGACTGTAACAAAGATAATTTGACATATACAAGTGACTTTCTAGAACTGTTTTAGAAGAGAGAGAACTACAATGAGCTGTATCATGGTAATAACTTCTACTTGTGCTGTAATTCCCTAACATAAATACTAACTTTACATATACAAGAAACCAATAAACACATGCCAGTAATGCCGCCAAGGCAATGTAGGGTGGTGCCTTTATGAGATTTGTGGGTCTTTTTATGCCTCATCACAGTTATTCTACAATGTAGCATCAATTTAACTGGCACATCAATGCCATGCCCACTACTTTCACCAATCCTTGAATGAATCCTATATTTTTGTTAATCATAGTTAAGATAGTTGACATACTCCCATTTTTTTAAAAGCTAGCTGGCATACGAAACCACAACATTAACCTACTTCATCTTTAAAACTATTAATTTATACAGGTGTTGTATATTCATTACAGTTAGTAATTACTATGAATTTAAACATACCATCAAGTCCAAGACTATCATGGCCAGAACAATTAAAATGATTGTCGAAGCCCATAAACTGAAATCAATAGATAAATCAGTTAACAAATTGAACCAATTGATGGGTAACAGAAAATAGTTAGAGCTAGGTTTTATAAGGATGTCTCTGACCTGCTGGTGACTACGAAGCAGACGGCAAATATTGTACCTGTCATTTTTTTGCACAAAAAACAAACTATGTCAGATAAAAGTACAACACAACAAGATATATATTGAATTTAGTAACTAACCGAGGCAAACACATATGTTCATGATAGCCATCTTCCACACGCCCAGGTATTGCTCAAAAAATACATAAAATACTGAATATGGGAAAATTTGCATCTGCACAGCCAATATATATTGAAAACATTATTGGAAAATACAATATAGATGTGTTATGCAAGCAAAATCTCAGTACAATCAGATTGTATGAAAAGGTAAATGTCATATTATAAACATCTTGAATTTTCTTTTCAGGGAATTGCAAAGGCCTACTTGAAATAGATCATAACTGCCATAATTTAATTTCAAATCTAGGCATAATTTTCTCAGCAGAAGGCCAAAATAATTAGCATGACCTAGTGATTGGTTACTGTTTTATTAAGAAGTACTCAGTGTTAGAGTGTGTTAGTGTGTGTGTGTGGCCCCCCCTGTCTATTGTGTGGGCCCCTCCTGTAAGACCCTTCTTCTATCCTCCCAACCCTTGGGAGAGGAATCGATTACTCTCACCTTCTCCTACATGGTATCAGAGCCCTAGGCTCTCCCTCTCCCCTCACCTGGCCGCCACCGTCGTCGACGCTGCCGTCGCCGCCGCCATGGCCGGCGAGCTCCCCTCCCCCTTCGGCCTGGCCGCCGCCGCCGGGCAGGCACCCGCCTTAGCCGGATCTGGTGCCGCCATGGCCAGATCCAGCGCCCTCGCCGCCGCCGCGACCGGATCCGGTGCCCCCGCCACCGGGCTCCCCTCCCCCTTCGGCCTGGCCCCCTCCATGGCCGCCGCCGCCAGGCTCCTCTCCCCCTTCGGCCTGGCCGCCGCCGCCGGGCTCCTCTCCCCCTTCTGCCTGGCCGCCATGGCCAGATCCAGCGCCACCAACGCCGCCGCGGACCGGATTCGGCGGTCCCGCGGCCAGCTCCAGTGCCCCCGCCGCCGGGCTCCCCTCCCCCTTCGGCCTGGCCGCCGACGCCGCGCGCCCCTCCATGGTCGCCGCCGACCCCTTCCTGGCTGCCCCTGCCGGGTCCTCCTCCTTGGCTGCAGCCGCCTCCCTGGCCACCGACGCCTCCCTAGCTGCCGGCCCCGTCATGGCTGCCCCTGCCGGGCCCTCCTTGGCTGCAGCCACCTCCCTAGCCGCCGCCACCGGCCACCCCTCCCGTGCCGCCTGTTGGCTGCCGGGGCCCCTTCCTCCCTAGCCGCCGATTTTCCCGCGTACAGATTTGGCGCCGCCAAGGCCGGTTCTGCCCTTGGCTCGGTCGACGCGGGCGTCCTGGCCCTAGGCACCGCTGGCGGTCTCCCCCGCCACTTCTTCCATGAGGCACGGGCAGTTTACTGATGGGGCTCCTTGGTCGTCCCCAGCACCGGCGGCCATGCTCACCGGGCCGGCTCACCACCTGCTGTCTCTACCCGTGGCTCCACCGGTGTTGCACCCACCGCCTCCGGGTTGGGCACTGTGGTCCAGTGGGTGGGACCAGGCGACCTGTATGCTATCCTCTTGCCCACCACCCGCTTCCATGGACTGGGTGGCCGACTCGGGAGCCTCCTTCCATGTCACTCCGCACGCCGGTCTTCTTTCTTCCAACAGGCCGCCCCACCCATCGTACCCCTCTTCCATCATGGTTGGAAATGGGTCCTCTCTTCCGGTCACCTCTGTGGGTGATGCGGCTCCATGTGGTTCTTTCTGTCTTCCCAACGTTCTTGTTGCCCCGGATATCGTTCAAAATCTTCTTTCTATTCGTCAATTCACCTCTGACAACTCCTGTTCCGTTTAGTTTGACCCTTGCGGGTTGACGATGAAGGATTTGGCCACACGACGGTCTCTTCTCCGTTGTGATAGCACTGGCCCTCTCTACACCCTTCGCCTTCCGCCCTCCGCCACCACGGTGCTGACACAGCCTACCTGCTGCTTTATGTGGATGACATTGTTCTCACTGCCTCCAGTCAGTCTCTGCTTCAGCGGGTTGTCTCCTCATTGCAGCGGGAGTTTGCCATGACGGACCTTGGTGTGCTCCATCACTTCTTAGGAGTGACAGTTGAACACCGCCCTGATGGCCTATTCCTTCACCAGCGCCAGTATGCCTTGGATGTCCTTCACCGCGCAGGGATGACTGACTGCAAGCCATTTTCCACTCCAGTCGATGCTCAGGCCAAGATTTCCGGTCAGTGTTTACAAATCGTCCGATTAGACGCGATTAATCGGCCTGGTCGTTTTTGTGGACACGACCAGATGCTCCGACCCGATCAGCACGCCCAGAAACTTGGTCGTCCGATTAGTCGACGATTAGGGGCGATTAGTCGACCGATTAGGGAGAAAACAGCGACCAAGTCGACCAGTTCACATTTATGATTTTAGTGGGCCTGTTCTTGTTCTAGTGGGCTTTTTACCTAGCTTGTTAGGGTTAGGGTTATTTCTCTTTTTGACCTAGCTGCACAGTCTCCTTATATCCTCCCTTGTGCACCACCTGGGTCTCACGCCGCCTGCATGCTTGTCCAGCTTCACTACACGCACGCCGGGCAAAGCTCCAGCCGACGCCGCGTGCACGCCGGGCGAAGCTCCAGCCCACACTGTGCGCCGCACAGCCTATTCCCCTTGTGCGCTGCCGGGCCACTCACATTGCATGTCCAGCCGACGCCGACGCGCACGCCTTGTCCAATGGTGCTCTAGCTGAAGCTCCCGCCATCCAACGGCCAGCTAGCCAACGCTCCAACCGTCCAGCGGCGCGCAACCATGCTCCAGTGGCGCGTGCATGCTCCGGTGGCCAGCACGTGCTCAAGTGCACATGTGCTCTACGCCAAGCCATCCATAACGCTCATGTTCTGGTGCCTGTCCAGCCCTCCGGTTATCAAGACTCAAGATCCTCCTCCTAAGGTGAGTGATTCTTTTCAGCTAGAACCCTAGGACTGACTACACGACTAATCGGCCCTGGTCGACGACTAATCGCGATTAGTCACCTAGTCGGTCCCATGGCGACTAGGTTCGATTAGGCGACTTGTAAACATTGTTTCTGGTACCAAGGGTGCACCAGTGGATGATCCCACTGCCTATCGAAGCATTGCTGGTGCCCTTCAGTATCTCACATTCACTCGGCCAGATATCTCCTATGCAGTGCAGCAGGTGTGCCTTCACATGCACGACCCACGGGACCCGCACCTTACCGCTATGAAGCGGATTCTCTGCTATCTGCGTGGCTCCCTCGGCTTCGGGCTTCACCTTCGGCGTTCTCCGGTTGCTGAGCTCGTGGTTTACACTGACGCCGACTGGGCGGGATGCCCGGACACGCGTCGCTCCACCTCCGGCTACGCCGTCTTCCTTGGTGGCAACCTCGTGTCTTGGTCATCCAAGCGGCAGCCTGTTGTCTCCCGCTCCAGTGCCGAGGCTGAGTACCGCGCTGTTGCCAACGGGTGGCAGAGGCATCCTGGCTCCGGCAGCTCCTTGGGGAACTCCACAGCCCCCTCGCTAGGAGTACGTTGGTCTACTGCGACAACGTCAGCGCTGTCTACCTCTCCACCAACCCCGTCCAGCACCAGCGCACCAAGCATGTGGAGATCGACCTCCACTTCGTCTGTGATCGTGTCGCCGTGGGCGATGTCCGTGTTCTACACGTTCCCACCACCTCCCAATTCGCCGACATCTTCACCAAGGGTTTACCTTCCTCCACCTTCTCCGAGTTCCGCTCCAGTCTCAATATCCGTTGCGCCGGAGTTTCGACTGCGGGGGGGGTGTTAGAGTGTGTTAGTGTGTGTGTGTGTGTCTCTGGTGTGTGGGCCCCCCTGTCTATTGTGTGGGCCCCTCCTGTAAGACCCTTGTTCTATCCTCCCAACCCTTGGGAGAGGAATCGATTACTCTCACCTTCTCCTACACTCAGTACTCACTTACAAAGGAAACTCACTCCTATGGAGTGTGGATGTGTTAGGGTTGAAAGCACATAATCAAACTTTGTGGGTCACAGAAGAATACTTCAAGAAAACAAGCAGTTCTAAATTCTAACATTCTGTAGCTAACAAACAAAAAAAATCATATTTCTTCCCATTCATTCATTAATAACCATCCTTTTGTATGAAACAATTACAGGGAAGTACCTGTAAATCTTTGGACATTTTAGAACTGAAGTCCCGTGCAGCTCTCATTGATTCAACATAATCACTCTAGAAGGGAAAGAAAAGGAGAGCACACAATGTTACTTACATTTGACAATGTTGGATAGGGACAACAATGACAATATGGTTGGTTGCATTGCATTTTAATGCATTACCTGTTTATTGAGGGGAGTATGGTATGTCCGAAATGCTGATGCTTGTATAATGCCACTTTGGTAACCTGACAAAGAAATAGGGCCACAAACATGTTCAGAGAAAGATTATATTGTATGTAAATCAATTAAAATGCTTTTACATTTTATATATTACATGCCAAAACATCAAAGGGAGCATAATATAAGATAAATTATTGCATATACTACAAACCACTAAGGTCCAAACTTGTCGAATAAGCTCCTTTGCCCCCCTTAGAACAATCGCTTGACGGAAGTGCATCAAGAAACCATGGAAGTTTCTCCTTGAATTGAGTTGTGGATGGGCGTCCATTATGCAAGTCTGATTGTACGAAGCACTAAGACAAGATAAACAAAGTAGATCAGACATAATTCCCTTGTAATTAAAATATATGTAGTAATCTGTGGATAAAATATAAAATATAATTTATCCATGACACATAATAGGACACATCATTAGGTGATATGATAAACTATAATTTATTGGTCAATATGCTAAAGAAGATCAGGGTTGTAAATAGTATTACTGTTGTACAATTATTGCATGCTCCACTTGCACTGCATGAGCCTGAGTCTTGAACATGTTGACAGCATGGAGGCTGCGAAGTAGAATTCATACTGTTATTTACCATACATTAGACTAGAAAGATCAGTAAACCATTCACCTTGTTGCCGTTATTGTTGGGTCTGAAAGAGACTTAATTTGTGGAGAATAGGTTGATTGATTAGAAGAGAAAACAAGCTACATATATATAGGGCTGAGGAGATCTTGAGGCTTATGGAAACAACACCAATCAGGATCTCCTCATAACTCTCTAATCAAGTAGGACTCTAGACTCCTAGCCGATTAAGACATGCCTCCTCATATCTATCTAGGACGACTCCTAACCAATTAAGACATGGCCAGCTGGGCCGGACCCTAACCGAACCCAAAACATAGTAATCTAACAGGGTCATCCCTACTTTCCATATAAATTGGACTAGATTGGTTTTGTTCCAACTATTAGAAACATAGTACAGATGGATTACAGTACTAAAATAATTCAAGGAGAAATGTTGAACCTGGTCATCTGGTGGACAATATCTTCCATCAACAAATTTCCGACAGCATCCAAATGCTTCAGGAGACATCCAAATTAGGAAGTCATCAAGCCATGATGCAGCAGGTTTAGCAATGTAACTTGTCTCCGGAGATAATGATTGTTTTGCTATCTGCATTGTTGTAACCGTCATGTTGTATAGTGTGAAATGTTTTCAATTATTGATTATCTGTCATACCCAATGCTCACATAAACTACATTACATAAGCTGTAGGCCTTCAGAAGGAGCTGAAAACCTTGTAGTAAGATAACTTATCTTTGAAATGACTTGTGCAAATAAACCAAACTAACAAATCCATCATTCTGTGCTGGATAATACTTAAAAATAATTTTTATCAAAACAAACAATTTTATACCTCGTTCAAAAGGGAATTTGAATTACACTGGTTGATTGAACATATCTGATTTGTATGTTCCGATGCAGAGCTGGAAACAACATAAAACAATTAACAATCAAGTTAAAACTGATTTCAGTCAATAGCTAATCATGAAACTTAGAAGATCCCAAAAAAATTCTTTGGTAAAAATCAAGCTTTGACATTTCTTAAGAAATCTAAAGAGGATAGTTGTAGGGTGGATGAGGGTAAGGAAAAACAGTGTGCCAAAGAATTATTTAATGCACCATTTTATTTATTAAAAAACATATGTGGTGGGCACAAATCATACATAACAGGGAGTGGAGAATATTTGAACTAAATAAATTAGAATAACAATAGCAATGGTAATAACATGACTGTTTTGTTTAAAACATGCGAAAATACATGTGTTCTAAAAGGACGTACAGG
This sequence comes from Zizania palustris, assembly GCA_019279435.1. Taxonomy (NCBI): domain Eukaryota; kingdom Viridiplantae; phylum Streptophyta; class Magnoliopsida; order Poales; family Poaceae; genus Zizania; species Zizania palustris. Next base: position 23,254,920 of record JAAALK010000086.1, on the reverse strand, counting down.
AGAAAAATTGGAGCACTTTTCAACCTCCCCCCCCCCCCCCAAAAAAAAAAGTTACCTATAATTGAAGTTCTTCACAACAAAATATAGTGGTGGTCCAACTTTCATGTATGTTGCGAGATCATCAAAATAATCCTGCCAATATTACAGTGAGAACGATCCTGAAGGAAGCAGGCTGATGATTGGTAAACCATAAAGACTTAGCAAGAGCTTCAGTGCTGGTAGGCAACCTGTAAATAGGAATCTCGTGGTAGAACAGTTTGCTGCTCCAATCCTGGTTGCAGTCTAGTAGACAATGCCTAATTAAGACAGGTGGAATACTACAAGTGAGCAATGGCACAAGTTTATAGAGAACACAGGACATATACAAATATTTTATTAAGAGGAGAAAATGGTCACACTGTTCAATTACAGTGAAAATGCCTAGGTCAATGAAAGGATTAGGAAATGAATGAAGCCATCGACAATATACAGCAGATGTCCTTCAATAATGCATCTGTAGGATTTACATTTTACTCATGCCCTGAGAAACATGAATAACTACACCACTGGTACATTTTGCCAGTGGGGGTGCCCCTTCTAGAAGCAGAAAGGTAAATTGTCTCATTCATTCATTTAATAATTTGGTCCAGATTTGCATTATTGAACTGCTGTCCTTGCAACATGCAACTAGATAATGAACATACATACCCAAGTTGTCTAAAAAGTACAGACTTTCAACATCTGTTAAGTCTAATCCCATTTTCATGGGAGAACTTCATTGAAAAAATAAATTGTGAATTTGGTTGCTATTTATAACTCATATGTTCACCAGATATAAACTACTTAGTAGAAGCTAGCTAATAGGAGGACTAGAAATAATCAAAAACCATGATGCTGTGGACACAAAACAGGAGAACTTACTATGCTTGCAAACGAAAATCCTACAAATACAGCAATCACAATAAACTTCACTGCCTGATAGCCAAGAATTGGTCCATGGACATCCTACAGGAAAATGAAGCAACAAAAGTATATCAATGAAGTTAAGAGATCATAATCTACCTCAAAAAAAAGTTAAGAGATAATCTTGAGAACCTGAATCATGGCTTTAAGGTAAAAACTGAAATTTGAATATACAAATAATGGATTTTCTCTGGCAAATAAAATATAAGCATTACCTTCATGTATCGTGCAAGTACTGAAAGCCCCTGGTGGCCACGATCTAAAGGTTATGGCACATTAAAAGTAGATCATTATAGAAACGCCTAAAATGGCCAAACATCTAACATTTACTGCTTATAGCCTCTCCTTTCTTCGCAAATGCAAACACAAGTCTTGTTTGGCTACTTACCATCAGAAGCAATAGTACTCGATTTAAGTCTCACACAAGGAACACAATCAATCCTGCCATCTTGAGCCCTCTTGAAATCAAGTACAATAAGGGCAACAAAGGCTGACACTTGGAGAAGGAAATCCAAAAGAACTGCCAATGCTGCACAAGACACAGTTAGTCGGAAGCTCCAAAAGGTCAAAAGTAGGGATAAAAGCAAAAAAAATTAAGGAAACCAACCAGCGAACATGGAAAATACTCTGGTCGCAGGCATTGGATTGATTGCACTGACAGCAAAAGCTAAGACTTCAGCCAAGCTAGCCAATGTAATGGATGGTCCAACTTCCACCAATGCGGTACTTACACGTTCTTCCAAGTCCAACCCATCTGGTTGGCGTTTGACAGCATGCACAAGGATACACATGTTGTCCACACCGACCTAATCGCAATCACAATAGTAAATTTCTTCACAACATTAATGCAAATCTGTACTCACATTGATGTCTCAGTTTATCTAGTGACTAGTGACACAATGATCTGGCACCTATCTTTTGAACAAGGCATATCAAATTAAGCAACAGTGTTAATCAACCAACAAATCTCTTTCAGGAAAAAGGAACACCTAAGATGGTGGATGCAACAAAAAAAGAAGTTCCTAAAAAGGATAAACAAAGCACTCAGTGGCAAGCAATTCAAAATAGATATCAACTGAGTTCGATATATGGAAGGACACACTGGAATTCAAGTAGTATTAATAGTCAAGTATTCAACAACAATTAAACATGATGATAATATTATATGAAACTGTACATTAGCAGATAATTCAATAATAATGATGTAGCTATGTTGCAACACAAATGTTTATAGGATAAATAGAATTTATTGCTTGATGCAGTAAATCAAAGGAACACCAGGAAAGAATGTCACTGGATTGAAGAGAATAAATTAGACAAAAATACACAAAAATAGAACACTTACAGCCAATACTAGAAATGGAATCACTTCCATTATGATTAGAGTTGATTTCACTCCAATTGCACTGAAGAATCCCATTGATCCTAGAACTGAAAGCATCACCAGGACAACTCCAGACAAGCCAAGCAGTACCTGCAATCTATCTTGTCAAGGTAAAATCCAAATGCATTGCAACACAAAATATATTTTGCATAGTAAAGTATCACAAACTCTGCCTATTGCCCTATTTTGTCTCAGCATAGAAGATCCAAAGCCCTGGTAAAGGAGGAGGGAGGGTGTCATATGTAGTGGGCCAGGGCTGCTAGGCTCAGCCCAGCCCACGTGAACAGCACCACGGGTACTGTAGAGTGAATGTACCGTGGGCACTGTAGCAATATTAGAGATTTGATATTTTAAAAAATAATGTTAGATTAGATTAGATTGAGTTCTTAAAGGGTAGGTAAGATTAGATTGAGTTCTTAAAGGTAAGATTAGATTGAGTACAAGAAAGGTAAGATTAGATAGAAAGATATTGGTTTTAGTTATGAATTAGATAGAGAAATTAGATTGGTTTTTATAATATGGATTATTTCCTTAGATATCATGTTGGTTCTCCCTATATAAAATGACCTCTTGTACTCAATTGAAAAGTAATAAAAAGAGTCTAATCTCTTATTCCAATGTTCTTGTCCTCAACCTAAATATATCTCTTATCCCTAGTAGTAGCCGCCACCCGGCTATCCTCCCGACAGTGTTTATCCCGTCATGGGTTCAACCCATGATAGAGGGTCCCTTCCCCCTAAAAGGTTGTGTTTGGCTTTGTCATGAGTGAATTGTACTACATGGTACTATTCACGTGAATAGTACCCACACAACAGGCTAGGTTGTTCCTTAGTTAGGGCATTTGCTTCCTAAATATATATTGGATATCTCCCTTTAGTATTTCCTTCCATAGTTATTAAGGCGGTTAGGCAAGGCGATGCCTTACGCCCATATAAAATATAGTATTTATGAAAAAATATTAATAGATAAGTTGTAAATTTTAAATAGTAATAGTAATATATCATTATAAAAATAATGATATAATATCAAATTTTAATGTTATCACTTTAGATAACTTACAAAACTAAAAACAAATATATATATATTTAAAATTACAATAACAAATATAAATTATGTATAATAATATATTTAAAGCTCAATTGAACTTATTTATTTAATTCTTAGCACATTTAAGGCCCAGTTACAAATAGGCCCAGTTTGAAACCCTAAACTCTCTCTCCCACTCCACTCCTCTCAGCCTCCACAGCCCCTCTCCTCTAGCCAGTCCACCCGCTAGACTTCCCCTCTTCTGCCTCTGTACTAGACCTTGTCGCGCTCACGCATGGCCGTGCGCCGCTCACAGCCCTGCTCGCAGCTCGCGCCTGGCCGTGCACCCGGTCGTGCCCCGCTCACGCCCAGCCACACCCCGCTCACGTAGGTCTATGCCACGTCGCGTCCGGCCTCTTCGTCTCAATCTACCTCGCGCCCGGCTTCTCCGCGCTCGGCTTCTCCATGCCATATCTGTGTCGCATCAGCCACCCTCTACGTGCCAGATCTGCACTGCACAAGGCATCTCCGCGTGCGGGGGCAACATTGGAGGGTAAGGCATCGGGATGCCTTACCCTTGTCGAGCGCTCTATCGCTAAAGCGACGCTTTAGAGACAACTTGATAAGTATGTTTCTTTCTATATGTCTTTAGGCTCTATATATTAAGATGTAAGCCCATTGGGCAGATTGAAGTAATAAAAGATCAATCTCCAATTTCTACCTCAATTCTCTAAATCTCCCCCATTATCCAACATAGCTCGACAAGGGGATCAACCCCGTGCCAACCTATCCCGTTGCTACGGTTTACGCACTTGAGGATCGAGCTTAGGGGTCGACACCCTTGACAACTTGGTATCAGATTCCAAAAGATCATCGGCTTCTTCCACCACGCCTTCCCTATCAGTGTTGCCAGCGATCTCAGAACCGTCCACCATGTCGACTTTTACTCTGGTCGATCTTGTGGCCCTTGTCCAGACATTGGCCGAGTTGATCCGGACTCTTCAAGCTACTGTAGAAGGGAACACCACCACCATTCGCACATTGGAGGCGCATCACTCGACCTTGGCTGCCTCAGGCATGAAGGTGTAGGTCACAGGTGAGCACCATAGCAACCAGCCACCACGATTCCAAAAGAAGGATTTTCCAAAGTATGACGACACGTCTGACCCTCTCGCCTTCATCAATCGCTATGAGTCCTACTTCCATCAGCAGCGCATTACAAAGGAAGAAAAGGTATGGATGGCCTCGTATAATTTGGAAGACGGTGCACAGATGTGGTACATCCAAGTCTAGCAAGACGAGGGAACACCACCATGGCATCGCTTCATCGAATTACTACACCTTTAGTTCAGGTCACCCCTATGCTCTAACCCCCTTGGCGAATTGACAGACAACCTACAAGTGCACTGGTTCCGTCGTCAAATACTAGGACCGGTTCGAAGCACTACATCCAAGTGCAGGCATCCTCACCGAGTAGCAGTGCGTCCAACTTTTTACCGGTAGACTACAGACCCCGCTTAGCCTCGACATCAAACTTCACAACCTACAGTCCCTCGTCGTCGCCATGAGTTTGGTCTACAAACTAGAAATCCGTGACCAATGTGTTGCCACCCTGGTCCCGATGCCATCGTGCCATCAGAAACGTGGCCTTCTGCCCACGCCGCCAGCCCAATTGGCGCTACCAACGCTCCCACCACCGACCTCTACAACAATGCTGGTCATGGTGGAGGACCGACCAGTAAAACAATTGTCCTAGGCAGAGATAGTGGAGCGACGTCATCTCGGTCTTTGCTTCAATTGCAATGAGAAATTTGGTCCCAACCACAATAGGGTTTGCCAATGTGTCTTCCTCCTCGACTTGGCCATCCACGATGACTCCGCACCAACCAACCACATGGATGTCGAGCCACAGATTGCTCTACACATCATCACCAGTGTTCATGCATGTGAGACAATGCAAGTGCGTTTACATATGGGTGTCGCCTCGTTACTTGCCCTCCTCGACTACAGAACCACCCACAATATCATATCCAAGGAGGCAGCCAACCGTACCACCCTACATCCACTCCCTCACGGCCAGATGGCAGATGCAGGTCAATATGGCCAATGGTGAGCACATGTTGTGCCCGGGCGTGTACTACGACACCATTTTTAAGATCAGCGATGAAGATTTCCAATAAGATTTCTACGCAATGCCCCTAGTTGACTATGACGTAGTGTTGGGAACATCATGGCTAGCATCACTCAGGCTGATCACCTAGGATTTTAGTGCTCTCACCATATCCTTTTGGCATAGGGATCACAAGGTCTGCTAGCATGACATCGTTGTTCCGCCACATTGGAAGATGCCGATAGCTCCTCATCCACTCTGCCATCTTGAGGACGAGCTACTCATCGAGGGGGGAGATATGTCATGTATTATGGGCTAGGGCTGCCAAGCCCATGAGTGAACAGTACCGGCGTGGCATGCCAGGTTGTTCCCTCAGTTAGGGGATTTGCTTCCTAAATCAGTTAGCTAAATTAGTTAAGATATATTCATGATATCTCCCTTTAGTATTTCCTTCTATATGTCCTTAGGCTCTACATATTAAGATGTAAGTCCCTTGGGAAGATTCAAGCAATAAAAAATCAATCTCCAATCTCTACCTAAATTCTCAAAATTTCCCTTGTTCTCCAACATGGCTTGGCAAGGGGATCAACCCTATGCCAGCCTATCCCACAGCTACAATCTACATAGTCGAGGACCCCCAACCCTAGGGGTCGACACCCTTGACAAGCATGGCGAGCCAATGAAAAAATTAGCCACTTAAATGGAGATGAAATCCAAGTTTGGTTTTCAACTCTAACCAACCCCAACTTGCTTGAGATTGAATGACTTTGAAGAAGATAGTAAAGTATCACAAATTTGTGGTATATGATGAATAAATTTGCTCCTAAAAGTACACTTGAAACTAAATTATGATATAAGAGGTCTAATGGAACATAAGTACATAACTAGATGTTTTAAGCTGGTTTTTAAAGCAAATACTAAGGAGATACCTAGTATTTAAAGAAACAACCGCACAAAAGGTTGTGAGCAACTTGACATACTTTCCAGCTGGTAGGTTATAGTTTTTAATTGAAATTCCTTGTTCTTAATTATCATCTAAAAACATATCCTTGAGTTGTATTAAATTGAGTGATCCTACTTGTTTGTGCAAATTGTTGCACTAACAAGTTTTGTCTGAGGTAAAAAAGCTAAGTGGAAATAAGATGGGATATAGTGAAAAAATTTCTTTTCTTGGCCTCAAGCAGGAGCCAAGCTCTCTCTTTATAGCCCCCGGACTCAGGGTTGTCGGATTACTGGAACACCCCCATGACTATTACAAAATTACTACACTACTAGCCCAATGACAAGTGGGTCCCCTATGGAGGGCATTATAGTACATTGTCTACCTCATTAATGAAGGTGGCCATGTCATAGGACTATACCGACCTGGAACCCTAGGGGAATAGGGTGACACAAGGCCATGATCTCCCCTGGATTTGCAGCTTTAAGCCAATAGGTGGCATGGCTTCCCTTTTGGGAATTGGGAGTTGGGACCTATAGGCTAAGTAGGTGATGACTGGTATCTATGGGAGTCAGCCTGTTGAGGGCAGTTTATGTCTCCCCGAAGACGGTGGCCAGCCTTCGATAGTCCAGACCTCCAAAGCCTGACTCCATAGATCCTTGGGCTCTGGCCTGATCTCGGGGGTCTTACTGTCACTTCATGTAGCCATCGTTCCTGCCACTTCGAAGCCTTCAACAAAGCTCCACCGATCGCTCACTGAAGTCTTCCTCTGAGCCTGTGATGGGGGTATATCACACCCCCCAACACTACTGGCAAATTTATTGAAATAAAAATTTATATACCATATGTAGAATAGGATCTATGGTGCCACATTTGATCTCTCTCGCTCCTAAAATGGTTTCACGGAATGCATGAAAATATGGCCAGTTGATCAGGCAGGTACATATATTGCAAGCACACATTTAGTATTCTAGTTACGAAACAAAGTTTAACAAGTGAATAATATATATCTTTCAGATAATTCTTAAAATAATGCAAAGTGAACAGGTTATTGCATGAAAGGCAAAAGGACGTTGAATTTGTCTCATTCATACCTTTGATGAAACAAATAGTGACAACAAATGAGGACGGTCCCCAAGTGTGAATGATATGTAGGCAAACATCACAATATAGCTAATCTGATTTCAATCAGAGGGACACAAATAAGCATACAGCTGAAACTGATATGTGTTCCACAATGTGGAATCTTGCATGTATGAGAGATATTTACCACTACTGTAATCACATCAGCTGTACTCTCTCTGTTTAATTCATCTTGGATAGAACTTTCAGATGAGAAGGACAATGTAAGATTATGTGCTAATACCATTGGCAGTATTTCATCCTGCAAAAAATTACCAATGCAAACTTTTTTGCTTTAAAAGTATATAGATTGGTACTATCACAAGAAAATGTAGGGGAGCTGACTTGTATAGAACAGAAACCAATAGAGGATAAATCTGTACCATCGGAGAGATACTAGCACAGGCATCAGCTTAGAAACTGAATAAAAATTGCTAACCTTAACAAGATTAATATATGCCCTTTCCCAGGCCACAGATTTTCCATTCTCTTGTCCTGTTGTCTCAACCTTGTTGTTCACAGGATATGTTATTACAAATGCTGAAGCCTGACAACAAAGGAAGTTGATAATTAGTGGGGAGTAGGAAGAATGAATCCATAAAAATGTTTTTACCAGAAAAATGTAGAGCATACTACCTCAGTAAAGTTGTTTCCTGGAAACCCACCTAATACCGTACTAGGGTCAATAGGTGACTGAAAAGTACTCAAACATTTCTCTTCAGAAGTGTAATGCTGAAATAAAGGATATATTGACAAGTATTTAGAGACAGCATTTACAACCAAGTGATATAACATTACCGCTATCCCAATAATATCATTTAATGTGGTGTTTGCATGCATCATCATCAAAGTTAAGGGCAGTAGTATGTGTACTAGCATATGCGTAAGGGTAATTATGGCATTATAGTATTGGAATGGGGTTGTCTTGTACTCTTGTATTATTTATATTTTTCCTTTTGGCCTTATGCAATACATTCAATTGAATCTTCCTCAAAACTTAACATTATTAAAGTCCATGTTGCAACTTTCAATAAAAAAAATTAACAGAATTGAAATTACACAAGTTAAAATTCCCATTTCAGTGAGATTATAATTCGTACTGCAAGAAAACATCAATTCATTGAGATTTCAACTCTACAGACTTACCTGAAAACAAAACTTAGCATGGTCTATACTCAAATCATCATACTTTTTAGTGTCCAGCTGGAAATACTGCAATGTTGAAACCACCTCTTTAATATTATTACGCTATAAGCATAAGGGTTAGGGAAATAGAAAAAGGGATAAGAAGGATTCTGTATATTCAAGTGAGAGTGAGTTGATTATAATATACAAACTAGTCAGTGGATACTACAATACTATTAAATCATCACCTGCAGAATGCTTTGAGTAGCACAGTCTGTACCAAGCGGCTTTAAGCAGATGTCAGCAAGCGATACTGTTGACCCAGAATAATTTGTGCGCAGATCATCAATCTTTGGAATTGAAAGGATACATGAGAACCAACAAGGAAGGTGCAGCATGGAATTCATATTAATATAAGGGTATAATACCTTCTTCTGAATTTGAAATAGTAATTTCATATTGTTGTCATTTACTATTGCAGGAGCTTCAGACCCACCAAATGCAGAAGTGGCTAACACAAGCTGCAGTTAGCAAAATAATTGAAAACTGAAATTACAGTTTAGAATATTCACCCTCAAATAGAAAATTGAAAAAAAAAGATCATGGATAAGAGATCATGTCAACATTGGAAAAAAATAGTTAAGTAATTTGCACTAACTAAGTAAATATAGTTTGCAACAAATGTTAAAATAAACAAAACACATTCTCAAGAGATGAAAAGACCTGCTCAATCCTATAGAATGGTGCGAGATGACTATCAAAATATTGCTTCTCATCAGCAGCCCGACTTCCAGAACTAACCCAAAGCTGCAAAAGGTAAATCATAGATCAATGAAATATAAATTTACACTGAAAATGGTTAGTTCTGAATTATTTCAATTCAGCTCGTGTGTCATGTTCATGATAATACATTCATTTAATGGGGTGCAATGACAGACTCTAGATATTTATTCACTAATGCCTATTATTTCTAATATGGGCAGGTTAATTTTGCAATGTATTTTTCACAAGGTTAAAAAAGAACATTACATCATTACCTGGAAATGGCTTTTAGCAGAGAGAATATAGGACACTTGATTTCAAAATAGATTCAAAAAATTATAGTCGACAACAAAATCCCTAGACATAGTAAATTGCATGCTATAAAAACAACATAAAATCGCTTGTTACCATATATATTTGTTAGTTGCAAATGGTATATCTGGCACTTATTTTCAACCATTGAATTGATCAATCTAAAATGTAAAATGTCGTATTTTAATGACTGTCATTTCTTATGGTTCAAATTACATGCACATGTGTAACATCCAACTGATTGGCATAACTAACGTTGAATACAAAAACACAAATATTAATTATATATGTTGCTTCTTATGATATTTTCATTATGCATCATTGTTGACATTCATTCAACAGTAGTAAAAAAGTTGTTACTATAAGATAGTTATGATGATTGATGAGTAATGTGGATGATAAACTACATACCTTTTCAGGCCGTGTTTCAACCTTGAAACGAATAAGACCAACACATAATAGGGTAGGGACAAGCAAGGATACAGATAATACAAGAAGAGGATGTTTAGTTACAAAAACCCCATGCTTCCTGCAATACGTTGACAATATTAATACAGTGCCTAACACTATCCAACATATAATTATATGAATACAACTGGTGACAGAATCCAACCTAAAGAAAGTTGACATGTAAGTTTGAATAACAGAAGGATGGGCTGATTGGACAGGAAACAATGAAGCTTCAGACATCTGGTACAAAAAGAGATACACCAAATCACATTACAGATTTGGAACAAACAAGAATTGAAGTATTATATAGAAATAAAAAGTAATATGGGGACTCTGCAAGCATCTTTTGAAGAAATTAAGACTTAGGAAATGCTAGATGGAACCAGAGACAATAATTTAATAAGCAAGAAAGGTGTGAAAATAGACGATAATATGACAGAAAATAACCTGTTTGGAGTTATCAGGAACCTTGCCATTGTTGCTTGACTGGAACATATCTTCAGCATTTTTCGGTGGTTTTGTTTGTGAGGAGATTCCAGTTCTTTCTTGTGTTATGTATAAGAATGCCCACAATAAAAACATGCATAATAACACAAGGTATACAACCACTAGTGAGAAGTCCAAGCATTTAGCCTGCAGATATCAAAATAAATGGGAGTTAAGGGCTACAAAACAAAGAAAGCACAAAATTGAAAAGTGAAAACTCTTGACCCAAGATTATTTATGCTTCCAGATTTTGAATCCATAAGGTAAAGATGGTATTTTTTTATATCAAGAATCTGGCACATTTTTAAGATGTAAGGGAAATAAGAACAAGAAAATATCATCCTGTAGTTCAAGGTTGCTAGTTGCTACTGCTTCGTTATTTTGCGGGAAGGCTTCCTTCTTTGACTAACTTGGACAATTTGCAGTTCAAGGTTGTTGTGATAAGGAGCAACAATCTTGGCATGCGCTGCCCTGCTGCTCGGCTGCCCGCCCACCGCCGACGTCCCAATGGCCGCCATCGCCGGATCCGCCTCCGCCTCCTTCGCGAGGCCCGTCAAGAGGTTTGGAGATGGCTGCGCTCGTCCCGCCCATGGCTCCTGATGGCTGTGCCCCTCCCCCCCCCCCCCCCCCCCCCCCCTCGCTGGTGCTCCTCTTCGGGGGGCTTCGTCGCTGGAGCTTCCCTGACTTCTCTGCCGGGTTAGATCTCTTCCCTCTCCCCTGCTCCTTTCCTCTCTCCCGGGGGGACCTCGCCTGGCGCTTGTCGAGCTCGAAAAGGACCGTGACCTTCTAGAGCTCGTGGCCTCCTGGGACTTCTCCCCCAGCCTGGGCTTTCAACAATTCATTCTCGATTCTTTTGCCTCCTCCGTTCACCATCCCTCCTCCTCCCCTGATGGCTCCTTCTTCCTCCTGGCCGTTTTTCGCCGTTACACTTTTCGCCTCTTGGAATCCTCGGTCAGCATGGCTCTGCATGCCTGCCTAGGTGGCTCTCCGGCAGGGTTCCATGTCTCCTACGTCCAGGATAGGCATTTCAGGTTCTCTGTCTCCTCGCGTCGTGTGGGCCTAGAGATCTGTCGCCACCGGAGGATCATCTCGGATCAGTTCGATGTCTACTTCCATCTCTGGCATGACGGTGGCCCTCTCTGGTCCAAGGATCTCCGTCGTTGGGCAACGGAGGAACGTGATAGCTAGACGCCTGTTCAACGTCGTCGATGTCCCCCCTCGCCCCGTCGTCCCTTTCATCGCTCGTCCGTTCGATCAACGGAGGAACGTGATAGCTGGACGCCTGTTCAACGTCGTCGACGTCCCCCCTTGCCCCGACGTCCCTTTCATCGTTCGCCCGTTAGAAGAAGGTCTTGCCCGCCAGGAAAGTTTCGTTCAGTGACCTCGTCTCCTTCCTCCCTGCCCCCCTCTTCGTCTTCCTCCTTGCCTTCCTTGGCATTTAGGGTTGGCTCCATCCTTTGCCCTCTTCCTTCCCTTGCAAGCCTTCCCCCGGTCTGCCCTAGCCCCGGCTCTTTCTCCCAGACCGCGGTCATCGATCCTAGCGTCATTTTCAAATCCAACAACGTCCTTCCCTCGCTCCTGGGCTGGCTGCCCTCCTCTCCCCCTTCTTCCCCTTTGCGTCGCCTGCCCCCGCAGCCCCCTGCGCTGTCGGTCTCGCAGAGTGCAATTCTGGGTGCCCATATCTTCTCGCATCTCAAATCGGATCTCTCGATTGGTCCGCCTCGGGTGCATGCTTAGCCTACAGGCCCCTTGGTTCCTGCGGCTTTGCCTCCCTCGCCGCCAAACTTTAATTGCCAACGTCAGTTGGCTCTTTCGCGTCCCAGTCCCTTTTGCTCCATCTGTCTTCTTTCCTCTCACTCCTCGTCCCCTTGTCGGGGGCGCCCTACCTTTTCTCCGCTCTTCCTGAGTTTATTTGCAAAACTCCTCTCCCGCTTCCACATTCTCGGTTGCCTCGGAGGTTTCGGAAGCCGATGCATCTGGCCTCTCCTTGTCAACTGCTCCTATCGCTTCAGTTCCTCTCTCTGTTGTTCCTCTCCCTCTCGCCTGTTCTCTTCCCCCTCCTCCGCCGGAATCCTCGTCTCCTCGCTTGGCTATGGCCAACTTCCCGGCTAACCCTCTCCCCTTTCTCCCGTATGGCGGTGTCCTCCGCGATGGTGGCAAACCCCTTCGTCAGTCAACGTAACTTCATCGCCCTCTCCGAAGAACTCCTCAAGCGCCACGAGACGTTCACGATCGCCGAACACGATGGCCCTCTTATGCCGGTCGAGAGGGTGGACCTCCTCATCGCCATCCGGCACCACCTCGGGGTTGAGCTTCATCTTCAAGTCGACAGATATTGCCTTTACCCGATAGGTGTGGGCATATACAAGCTGGGCACTGTGTTCGAGTGGGACTCGCTCGTCAACTCCCCCCCCTTCTTCGTCCGATGGCAGGCTTGTCCGCTTCGTCAAGCATGACGCCGCTATCAACTACAAGCAGTCGCCTTTCGCCAGAGTCGGCTGGGTGATGTTCCTAGGGTACCCTATGGACTGTAGAAACCTAGGGTTCAACCAGCAGGTCTGTGCTTCCTTTGGCCAGCTTCTGTTCTGGCACGAGGCGGACCCTAGCCTGGCTAGGGTTCTGGTGAAGGTGTTGTATGAAGACGACCTTGATGTCCTCCACAGCATTACTGTCAAGCATGGATGTGATCTTGACGGCGGTGGTCGCTCCTGGACCTTCCCAGTCTACCTGCTTCAGTCGGACCTCACCGATCAGTGCCCGGGAGACGAAGATCCCCCGCCGCCGGATAACTGGAATCCCCACCCTTTCTTGGGCCCCATTCAGCCAGGTGAACCGGAATGGATCCAACTTTGGGCTGATGATCAGATGTTTGGCCCCCTAGCCAATCAATGGCACCCGCCGAACCAGCCACCTCCGCATGGTCATGATCAACATGAAGATGATCAACATGAAGATGACGTCTGTTAGGCTCACCCCACCTAGCCAACCCAACCATAAAACCTAGGCGTTATAGTGGGAAAGGTGGGGGCTTTTATCCATAGTCCAACATTCCCCCTACGGCGTGCGAGCCCGGCGTAGCCCGCAGCAGGTTCTAGAGCCCGGCGTAGCCCGCAACAGGTCTCAGCACACGAAAGAGGCGCAGGGGAAATCGCGCAGTGGAAATGCGTGGCCAGGGGGGTTCGAACCCAGGACCTTGACTCTGATACCATGTTAGGCTCACCCTACCTAGCCAACCCAACCAATAAAACCTAGGCGTTATAGTGGGAGAGGTGGGGCTTTTATCCATAGTCCAACAACGTCGAGCCTCAACTGGATGATGACTTCGAGGTTATGGCCGAAGTTCCCGACGAGGAGGTTCCCCAAGATAGCATGGAAGTTTCAGGCGTATCCCCGGAGTCCTCCATGGAGTCCTATGTGGAGCAGCCTCTCCAGTCCCTAGTCCAGCCTGGTGTCCCCTGGCCGCCTTGCAACCCCCTGGGTCTCCCGGGTCTGCCAGCGGGTCCCAGGAGCCTAGGCTCCAGCCCGCTCCCCCTCTGGCTCTGGCTGAACCTTCCTTTTTCCCCCAGTCGGAGCATGACAACTCCAAGACCGAACAGGACATCCTCGCTCCTCCTCGGTGCGCCAACTTGCCGGTTCGGTTTGTCTACGCCAAGCGCCGCAAGGGTGGGGGCCCCCTAGCAAGCTCCTCCAGTTCCCCATCCAAGCCCCCCTCGCCTCTTTCGGTCCAGGGACTGAGGCAGAGTGCCAGGCTCAAGGCAAGGTACAAGGGGTTCAGATCTTCGTCTCGCCGAGATCATGGCCCGTTCCTCTCCACTCTCCCCACCATTGAGGAATTCATTGAATTATCCAGTGATTCTGATGATGCCGCTGCTCCCCCCGCTCAAGGGAGGGCTTGGGGTCATTGACCTTCGCACCCAAAACACCGCTCTTCTTCTTAAGAATTTTTGCAAGTTCATGGCTGACCATGACACCCCTTGGGTTAAGCTGATTCGTCTTCACTATCTCACTTCTGTTGCGCCTCCACATCTCTCCTCGGCTAGAGGCTCCCACTAGTGGCGGGACATCGTGGGCTTGGCTGACCATTTCCGGGTCGTGGCTAGCCCAATCATTCTAAGCGGGCAGTCGATTTCCTTCTGGGAAGACTGCTGGTGTGGCACTCCCCTTCGCCTTTCTCTTCCTCATCTGTTCTCCTTCACCAAGCTTCGGAACTGTTCGGTCAAATTCTTCCTTAGTCAGCCTGATTCGATTCACAATTTTTTCCTGCCTCTCTCCTGGAGGCTCTCCAAGAATTCACACATTTGCAACATTTAACGGCTGGCAGAATCCTCCGAGATGGCAACTCAGATGATTAGTCTTTCATTTGGAACTCAACAATCTACTGCTCAAGTCAGTTCTACCAATACCAGTTCAAGTTTATGCAGCCGCATGCCTCCTTCAAATGGCTATGGAGGTCCAAGTGTTCCAACAAGCTAAAAGTGTTTTTCTGGCTCCTCCTGGTTGACAGACTCAACACCAAGCACATCCTCCGCAGAAAGCGCATCCTCAATACGGCAGATGAAACCAATTGCTGCCTCTGTTCCTCGGAGGTGGAGGAAACCGCAGTCCATCTCTTCTTCGAATGTACTTTTAGTCGTCACTGCTGGAACAAACTATCTGCTGCAAGAAGACTGTTTGGGAAGCCTTTTTTCATGGACGTTGTCATCATGGCGGCTTGGTCTCTCTAGTTAGTCAGGAATAGGTGTGTCCTTGATGCCCTGGCCCCGTCGGCAGGTGCTTGGATTGGCTTCTTAACTTCGTTCTCTGCCCAGTCCCAGCGGTTCCCCCCTCGGCTTAAGGGGGCTTTGAGGTGTTGGTTGGGCTCCTGTAATCTCCCGTTGTAATTCCCCCCTCTTTCCTCTCTTTCCCCGCCTTGGGGTCCCCCCACCATTCTGTTTTCTTTTGGTTTCATTCTTTGTTTAATATAAGAAAATCTGAGTAGGAGCCTCTCCTACTGATTTGCCTAAAAAAATATCATCCTCTATCTATACAAAGTGCACTTATGATCATCCTTTGCATGTAGATAAGGTGCCGATAAACACATAACCACTAAGATGACAACACATGTTTTATGAAAAATAGGTATAAGTATAACCATCTTTTAGTCAAGAATAAAGTTTGTTAGGACAATCAGAAAATCCACACCCATTCATCTACAATCTAATCCATAGCATCAGTGTGAAGCACACCCCAGTGCCATTTGCATTCTACTATCACATGTGTTTGACCCAAGTGACTTGGCATAACCAAAATCACTTGGCAAGTGGCAAACCAATTAACAAATCAAGTTTTCCTCCTCATCTATCAGTAATGCAAATCTTCTTTTTGTTTACTAGCACAAGTAACACTGCAACATTGTAAACTTAAATACCTTCTGAACTTTTCATAAATGTCATCAACTACAAGCTAGTGGTTACCTTCAGAGAACCCATTTTAATTGAACAGGAGGTTTCTTTGTTCAACAAAGGAATCAAGGATCCCGTGCAAACAGAAGAAGAAGGACAATCACCACATGAACAGCCCAAAGATGGATCTCCACAAGAATAAATTGTAGTATTCAGAGGCTTCACCCCAGAGGAACCACCAATATCAGATGGGAATGTTATCAAATAAGGTGAACCAAACTGATTAGGGTTTGCCTGACGCCCAAGAAATGCCAGCCACTCTGCAATACCAAGTATAGAAACCAGTAACTGTAAATTCGCCACAGTACATTGTAAAGAACATACGCATCCAATTACATAGTTTACTGTCAACCAGGTAGTGCCCAAGGTTGAAAGTATCAACAGAACAATGCACACATAAAATGCGATATTGATAATCAATAGTGCCAAAAATGACTTTTTCAAAAAGAGTGAAAAATCAGGAAATGTAGCATGAAGACAGAACATCAAGACAGAAGTGCATATACTCTTACCTTTGTAAGTTTTAGCACCACCACCTAGGAAATCCATTGCGCGTGTGTTCAGAGTGCCAAACTTAACATCCTTGCAGGAGTTGTATAACTCTTCACCGTAGTTACTTGTTACATAGTAATCTATGCCATTAACAGTCATAGTGTTATTGACCTGAAAGATACAGAGAGCAGTGTAGCTTTTAAATTTAAATAAGCATACACACCATCAGTGCATAGATCATTTCAATATGTTTAGCAGTAAAAAACGTAAACGACAATATATGATATGTACCAAAAATACGTGAAACAAGGGCCTGAGAAACTCTCATAAATACTGCTATAGCGAGAATGTTTGATAAAAATAGAGAGACCTGTTTTACTGAAGTCACGTTAATGAAGAGACTTTGGTTTGGGGAACAAGACATTTCACAAAAGAGATTCAGGAAATTCCTCAAGCATGCCGGACATCCGACAAGAAATGGAATAGCCTGCAGAAACATTGAAGGTACCGATTGAGTGATTGACACCAAGTGAACTAAGAAGTACAGAAGAAATAGGGAATATCACAACAAAAACTAACAACATCAAATCAGACCAATAAGAAATTTGTTGGGAAAGGTTCATTTGCTGCTAGATACAAGGAAATCTAGTTATCTAGATCATGCTCCCAGAAACTTCTTCAAATGTTTTTTGTCACAGGCAGATTTAGTAAGTTTTGTGATCACTGGTCATTACAATTGGAATGAATTGCAGAATTTACCACGTAAATAGGAATATCATGATAAAACAAAGGAAGCATGTCAGTAACAGGTCAGGTTCATGTTTAGCTGGTTGCAGTTCACAAAATCATTGCTTGAGAAATCAATTCACAGATAATGTATGCAATAGAAAGATCATCTCGCTAAAGAATATGAGCAATCAATGTGTGTGAGCTGCCATTTTAAGACAACTTCTCCAGGTGCTCATTTATCCTATCAAATAAAGGTGTGATACAGCACCAATGTCTTAGCTCAAGTGTGCAGTCCAAATTCTTCAAATGTTCAGAACTAGACTGTTACCTGTTGGACCTGTTGATGTAATGTGTCAAATTGATCTACTGTGCAACAGACATCGCCAGTGATAGTTGGGCACAAACTCTGGATCCTCGTAGAAAACAAAGTATCTGGCTGGAAAGGCAATACCAGCATTTCATAAACAAGTAAACCACATTGGCATAATTGTACAAAATTTATGCAAAGATAAGAGCAAACTATTTTTCTTTCTCTATAGAAGGGCAAGAGAAAAGGTAGCAGACCAATGTTTCTTCTGCTACGTTATACTCGCACCAAATAACCAAGGATAGTATTGTTACCTTAACAGCTTTGGTTGCATTCCGACAGTTCAAAACCTTCCCATCACTTCGATGGGCACAAATACCGTACATGGAACAGTATCCTTCTGTAGGTACTACCCTAAGGAAGCAAACACAGCAAGATGAGAACCAAGGTTCCGTGAATACATGCCACAGTTTTTGAGCACAGAAACTAATAAACTATAGTAGCCTATTGCAGGATCTATCAAGTACATTATGATCAAAATTCTAACAGAATACTCTTAGTTGAACACAGATCGGTCCTGACAAATTACCTTGAAGTACCATTAGATTGCTGGGCGCTTGTGGGAGGCACAAGAAAAAAAAGCTGCATCATAGGGAAAAGCAGTTATAACTTACAACAGTATTGGTAAAACATGCCTATTAGACAAAACATGGATAAACTAAAGCACAACCAAATCAACATCATGTATTGATGACGCATTACATCTACGCAATTGGCTTATTTGTGTAATACTGTTGTGGTTTCAGCACCTCGAGGAGCAACACGACTAATTTTTTTGAAATCCAAACACGATTGGAGGGCAAACTTTGGCATATTCAACCCGAGGGTTTGACAAGGACAAATCGTCCTTAAAATTTAAGGAGCATGGGAAACATAGCCAAGTTGTGAACGACTTTGCAGCATTCATTGCACTACTTTCACTAGCCTATTAAAACGAATATCCTATCAAAATACGAAATAATTCGGAAATTTGGGGAAACCTTGTAAACTTCAATACCGTCAAACCTAACCCCCAATCTACATGACAAGAGCACACATTTCAAGACAAAATACGAAACCAAAACAAATATCCAAACAGAGAGGAAAGCATCGCCATACTACAATCCAATAGAGAACAGGCAAATCAAAAAAATGAACTCAAAACCACCGAATTGAACTTCAGAGTTTAGACAGATGAACTAAGTTTGCTCCTCCAACGCAGCAGCAGAACCCATAAAGATCGCTTCGATGCCAATGAGCAAAAAGCACATGGTTCCAGACCTCGGATACAGGATTCCAGGGCCACCATTCATGTCAGAAACTACTAGTGTAAAATTGACCGAACATTGCAGTAAACATTGAGTCGCGGATGCTTCAAAAGCTCTAATCCATTTAAAAGCAGCCCCCAAATGGAGACTCGCACTAACTTGTAATGACAAAGCGAAGTTGAAAAAAACCGCCATATGATCGAAGTATCGAGCCAAAAAGTTCTGGAGTCACAACTAGTGCGAAGGAAGAGTTCACAACTCGAGATAGGAACACGCAGGGTTCAAATCCGAAAGAAGCAGGAAGCACCAAAACCCAACTAAACACGCGGCACTCGCATGTCGCAAGTCGCAACACAAACTCCCAAGCCCCTAAGGCGGCGGCGGCCGCAGCCGCCGCCCACGAGGCCACGACACCACGCGCTACCCCGTCGGGTCGGACGGTGGTCGGTGAGAGCGATCCCCACCTGCATCAGAGCCACCGCCACAGCGGCGAGGGCCGCGCCGCGGCCGGCGATTCCTCGCCGCGGGCTGCGCCGGACGAGCGACATCTCCTCTCGCTCGCGGCGCGCACGAGCAGGAGAGCGGAATGCCGGGACGGAGAAGGTGGGAGACGAAGCGGGGCCCACAGCCACAGGCTCTGGCGCCGGGATGGGATGTTGGACTTTCTGGAGTAGACTGCTCGGCCATATATATACCGCCGAAACGGCGAAGTGAGCTGCCCCTGCCGACGATGAGCGGCCGCCACCTCACGCCGAAAAACAATAAAAGAAAAACAAATTCGTTGCCGATTTTTCGATATTTTATTGGGTGTGAGATTCGGCACCGTCCTTTTTAAGCCTGGCCCACATGTCAGTGTGCACTAGAGGCCCTGAAGGCCGAACTTTCCTAATCCTGGGCACTCAGAATCATAGTTGAAAAACCTGAAGCGGTGACCGAACCGTCCAGTTGTCGGTTGCGTAATAATTACTCATTTACTCCTTTTCGTTCACTTTTTAAAATAACATCGTTGATTTTTATCCCAAATTTCTATCATTCGTTCTATTCAATAAAAAAATTATAGCAAAATAAATAATATTTTAAAATTTGAATAAGAT
Source organism: Zizania palustris (assembly GCA_019279435.1). Lineage (NCBI taxonomy): Eukaryota > Viridiplantae > Streptophyta > Magnoliopsida > Poales > Poaceae > Zizania > Zizania palustris. The sequence goes on along the minus strand of JAAALK010000086.1, from coordinate 23,234,891 downwards.
GAATAGTCAAATGTTGAGATAAAAATTGATCAAGTATTGAAATAAAAGTCAACGACGTAATTTTTTAAAAAGAACTGAGAGAAAAAATAGTATTAACAAATTATTAATTTTTCTAGGGTTAATTGCTTCTTTGTCACCGTTATTTTCTAATTATCAGAAATATCATTAAAATTTCGGTAGTTGCTCATATGCCATTACTTATTTCAATTCACTCTTTTATGTCATTTGTGTCCAAATATTCATAAAAGAGTAATGGCATAAAATGGCGAATTGAAAATAGTAATGGCATATGAGCAAATATTCAGAGTTTATAGATGGACCTAAATGACATAAAAGAGTAGATTTGAAATAGTAATAGGTATATAAACAAATATCGAAATTTTAATAGTATTTCTCCACGAATTGAAAAATAACAGTTGTCAGCAGAAACAATTAACCCTTTTTTCTACTGATATGGTTAGTAGTGGGTGCCATCGGTAAACAACTCGAGTACCTCTAAAGTCCTACTTGCACAATTCCATTTTTATATTATATTATTCCTCGTGGCTCCTTTTTAATTTTTATCCTGGAATTTGAAGAAATGGATTATTTTTAATTTCTATGAGTATTAAAAACCCTGAGTAATTAGATTCAAATGTCAAAACTTCTGTTTTGGGGTACTATGGTTTTTGCGCTAGTTTTTTATGAAGATTTGATTTTCGACCTAGAATCGGATCTGGTTTTTGCCATTCCAATTCCACGTGCACCCAAGCAAACACACATCCACCTTCGAAATCTAATTACAACCCCATAATTCTAGCCCAAGATCAAGATCCAAATGAGCGTAACAAATTCACATCAAACCACAAGCACGTCCAAATACCCTTTTCTATTTCATTTCACTATCGTAATAATTAAGCTTGTCACGAACCATTTTTATATCTCGTCGGCTCCAGTAAAACAACGTAGCACAACATTAGTATTGTACAACGATCTTAGGCCGTCACACCAACATGGAGCGAGGAGTGGGTTAGTGTCACAGCTACATCACGTTCGGACCTTTATGTGCATACCATACTACGACCTTATGTCTCCTTCACCGGTTTTATTCAAAATGATATAGTGAAACACATGTGAGAATGGGATTTCCATGAAGGAAAATGTTTTTTTTAAAAAAAAAGAAGAGAGAAGAGAGAGAGGCTTCCCCAGGAAGGAAGAAGTTGTTACCAAAAAAACGTGATAGAAGAGATTTTTTAAAAATGATATTTTTTTAAAAAAAAATCAAATATGTATGCCTGTTTTAAAAAAATGTAGAAATAGCATGCGGTTGTCACTTGAAGTGCTGACTTGATGAGGTGCCGGCTGGGGTCACGTAGTCAGCACTTCAAGTACTGACTGGATGCTGACCCCTATCAGATTCTACCACGTTAGGTCCAGTCGGCACTTCAAGTATCGACTGGTGGTGACATGGCGCAGTCGGCACCAGTCAGTGCCGACTGGAGCTGACGTGGCATCCAGTCGGCACTTTTATGCCGACTGCATGTTAGTTTTGTAAATTTTTGAAATCCGTATACACATTTTATTTTTTTAAAAAAAATAAATATTATTTTTTAAAAAAAATCCTTGCACCTCTGCTTTTATAGTCGCCAGAGATAACAGTGTTCCCGCTCGTCATGCTAGTTCAATGTGCCGAATAATGAGACCCCTCGTGGTTGCGTGCGTACATAAACAAGTGCGAGAAACATCGATGTAGTGGACAAGCAATTTGGTGGGTCGCAAACAGTGGTGCCGGCCCATTGACCCTTTTTAATTGCTTGTGTCCATACCATATTACATTCAGAAGCCTCGTCTGTTCAAGCATGGGCGAGAAACATGTCAAGAAAAAGAGTCTATCTAGGGTGATTTTAGAGTGGTCTAGCTAGGAGGTATAGAAGCTATACCATCTCTAATAATTTTTTAAAATTAGTATTTAAAAAAATCAAATTTATATGTTAGATTCAAAAAATTGTAAAAATAGCATCCAGTCGGCCAACCATCGGCCGACTGGGGGCCAGTCGACACTTGGTCAGCCGACTGGCGCCACGTGACATCCAGTCGGCCGATGGGCCGCCGACTGGCGCCCGAAACGCGTCGTGGTCGTGCTGCGCGCGCGCCACGCCTTCGCCTCGCCCGCCCCGCGCCCCTCGCCCCTCGCCTCCAGCGCCCCCTCGCCGACTACGCCCGCGCGTGCCCCCACGCCCCGCCCCGACCCCTTGCCTCTCGCGCCCCGCCCCGCCCCCTCGGCTCCCGCCTCGCGCGTCATGTGCTAAAATTTAATCACTTTAGATGCTAAAGATTCAAACACCAAGAGCTAAAAGGGACTAAAATGTCTATTTTTCTACCTCTACCCTCATTATCATGCATGTATTCATGAAAAATGAGGAGCAATAAATAGGAGATATTTGAGTCATTCTGCATGACAATAAAGCATTTTAACTTTACTTTAGTCACTGCATTCAAACATAGGTGACTAAATTTAATCATTAGTTTTAATCACTTTGCGGGGTGACTAAAATTTAATCACTAATTTTAGTCGCTTTACATTAGCCTCTTCGGTCCAAACAAACATTAAAAACCACGAGAGTGAGTTTTGTTACCTCATGCTGCATGCACTAGGCACTGCTCCGTGCCTTCGTCAATCGGGCATCAAAAGTTCCAACCAGGACCATCGTGCACGCGCGCGGCGTAATGATGCAATTAGCTTTTGCGCCCAATGCGTTCGTGTTAAGGGCGCGTCGCTTTCTTACCAGCCAAAGCCCAGCTCACCCCCTTTATCGGCTTTTATCGTCGCTAGCTGCGGCTGGAATGAATCCAAGCTAGTGTACTTAAGTGCGGCTCTTAATGGCCAAGGCCATTAGGCGCTAGTGTTCCCACACGCGATCGAGTGTGCGTACTGCTTAGTGCTTGGGCTTCACTCGTATCTCCATTTGCGCATGCAAATTAAGCACCGTCTCATATCAGCTCAGCTCGAGCACAGCAGAGTAAGTAGTTCACTCAGCCTGCAGCCAGGCTTATTTCTTCGTTTCGGACTCGGTTTTAAGCTTGAACATGCAAACGGAGGTTCGAAACGGCCAGCGTGTGATGCCGTATAGTATCAGCCATATACTCGTATCTGGAAGGTCAATCCGAGAGCGAGGGGTCCGAGCAGAGAACCAGAATACAATATCTCCGTAACAACTTGCAACCCGGCCGGCCATGATCGACCTGGCCGGCCGGGTGTGCCATGCGTATGCGGTTGTTGATATGATCTTATCCAGCGATTCAACTAGATTGTCATTTAGCAAGGTTGTTTGGTTGTTTTAGTCCAAAGTTTAGTCCCATCACATTAGACGTTTCGGTTCTAATTAGAAAGTATTAAACATACGTTAATTATAAACTAAGTGCACAGATGAAGGCTAATTCGTAAGGCGAATCTATTAAACCTAATTAATTCATGATTTAAAATGTAATGCTACAGTAAATATGTGCTAATGATGAATTAATTGAGTTTAATAGATTTGTCTCACAGATTAGTCCTTATTTATATATTTAGTTTTATAATTAAACTACATTTAATATTTCTAATTAATGAATAAAGATCCAATATCAAGAGACTAAACTTTGAACTAAATAATAAATCAAACAACCCTACCGATGTTTGCAATGTAGGCCCAACCTATCAAGCTTTCCCATCCATCGTCACAGCCAGCTAGTCACTATAGATCGAAGCCGCTAGTCCTATACACACAACGACATGAGATCATCACTCACTAACCATGTACATGTACTTAGCGTATCGATCTCGATACAGATGTTCTTTAAGAAGGCACGTAATCTCGGTTTTGTTTGAAAGAACTTTCTATAAGTGAGTGTTTGGTTTCATGAACTAAAGTTTAGTCCGTATCATATCGGATGTTTGGATATCAATTTGAAAGATTAAGCATCAATTAATTATAAAAATAATTATAAAATCGAAGAATTATTCGTGAGACGAATTTATTAAGTCTAGTTAATCCATAATTAATAAATGTTTACTGTAGCATCACATTGTTAAATCATGATGTAATTAGGCTTTTTAGATTCGTCTCGTGAATAATTGTTTACATTTAATACTCTGAAATAACATCCAGGCATCCGATGTGATGGGACTAAACTTTTAGACTAAAGAACCAAACAACACCTAAGTTTATTCAGTTTAATACTATTCTCGTTTAAACACGCTTAACTAGAGTTATAAGAGTATCACAGTATTGATTCCATAGTTGTTCAAGGAAATCTTTATATGCTAGTACTAGTATTATACAATGGAAAAATTGTGCTAAACAAGAAAATAGAAAGCACACATCTTAATTATATATGGGTATGCACTAGTTCTTCAAAATAAATACTACTACTTTTATCCATTTAGAAGTCGGTAGTTAGACGAGGAGAGAGAAAATAACAAATATTTTTTATTTTGGGAGTATCCTACTTTAGAATAGAAGTACTATATACTATATTGTTTTTGCTAAGAAACAATTTTACTACGTGTCAATACAATACTAATATAATGTAAAGACTTCCTCTGTATTGTGAATGGTCTAATAGAATGCGGCGATGGTCATATCCTCTCACGTCTCAATACAGATGTTCGATGGGCAACTGACGCTCAGTCAATCGGACGAGTCCATCGCCGTATACCATCCATCCAATTAATCAAAGCGATATGTGGGAATTGATTTCTGAGTTTGCTGCCGCCTGCCGCTGGCTGCGCTGCCGTTTGTTGCTGTCGCTCTCAGATCTCGCTACTTGGAATTTGCTAGGACACTTTAGAGATGATTTCCGGCTCACTGCTGCACGCTGCCACATTAATCCGGGGGGTGCACTACGGCTAGGCGAGCGATCTTTCGCGAGCGTTTCATTAGGAATAATTATTACTATATCTTACCTTGAATTCAAGTACGTATCGTTATAATTTTAAATAATTGTATACATGTCACTGTCAGTGATCGTGGTAACTCTCATTTATCATTGGTACATCGATAATATATTGATAAACCGTGAAAATTATAATAGCACAGAAGAAATTAACCTTTGATTCAATGGGAGATTAGAATGTGCGAGAAGAAAGAAAAGACAAAGGGGACGAAAGAAAACTAGCTAAATATAATGCCGCTAAACATTTCGCTTCTGTCTCGATCCATGTACGTTTTTGCTTCTTTTTAAATCTTTTGGACAAGTTTGTATGTACCAGACTTGACACGTGCCGAAATTGTTTTAAAATATTTTATCGCTTTTTATATTAAATTTATTTATTTCAATATTTAAATAGTTTTTATAAACCTAATGAAATTCATCGTGGATAATTGCACTTGTTTTGAGCGTGGCCTGAGCTGAGTCACCACAGGAATGCAATTATGCATCACAGTAATTCTTAAGAGTTCGGTCAACATCTAGCGCTATGTATGTATAATGGATTAATGTACTATCAGTGGATTGACCGTTTTAAATACGTGAAGGGGTCAATTAATACTGCCTAATACGCTCATCTACATCATCTGTAGATTAGTCAAGCATTAGATTAATATACAGTCCTCAAAGGTTCGGCTAATAGTGTTTGGTTCTACTGTGAGCTGTGAGAAAACTGTTGTGAGTTGACTGCCGTGAAAAAACTGTTGTGAGCTATCTGTTGTGGAAAAACTAAAAATCATTTAGTTGAAGCTGTTGTGAAAAAACTTTTATGGGCTAACGGTTTTTTATAACTTACATAATTTTCATTATTATAATATTCTATACATATATATATAAATAGGAAACGCTCAACATTGATGCAACTAAATAACTGGAAAATATATTAGATAAATAAAAAATGTATAGTTCATCTCATAAAGTAACCGACAACCACATATTATTTCATGAAATTGTGCAATGCAATACAAACCATAATAATGTTAGATTAATTAAGACATCTTGAATTCATGCTATTTAATATGTACTAAAATCAGAAAAGCTGAAAGCAGGATCCAAGCTGCTTCCAAATTTGTACTAGAAAAAAATTGTTTTTTCACATCAGATCGAAACAATTTTAGTAAACTCGTTTAGTGTAGCTTCTACTTTTTCACAACAGAAACATATTTTAAAAATAGAACTAAATTCCCTAGATGTACTAGATATGTCATGTATTTTTTCTTATCAACGACTCCTCGACCTACTTACTATCACAATCGCATTTTCTTTTCTTTATTTAGTTAAGAGAGAATGAGATCGGCATCACTCGTGCTTCTCTCGCTAACCGTAAGTCGTCTCAGCTATGTTAGTTTGGTTTGGTGTACGACGAGGAATAGAATGAGATGGGTCGGAACCATTTTGTTCGCCAAAAAAATCAGAACCACGCGGTTCAGTATCTATAGGGAACATTCTGTTTCTGGGAATCGTTTAGTTGCACTTGATTCTACTTCATCCTTCGAACCAAACAACAGTATCACCCCAGGAACCATTTCATTTTGTTCCTCCTCATACAGAGAACCAAACACTACCTTAACTATTGAACACGCACTCTGATGGTCGACAAGTATTATACACTTATTATTAAGTGTTACACACTTGAAAAAAAAGATGTATGAGTTTGTGCATGTTCTTCAACTTAGACCTTTGAGTATTATTTTTTAAAATATATTATCAACAACTCTATAATTAATATCAAATTAAATTTTTTTATATATAAATTTCAAACAAGCATGCAGCGACATTGCCCTGTGTGCGCTGCCAGTGCAACAGTAGTACACTAGCTAGGACGACGATCTGCCCCTCTGCTCGAGGCGACCAAGGACAATTTCTCTGTAGTTCGGTATCAAACTGATTTAAATTCAATTAGTTGAATTTAAAGACGTCCTCCGTAATAACCGTGGCACCATTTTCCGTTAGAATTTCTAAGTGACTTCCTAAAAATACTCATCCCCACAACATGAAACTCATCATAGAGCACACTAACTAGACGCTACCCACTATCTTTTTTCTCGTATTTTCTATGAGAAGCTAAGAGCTTGATCGTGTCATTGATTTGCAAATAATAAATCAAGCTATCGCCATCCAAGCTACAGTACTCTTGTATGGTTGATTGATGGGCGAACGGTCTGCACAGTGTACTTCGGTTGCCTGGTGCTGGTAGCTAGATCAGCTACCACGGTGGTTGCATTGGTTAATTGGTTCAGCTGATCGGTTCGATCAATTCAGATCTTGTGCGATCGCTCGATCTTTTGTGCCTCTCCAAACCGATCTTATAGGAATAATAGAGTCCTCGATCTATTATATATGTTAGCATAATAAATTAGATGTAAGCCGGATAAGAGTGGTCATAACCCTCTACGTAGTATCTGATATCTTAGTCATTTATTAAGCAGGTGTTTGGTTTTATTAACTAAAGTTTAGTTTGTGTCACATCAAATGTTTGGATTTTAATTTGAAAGATTAAACGTAAACTAATTATAAAAATAATTACATAATCAGAGGATTATTCGTGAAACAAATTTATTAAGCTTAATTAATCCATGATTAACAAATATTTACTGTAACAACACATCTTAACTATATTAAAGCGTCTAGATTTCCGTGTCGTCCGTCCGCAACTCCGTTCCCACATCCCATAAAAAACCGGCCAAAACTTATACCATGTGAAAACCGCCCGAACCAATCGCCTGCCCCAAAACTGCCCCGCATGCAACCGCCTGGCCACACGCGTAGGCAGCGCAACGCGCGTGCACCAATTGAAAAGAAAACGTGAGAAAGAAGAAAAAAATAAAAAAATAAAAAATACTTTTGTATTTCAGTTTTTTAATTTCTTTATTTTTACTACAATTTTTTTTATAAAAACACTTAGATTTCTAAAAAATTATACAGAAACATAAATTTTACACAGATACCCCGTTGCAAAATAAGTTTCTGTTGTAAAGCACATGCATCTGACTAGTTATAAAATCATGGTGTAATTAGGCTCATTAAATCCGTCTCGTGAATAATCTACTGATTATGAAGGAATTTTATAAATATTCTATAATTAATACTCCAAAATAGCATCCAAATTCCGATGTGACGGGATTAAACTTTTGACTAAAGAATTATGTAAGGGAAAATATAATATGACAATAATTTTTTTAAAAAAAATAAAAATATAGAAACTATGTATAAATTAAAATATCATGTCTTCACACTATTTAAGATGGGAATAAAAAATGATAAGATAGAAACTGGAGAGAGAAATGAGATGTGTACATAAAATTTATTGTAAACCCACGTTAAGAAATGAAAGTTGGAAACATGGTTTCAGAGATAGGATGATATTTTATTGACAGAATAAGATAGGATATTATCTAAAATCCATTGATCGAGTCTGCCCGCGAACACTCTCTCCTCTTTCCTTTCTTTTTCATTTCATATTTATCTATATTTATCTGGTGTAGCACGTTGCAAACTCTCTTGTATAAGGAACTATTTTCTTATTTGTTTTCATTTTCTCTCTCCTTCGTATGTAAAAATATACATAACATAAGCAGATTAATAACTTGCTATCGTATTTTGCTCTTAAGGGTGTGTTTGGTTACATGGACTAAAGTTTAGTACGTGTCACATCGGATGTCTGGATATCAATTTGAAGGATTAAATTTGAACTGATTATAAAAATAATTACAGAATTAGAAGATTATTAACGAGACAATTTTTCTAAGCCTAATTAATTAATAATTAGCAAATGTTTACTTTAGCATCACATTGTCAAATCATTGCGTAATTAGGCTAATTAGATTCGTCTCGCGAATAATCCACCGATTATAAATAGGTTTTATAAATAATCTACATTTAATATTCCAAAATAACATCCAAATATCCGATACGATGAGATTAAAATTCGGGACTAAAATCCACCGTAAGTACGAAACAACTTAACGTGATATTCTAATCCCACGCTGCATGATTATACGTTCCAAAGAGGTAGTGTTAACTAGTCTAGCTTCATTGTGCAGGGACGGAAATCAGTCATGTCCGGCATTTAAGTTTCGTGCAGATGCGGCACTGGCATCTACTTATTATTCTACAGAGAAATTCAAATACGAAAACCAAGAATGTTCAGCGAACACAGTGCTGCTGGGAAGCTGAGGACCCCGCAGGAAAAATCGCCCGATTCGGATCGTCCAGATACAACGATGTAAGTGTGAAATTTTGTGGCGATACGATGGGTCTACTTCGTAGCAGTTGATGTTAGGGCTTCGTGATAACCGAGATAAGCTTCGTAACAGTGGATCTAAGCTGTGAACGGAATCGATTTCTGCGGGAGCCGTGAGCATGCACGCAGATCGAATCAGATTCCGTCGATGCATCTGTCGGCATCAGCATAGCAGCGGCCAGGGTGTACTACTCCTATGCGAGAGTGAGCTTCACGCACGGCCGGCCGAAGCCCGAAGCACGTGAACACAGCTACTACGATCGGACATTCCGGCGGTGTGAAATCAGGGAATGTTCAGAAGCAGAGCCGGAGAAGAATCCAAGTAAAGACACACGAGAACAAAACTATACATCAACGAGCATAGCAGTGCAGTGCAGTGCAGTGCATGCACGTACTTGCTACACAGGCGACGCGCGTGTCGTCCCGGCCTGACCTGGCGATCTTCGTTTACTCGGGACACACGAGAACCCAACTGTAGCCATGCTTTGTTTGTACGCGTGTGGGGCTGTGGGATGTGTTCCCAGATGTGGACAAAAGCCTTTCTGATCAAGATGAGATTACAGATCGAGTGTCGTTGTTGCCCCCTTCTGTACACCTCCTTGCTAGTTGCTACAGCCAAGTTGCCAACCAAGTCATTTACAAGGCCCACGTCAGCTCATACACCCCTGGATCCTAACATATCCTCCCTTTTCAACTCTTTCAAATGATCTCATCGGCAGCTGGTCAGGTGTTTATAGAAGAAAGATTTAATTATCATATTCGAGCCCTAGCGATTGGATCTTACGTAACAATCTAAGATGCATCGTCTGGGTCTCAGCTTTTGGCCCAACTGCAAGTCTGCAATACACGAAAACACCGAGAAAATCCATTTTTTTCACGTGCATAGTTTCGGCCTAGCCAGGATAAGCCCCGTACTGAGAAAAACTGGGCTAAAATCCGGATCACATCGTTGCACGCTGGGCTTACAGGGCTACCTCACTCGAGCAGAAGGGTGGCCGCTCCGCGCGCCGTCCGAGCCAGACCTCGGCCGAGGCGAGTGGTGGCGGTGATGTCCATGCACGTGCGCGTGTGACGCGTGTCCACCTCCAGCGCTCCGCGCGGAGACCCGCGGCGACGCGTCCTCCTCCCGCGACGCGAGAGCGGCCTTGGGCCGCGCCTTGATCCGCTCGATCTCCTCGAGGGCGTCGACGACCTCCGCCATGGAGGGGCGGCTCTTGGGATCGCCGGAGAGGCAGCGCAGCGTGAGCTGCGCCGCCTGCAGCGCGGCCCTGGACGGGCACTGACCCTCCAGGCGCGGGTCGACCAGGCGCGCCAGCCTCCGCCGGTCCGCCAGGTACGGCTTGGCCCAGTCCACCAGGCTGTGCTGCGGCGCCGGTCTCCCCGTGTCCAGCGCGCGCAGCCCCGTCAGCATCTCCAGCAGCACCACGCCGAACCCGTACACGTCGCTCTTCACGTACAAGTGCCCTGGACACACTCACACACCCACACCAGTTTTCAATACATCTTCATGGACATCTCCGGACTCCGGCGACAGCCAAGCCGTACCTGTGGCGACGTACTCCGGCGCGGCGTAGCCATAGGTGCCCAAGACCCGGGTGGTGACGTGGCTGTCGCCGCCGGTGGGGCCGTTCTTGGCGAGCCCGAAGTCGGACAGCTTGGCGTTGTAGTGCTGCGCATATCCATGCAAGACGATCAGATCGATATCGATCAATTAACCGTTTTTTTTAACTTCCCACTAGCTTCGTGCAGCTTCGCGTACCGTGTCGAGGAGGATGTTGGAGGCCTTGAAGTCGCGGTAGATTATCTGCTTCTCCGACGAGTGCAGGAAGGCCAGGCCGCGGGCGGCGCCGATGGCGATGCGAAGCCGGAGGCTCCAGGAGATCGGTTGGTACGAGCTGCCTTCTGCTCGCAAAACAATCCTGTTATTAGTCAACTTAAAAAAGAAAAAATATGAACAGATAATAGGCCGCATTTCCAGATGAAACTGACAAGAACAAGATAAGTTTTGGCCCGATAAAACCTGCGGGAATGTTAGGCCTACGTTTGGTCACGGTACGTCTCAGTACTATTGGTTCAACTGTTGGAGCCGTATCAATCAGAAATTCAGAATAAACCCAACATCGTTGTCGACGAAATGAAACCAACGTTCCCAGAGTCAACGGGTTGAAGCGGGCAAAGAAACAGACAGGCGACCGCAAAGGCCACGACAAGAACGAGAAAGCAACTCACTTCTGAAGAGGTGATTCTCCAGGCTCCCCTTGGCCATGAACTCGTACACGAGCAGCAGCTCGCTGTCCTCCACGCAGTAGCCCAGCAGCCTCACCAGGTTCGGGTGCGACAGCCTCCCGAGGAAGTCCACCTCAGACTGCACAAAAGAGTAGAAACGTCACCGGGTTTAGCTCAGCAACCGATCGAGCAATGCAGCCGACGTGCCGATCCGTCGGCGTCGAAACGGATTGCAACTAACGCCCCTGGCCTCGTTTATAGTATATGTGCATGTTGACGTGATTGCATTGTCAAGTCACTCAAGTGGCGCAGCACTCATCACCTGCCCGGCCGGCGAATTTTAACAAGTTCTTAGCTTCACACGCTACGCGAGTATGAACATTTGAAAATTGTGGTGATGTCCGGCCGGCCACGTGAACACGCGAAGGAAACAAGAACACGCGGTATGGTGCAGGTGGAATAATCCGGTGAAAGTTTAAACCGCGGCCACAATTATTGATGAAAAAATTTTCTGATTCCCGAATCAATCGGCGTCGCAGGCAGCGAGGACGACGTACCTGCCATTCTTGCAGGCCCTGCACGCTCTCGGGGTTGAGCTTCTTGACGGCGATGACCATGCCGGTGCCGCTGCGAGCGGGGTTCATGGTCTTCTCGTCGACCCACCCCTTGTACACCCGCCCGAACCCGCCCTCGCCGAGGACGGTGTCCGGCTTGAAGTTCCTGGTCGCCGCCTTGAGCTCGGCGAACGTGAAGATGCGGAGGTTGGGGGCCTCCAGGATCATCCCCTCCGGCTGCTCCGGGTAGGGCGGCGCGCCGGCGACTTCCACGCTGCCGGATACCGAGGGCACGTGGCTGCTCCTACTGCTGCTGCTCGTGAACGAGCTCGACCTCCCGGCATGCCCTGCGCTCATGGGAGCGTGGGCGCTGCTGGGCGCGGCGCCCATGCGACCTCGCCTCGTTGTAGCTGCCGCCTCTGCTGCGAGGTTTCAGAATCGTGTAAAGAACCAAGAAAAAAATTGCCCGTTGCTAGCTGATCAATGCTAAATCGAAAGCAAGCAGCGGTTTCTCTCCCATCCTCTCTGAAATCGATGGCTCGACGAGCCTTCGAATGCAGAAAAACTAAATGGAAAATGGCACAATCGCACAAGCAAGAAATGGTACTGCTTACTACTTTGGAGGCGGCCTGGTGCTGGTGCCTTCACGGCCGCAACCGCCGCATCTTCGGCTTCCTCGGAGCCGAAGCAATTCCCCATGGAAGCAACAACAAAAAGCTCGATATCGTTCGTCGCTTCTACCAAACTACTAGGCGAGTAGTACGCCAAGAAAGAAGAAAACTTTGATCTGTTTCTTGTGGCAGCTTGAACTGGGATGTACTCTTTGCTGCGGTTTCGATCACTTGCCGTTCTTTTCTCGTATAAAAAAGCATCGGCGCTCGTCTTCTCGCGCGGCGGCCGAGGCTTACGCGTTATGGAAGACCTCTCACTCTCACATCCGATGGCGTTGTCGTTTTGGGGGCTTTATTTTGTGGTCGAGGTTAAAGAAGGGACCCACTAGCTCGCAGGTCAGCTCACCACTTAATAAAAATCCTTTCTTTTCAGATAGATAAATTATATGACACATAAAAAACTATCATATTCTCTGTCCAAAATATTTGCAACTTTTTACACAAAAATCAAACAATCGAATATGCATTTAGGGGATGTACAGCGGTATAGACACTGTTGTCTATAAGTTCTTGAAATTACAACACAGACAGCTAAATAATTAATAAGTACAACTCATAAACAATAGCTGTCTATTTAATTGTATATAAAATATTTAATATTTGTATATAACCATAACTCATAAATACTTAAATATGCATGAAAGTGTGAGCTCTTGCTGTCACTTCATCAAGAAATGACTTGTATCTCTCTAATTATTTATTGTCACCAAATGTTTTTTTATAAAATGTTTAAGTTAAAGACAGTTCCAATGCTACCGTTATACCTAGACTTTGAAAAAGAACCGTATATGGACTGAGATTATGACGGACAAGAAAAGAGTACACCTCGGATACACGTACCGTATTAATGACTGTCAGCTATTACGATTACGAAATCTAGCGATGGAAAACAACCGATAAATAGCTAATCAACGTGTAATTATTTTTTAGTTCAGTCGTTATAAATAAAATCAATTGTACAGAACAATTTAACACGAGAGTGGTAAAGGTCGTAAAAAAGACCTTTTTAAGGTTTGAGTAACTTCCTTTTGTCAACATATATAGTATTCACTGCAGTTTCCTAAAGAAGTTATTTTAGATTTGTATCAAGAATTGCCTAAAAAAGTCGTTTTGCATTTATTATATGTTTTGAACGTTATATTTTGATCTCTGGATCAATATGAGAGACATTTCTGCGAATGTTGTTTGGACCGGAGGAGAAGATCATATTAGGTGGTCCTTGGGCAAAAAAGGTTACTCGACCAAATCCTTCTATAATTGGGTTGCGTTCCGGGGGATTGTCGTGGAGGATCTTAACGTTGTGTGGAATTGTGTGGCGCCTTTGAAAGTTAAATGTTTTCTTTGGTTGACAATGAAAGGGAATATTCAGGTGGGTGAACAACTGATGAGAAGGGGGTGGAATAGTAATCCTAGTTGTAAATTCTGTAATAACCTAGAGATAGTGGATCATCTTTTGTTCCATTGTTCTCTGTCAAAATTTATGTGGTGTTTTGTTCGGGAGGCCTTGGGGTGGTCCTCTTGCCCATAAAGTTTCGAGGATGTTTTTAAGGTTAGTGCGCGGGAGCTGTCGGGCAAAGAGATGACGATCCACTTGGGTGTGGTTGCTGCGGCATGTTGGGCTATCTGGGTTGGTCGTAATGATTTTGTTTTCAACAATGTATTGTCCTCGAATGTTCTGAATCTACCATTTAGACTGACTTGCTTTGTGGCACAGTGGAAATGTCTGGCTCCGGCTCGCCATCTTGGAGAGATGTCAAATTACAGCAACTTGCTCCTTGCTCAAATCCGCAACATGGAGGGAAGTATGAGTTCAATAAGATCGCCCGAAGGGTGAAGTGAAGTTGGTTTGGCTGGTGGTGCTGCTGGTTTTTGCTCGGTGTGGTGTTCAGCATTGATGTTCTTTTGGTTTGTTATCGTCGACTGTTAGTCTGTTGTCCCAAAACTTTGTGATGTTTCTTGAGTCTTATTAGTCGGTGGGTTTTATCTTTTGAGTTATATGTGTGTTCTGGTATATTGATATCCTCAGTGTGGCTACTTATAGTTCTTATCACTTTCTAATAAAGTGGGACGTGTTGTGTGCGTGTCTCTTCAAAAAAAATGCTCTGAATGTAATGCTAGAAAATTATCCTGGATAGGTGGCCCGTCGGGACCGTCGGGTCACAGGCTGCAGACTGAAGAAATTCGCCGGCTGGACAGACGAATGTGTTGGAAGAAGTACCGGAAGTCCGGAAGATTTGTTTGGAATTTTGATTTAGAGTTGGACGAACAGGCTGGTAATTCTGCTCAAGAAAGATATGCACAGGCCAGAAAAATACAAGTCAATGCCAGTGCTGGAAAAAAGTCATATACCTTGATGTGATATTTTGCAGTGAGATCCTGTGACTGATCAGCTGCAAAAGCTCGCAACTCTGCATTAAAATTCTACACCTGCTCAGGCCGCTGGACGACCTAACATATCGGCGTCGTCGAAGCTTTAATCGGTCGAGCAATTACTATGATCTGCCTGTTTGACCTCCTGTCGACAAATTCACGAACCTCGTAAAGGTCAACGCACAGCTCAGATCCGCATCGCCGGATGCAAAGGCAAAGCCCACCCCCACTAATTAGCGGTAACAAACGGCTTTTCGGTGACGGGTTTGACCGGTTAACCTCGATCGGATTGGATTTCGCGGAAACCGGAAAGTTCATCGCTTTGACAAAGTTGACGTAAAAAGCGCCTAACTCCACTAGTAGTTCCTCGACGTCGTTTCATGTTTGGCCAGCTCGTCGTGTTGGTGAGAGGCCTAAAGATCTGACGCGATTGACAGCCTCTTACCTACCTCTGGCAGTTCGATCATCTGTCATCTACCACTGGCACGCAGTTGGTCTCAGGTTTCTAATTGTAAACGTTGACATGGACGTAGACGCTTTTCTCAGAGTCGTCTCCCTCCGCGCGCGCTGCTTGCGCGCGGTATAGTTGACTCGTTTTTGGTCAGCATAGGTTTTCACATCAGAGATTCAGAGTCGATCGTCTTCATACTGCTTTCGTTTTTTAATTAACGTGGACGTCAGATTAACTAATCTATTGCAGCGTGGTTAGATGATATTCCCCGCGCGCTGACGCGATCTCGACGCGGTTCAAATGTTTACCTGTTGTCTTACGTCACGCAAGCTGCGTCTCGGAGTACACGTCATCACAATTTACATAAGAACTCAGGAAGTGTTTGGATCAAGTGTAGTATTTGTTGCATCTGATTAATCCATCGTTAGCATATGTTTACTGTTGCATCACATTATCAAATTACGAATTAATTAAATTTAATAGATTCCTTTTGCAAATTAGTCCTCATTTATGTACTACGCTTTATAATTAACCTAGATTTAATACTTCTAATTAGAGCACTCAAATATTCGATGTGATGGGCTAAATTTTAGCCTGCAGGATCTGAATGCCCCCTTACTCTTAGCATTGGCTGAGCTGAATTTTTTTGACCCATGCAAATTTAACTACTTATATTTAATATTTGATATAAAAATTATATTTTTATTCTTTAAATTAATACTAAAATTCTATAGCGTACGAGCTCGGACTGTTGTCCAAGGTGGTCAGGATGTGGCTCTGCCTGATTTAATATATGTATTAAGAATATGAATAAAAACATCATAATATTTTTCTCCGTACGGAATAACGTGAATCCTAAAGCAATTGAATGGAGTACGATAGCAATTAACCAATCCGATTAGAAATTAGAGCCAAGATAATTAATAAAGAAAAAGTAAGTTGTTTTTAACGTTACTAATTTATCAAAAAAAATCACTTGAAATCATGTTTTTTATCAACTTCATGTAGGTGAGTTGCAGCCTGCAATTAGGAAGATGGTTTTTGGAGTTAACTCACCCTTGCAATCAGGAAGACGGATTTTTGGAGTTAACTCACCCTCACGAGATCACTACCCTTTGTCCCGCCCACCATTGTAGCACGTGTGTCGCTCAGGGCATAAAGAGCATGATGACTTTGGACCATCTCTCCGAAAACTTTCTATATAAAAACATTGAAAAATTATTTTCAAACTGTTTATCGACTTTTCACCAATACATTCTTTCATACGATGATATGAACCCTCAAACTATTTAGCTAAAGAGTCAACCCATCTACATCCACCCTCACTTTCAGTTTCAGACGGTGCCATATTCTGTACACACCAGGTAAAGTCAACCGGATACCGTTGACCAATAATCGTTTGCACGCCATGGCCATGGGCTTTCAGCTCCTACTCCTACACATGGCAAAGCTCAATGTCGATCTCCAAAAAGAGAGAGGAGGAGGAGGAGGAGGAGCAATCTAATCGTTGGCAAAACGTTTTGCTCTGTATCTCCTCTTGAAGACATCTTCCCTGAACTGCTTGGTTTCAGCCATCAGGTCCATGGCCGGCCTCTGCTGGATGGCCTCCTTCTCAGTCTCCAGCATCCTCTTCCGCTTCGCGAGCGCGGCCATGACATCCTGCATCTCCTTTTGCGTCTGCTTGTTCTTCTCCTGCTGCACATCACCTCTATCCGGGTCATCAATCACATACTGTGTAGCAAATAAATGTGAAGTGTGTGTTATGTTGGTGCCACAACTACATCACACTGCTGCAGCCACTGCCCTGGCAATGTACAGGAGCAAAGGGAAATCTTGGAGAGAATTTACGGTGTATTCTATTGTAATGCATCTCAATCTTTTAACGATTCGGATTAATTTCTACTAGTACCTTGACGAGGGACAATAGAATATATAAAGGGCAAAATCATCCCAAAAAATTTGACGTGGAGGGATAAAATAGTAATTTTGTTATACTTTACCGTTAAACCACCTAAAATTAAATCATATCACTGGCTCCTTTTGTACAATTTTTGACAATTACATTTCCGAAGCGCTGAGTAGAAAATAAACACAGAAGTCTAAAAATAAATATTTGCAAGCAGCAACAATCTTTCTTTCAAAGATATCGAAGAGAGAATCCAACTAATTCCATGGAATATTATATAAAAAGTGCAGCAACAATCTTTCTTTCAAAGATACCGAAGAGAATCCGACTAATTTCATGGAATATTATATAAAAAGTCACCAATGATGTTTATACCTAAATTATAATCAATTAAAAACATCAATTTACTCTTTAATGATTGATCTACTAATACTATAATACTACACTAGTAGAATGCACCGTAACCGTGCTCAAATTTTGTACACAAAGAGAAATGGAGAGTGTTGGTGAGGCTTATACCTCAAGATCTTGAATGAGGGAGTCAAGGGACTTGATCTTCCGGTGAGGCCAGCGAGGTATGTTGTATTGCCGGCATTTCCTCTTCAGTATGCTGACTCCAATCTTCAGAGTCTTTGAAGCTTCTCTGATTGGGAGATGGAAGTACTGAGCTATGTCACTTAGAGTAATGCTTGCTATGTGCTTCCGGTTAGCTCTCCTGTGCTTTTGAACCGCTGGTGCAAATTCTGCATTTACCATATTAGAGATTAAATAAGCTTTCAAGTAAAAGGAAAGGAAAGCATGCATGGAACAACCCAAACAAGATCAAACCTCAAACTCTGAGAGGAGCTATACTTGTTCATGTTTTGTACAAGTCATGCAAATGTGGATATTAAAAAATGCAGCTAAACCAGTCCATTGTTTGATTTTAATTACTGTTGGCTGTCGTTATTGAAATATAAAGTGAATTATCCGTTTTTAACTCAACATGCGTGCAACTAAATATAGTATCGGAACTAGATGTCTCAAGTTCGAATTATAAGAATATGATGGGGAACACTATAATGTTGCTGTTTTAATCTTTAGGTGTATGATAGTCCACTACAGGAACTTTTCACGTTAAATACATCAACAAAATGAAGAAAACTTCCAATTTTGAACTTGGTGTACCCATTTCCATTAACTTGGTTCTTCTAGAGAGTAAAGATGACCACATTGATATGTAACAGGTTGAAGAAAAATATATATTATTATGTGACAGAATCTTCACTGGTTCTTTAATAGTTGATATACTGATGGTTTAGTCAGCATAATTTATATTCTTGACTCCCCTCTGAATTTCTTTGGCATGTACCTAAATTCATACCCCCAGCATCTTAAGGATCCTGCTATGAGTGTGAGCGCATCAGTTCCAATTTGAGATCCTCCTACCTTGTCGAGGAAGTCCGACGTCATAGGGCAGTCGGCAGATCTAGATATCCCGCTAGGATATAACGGTACAAAGCCCGCCTCGGCCACCTACTTTACAAGGTAGACTTTCCGACATTAGAGAAGCCGGATCCGTTTCACTATACCTGTCCCTTTTCCCAATCATAAAGTTTTGACTGCTAGGAACTAAATGAAAACTTGAAGCAGTTATGTAATTTTCCACCACAGGATTGGCGGCAGACACATTCTTAACTCATTGCCACAAAATTCAGTTAGCACTTAGCAGTAGATTGACTAGATTCCAATGGAGGAGATGCAATCACCTTCACCAGATTGGAGATCCTCATCCTCGTCAGATTCTGACGCATGAACCTCATCAGATTTTTTCTCTGCCCAATGTGTCCGTTTCTCTTCCGAATTGCATTGAACGAGCTTTGGGAGCATTTCTACATTCCGAAACTGAAACACTTTTTCCAGGTCGTTGTACAGCGAAGGCACACACATCAACCTCGGATTCCTGAAGAGACAAAAAAAGAAAAACCAAAGCTTTCAACACTTCATCTCACGGATAGATCAGATGATTCGGCAGTTCTTTGCATACGGAAACAGTCTGGGAAAAAGAAAAGATTTTGGGTTTATGCTTGTGCTGTCATCGTTCGTAGTTCGTACCCGGATGGGGAGAGCAGGGGCGGCGGCGTGGGCTCCGGCGCGACGGCGGCGACGGAATCGAAGGCCAGAATGCAGCGCCAGGTCCCCACCACCTGCCCCTTGCGGTACACCGGCCGGCCGCGCCATTCCGACGGCAGTATCCGCGGCGCGGCGACGGGGCCCGGGACCTCGCGGCACGAGGCGGGGGAGATGACGAACTCCCTCTCCACCCACCTCTCCCACCGCCCTCTCCCTCCCCTCCCGTAGACCTTGTAGCCGTGGACGCTCCTCACGGCGTCGGCGCGTCCTGCATGGACGACGCAAGAACCGTGCCACAACGTCACGCGCCGTGCTCCCAGCAGGACAAGAAACCGATCGAGAGTTCGATAAAAAAAAGGGGGGGCCATGGTGCGCCACCGTCGTTGTCATGGGCGCTCGCAAAGACGGCGAGCGCGGAGAGGGTGGAGACGGCGGCGGCGGCGCCGTCCATGGAAACGGAAGATCTTTTGCGGGCACACGCGGCGAAGGATCTGGTTAGGTACGGACTCGTTATTGCGGGAGGTGTAGATGGAGAAAATCCGCGGCTGGGCATCGGCCGCATCCAGATGAGGTCGGCTGCGACCAAAAGAGGAGGGTGAGCTCGGCGTTTTGCTCGTGTATTGTACATGCTGCTCCTCGGCTGTGCTGGCTGGCATTTGGGTTTTTGGAAGCTTCGCCAAATGCAGCATGCCAATTAGGTATGATATAAAATACAATTGTCAAATGCTTTTAGAAAATGCAATATTTATAAGTGTTGATTAGTAATTAAGTTTAGTCCTTTATGTATGATAGATATCTTAAAATACTTTTTATATTGTTATATACCATACAGTAAAAATAACTAATCATTAATATTTTACGTTAAATACATGTAAAAAAGCTTATATGTGTTATATTTTGAAACAAGACTGAAGTTTCCATTGCTGGCTAGCTTGCGGCAGCTCATAAAACTGTGTTATTTCCCATTTTTTATCAGTGATTACGCTATGGTACCTATATGCGTTATGGGTCACAATGAAAGAAATAGGTCTCGTACCAAGTGTCTGCCTCTAATAGAGAAGGCATAACGTGAATACACAGTGAGATTTGCTGCGTGTGAAGAGAAGCAAGAAGATCTTATTTTAGATTTCGTTGACCTCTCACTCAAAATAGATACCATATTTGCCTACTAGATTTTATAAACAAAAACTACATTGAACACTTATTTTTAAGTTTAAGTATCGTAATGGTAAATACGGTCTTAGTTGATCACATATGCAGATGCAGCACATCGGTCGTCTGCGCCAAGAACAGAGCAGCGTAGCGTGCATGGCTTTGCAGATGATCTCCCTCGTGCTCCTCTCTCCCTTGCCGGCACGCCAGGCAGCAGGTCATCCAAATTCCAAAAGGAGCAGAAGATCGAGCGAACGATATGTGCGTCAAGCAGATCGAAGCCCTTCGTGTTCATCGGAGGGAGGGACGAGAGCGAGCGTGAAGGGCATGCGCGCGCCGGGGAGAGCGTACAAATGGCGCTCACCGGCGTGGCTGGCATGCATGCACGCATCCGGGCGGGCGGGCGGCCGGTGGCCAGCTGATAGCGTGAGAGAGAGGCGGATAGAAAGGAGGAGCAGGAGCCGGAGTTGGTTGCGCTGCTTTTGTCCTCTTTGCTTTCCCAGCTTCTGCATGCGCTGCACCGGCAAGCGCAGCAAGCTATCCTCAACATTGCATCGGTGAAGAATCATTCACTTGTTAATTGTTAAAAAACTAAAGGTTAATAGAACATTTGTCGACAAAAAGTTTTATTGACTGTTGATTTGATGACGATAAGACTTCTATCATTAAATCAACTGACTACTGACACCGCTTTTATAATTTTTTTAAAAGAAAAAAATCAAAAATATAATTTCACGTAAAAACTAGGTTATTTTTTGGTCGGTCGATAACTAATTTAGTTTAGTGATATGACTCTGGTTGATAAACCAATGGTTAACGGAACATTTGTCGACAAAAAATTCATTGACTATTGGTTTGATGATACGGCTTCTATCACTAAATTAATGGGCTACTGACACTGTTTTTATAATTATTTAGAAGGGAAAATTAAAAATATAATTTCATGTAAAAATTAGGTTATTTTTTGATCCGTCGATAGTTAGTTTAGTCTAGTGATATGACTATCGTCAATAAACCAATGGTTAACGGAACATTTGTTGATATAAGTTTCATTGAACTATTGGTTCGATGATAATACATCTATCACTAAAACAACTTGCCACTCACATCTATTTTTATAATTATTTAAAAGGGAAAATAAAAAATATATTTCATGTAAAATCTAGATTATTTTTTTGGTCCATCGACAATTAGTTTAGTCTAGTGATATGACTATCGTCAATAAACCAATGGTTAACGGAACATTTGTTGATAGAAGTTTCATTGAACTATTGGTTTGATGATAATACATCTATCACTAAAATAACTTGCCACTCACATCTATTTTTATAATTATTTAAAAGGGAAAATCAAAAATATAATTTCATGTAAAATCTAGGTTATTTTTTTGGTCCGTCGACAATTAGTTTAGTCTAGTGATATGACTATCGTCAATAAACCAATGGTTAACGGAACATTTGTTGATAGAAGTTTCATTGAACTATTGGTTCGATGATAATACATCTATCACTAAAACAACTTGCCACTCACATCTATTTTTATAATTATTTAAAAGGGAAAATCAAAAAATATAATTTCATGTAAAATCTAGGTTATTTTTTTGGTCCGTCGACAATTAGTTTAGTCTAGTGATATGACTATCGTCAATAAACCAATGGTTAACGGAACATTTGTTGATAGAAGTTTCATTGAACTATTGGTTTGATGATAATACATCTATCACTAAAACAACTTGCCACTCACATCTATTTTTATAATTATTTAAAAGGGAAAATCAAAAATATAATTTCATGTAAAATCTAGGTTATTTTTTTGGTCCGTCGACAATTAGTTTAGTCTAGTGATATGACTATCGTCAATAAACCAATGGTTAACGGAACATTTGTTGATAGAAGTTTCATTGAACTATTGGTTCGATGATAATACATCTATCACTAAAACAATTTGCCACTCACATCTATTTTTATAATTATTTAAAAGGGAAAATCAAAAATATAATTTATGTAAAATCTAGGTTATTTTTTTGGTCCGTCGACAATTAGTTTAGTCTAGTGATATGACTATCGTCAATAAACCAATGGTTAACGGAACATTTGTTGATAGAAGTTTCATTGAACTATTGGTTCGATGATAATACATCTATCACTAAAACAATTTGCCACTCACATCTATTTTTATAATTATTTAAAAGAGAAAATCAAAAATATAATTTCATGTAAAATCTAGGTTATTTTTTTGGTCCGTCGACAATTAGTTTAGTCTAGTGATATCACTAAAACCAACTCGATACTACTAAACCAACTCGATATTGATTTATATTTTTATAATTATTTACTAGAATAAATAAAATATATAATTTCATGTAAAAACTAGGTTATTTTTTATTAAAAAAATCGCCACTCCATAATCCCATCCTCACATTGTTCCCCGACGAACCAAACCACGACACAGACAGCCCATTTCCTCTTTCGCATCTCTTCGCTCCGCTCGCAGGCAGGCACACACAGCAACCCTAACCCTAACCCTAACTCCTCCGCAGAGCCCTAGCCATCCCGCCACCATGAAGGGCAAGGCCGACGGCGGCGACGCCACGTAAGTCATCCCGCTTCCGCGCTCTCGTCCTGGGGTGGGTGGGTGTGGGTGCGTGTGGGCGCGTTTCGGTGGTGCTAGCGACGGCTGGCTCGTCTCCGTCTTGCTGGTGCTGATGCGCGGCCGCGTTGTGCTCCGTTTCGCTGCAGGTTCAAGGCCGCCGGCAAACGCAAGAAGGTCGGAGGTGCCGCCAAGCCTAAGCGCGGACTGACCCCTTTCTTCGCCTTCCTGTGAGAGCCCTCTCTCCCTCCGCCCGCTCCCGCCCTTCCTGCCTCCAGATCTACGGAACTGCCCTTTCTGAATTTTGTCGGTTTTTAAAATCTTGTTCCTTTGGTGGCGGCAGGGCTGAGTTCAGGCCGCAGTACATGGAGAAGCACCCTAACACCAAGGGCGTTGCAGCGGTGAGTGTCCACTCTCAGCTACCAGATTGCTTCTAGGGTTTCGTTTCAATGTCTCATATCTGCTCGTACTTGCTGACTGTTGGTTTTAGGTGACCAAGGCTGCTGGGGAGAAGTGGCGCGCTATGTCGGACGAGGTTTGCTGATGCTGGCAGTTCTTATACTAGCATGGGTTATGCTTCTGTGCAGGGATCCCTGTAAATAATATTTGCATGCCCAATTAGCTAACGACACCTGCCCCGTATTAAGTGAAATACATATTATGGTTATATACAGGTTTTTGAATTGTTAGCAGTTACTACCTGGCCTTTTGTAACCGCAAACTATACCATTCTTCTCCGATACGGTAAGCAATTGCTTTGTTGTCTGTTGTAACATAGCTAGCTCCCTCACACACTTGTGCTGTTAAGCTAGCTAGAATGCTAGACTCAACCATGTATCACATCAGGCTAGTAGGTAATGGACAGAGACCATATACAGCTTCGAGGTTCCTCGGGCCAAGTTTATGGGTGTGCACTATATGTAGTAACATGGTTATCAAGGCGTTGACATGGCGATGCTTTAGCGTCGCCGTGGCAACAAGGCAGTGGCGGGGCCTAAGGCATCCCACCGCCTTAGCCCCACACCTTAACCGCATCGCAGCACAGCATGGGCATGGTCTGCGCTGCTGGCACAACCAGAGATGACAGATGGAAGCATTGTCCTTTAGTGTAAACTTGGGCAACATTATGGACCTAAGGTCAGGTGTTGCCCTAACGCCTAGAGGCGCCTAACGGTGCCTATATTGCAGCCCAAGGTTGGGAGATACTAGGGGAGAGAGAGGTGACAGATGAGGAGTGGGAGAGCTGCTAGGGTTAGGGTTTAAAGAAAGAAACAATAAGCTAGGTTTTAAATGTGCTGTTGGACTGGGCTTTAAATGTGCTGTTACTTGATTTTAAATGTGCTAGTGCAATTTTAACTGTATAGTCTTTAAAAAAAATTGTAAGGTGTTGCCTTACCTTTTAAGCAGTATGTCGCATTGTCGCCTCACCTTACACCTTACTGCTTAAAAGGTAAGGCGGTCCTTGGGCGCCTCGCCTTGTCTTACCGCCTTAATAACTATGCGTAGTAACATCATCTAACAAAAAAATGGTAAAAGATAGGACATCTTCCATCTCTCTCGATCGGCGTATATTACTCATTGAACATAACATCAGTGACCGCCTTGTAGTTGTTGGCAAGCTACATATGGAAAGACAGAATGAGAATGAAAGAACCAAGCAAACACGTAAGAAGATAATGAAGTTTGTATCTGCGAAGAACCAGTTGTCAAGAAAAGAAGAGTACTCAGGGCTACACCTTCATGAATTGCTTCTGTTTTTTTATTTCTTTTAGTTTACTGGGCAGGTGTCATTGCCTAACTGGACTGCAGATATTTCAGTTAAAATTGCATGAAGTGTTTCGTTACATAATTGGGCCTGCAGTTATTACTTATTGGTTGACAGCTTCCTGCATGGGATCTGGATCTAACCAGCATCTGCTTAGTAAAGGGATATACAAATGTATGCCATTTGACTGAATAATTAATGTGTGCCTTGTTTAGGAGAAGGCGCAATATGGCGGCAAGAAGCCGGATGCCCAAGAGAGCAAGCCAACAAGCAAGAAGGTAGTAATACTGCCAATGTGAATCTGGTGATACTGACCTTGTACTGCCCATTTTGGTATTTCATTTTGTACCAATGATGTGTTGTCTGTTATTTTTAGGAGAGCACTAGCTCTAAGAAGGCTAAAACCGATGGTGAGGAACAGGAAGGAGAAGGTTCTGACAAGTCCAAATCTGATGTTGAGGATGATGAGCATGATGGCAGCGGCGAGGTATATGGAGCTTATGCATTTAGTACCTGGCGGTAGTGGACACTGAAATGGAAATGAATTATGCCTATGCCTTACTGTTGCTAATTAACATCATCCTAATTTGTTCTTTGCAGGACGAGGAGTAAATAGTAGCTTAGGGGGAGCAGCAGCTATGCAAAATCAGTGTTTACTGCTTAGGGCTTAGCCTGCTATGTTACTGTCCTTGTTATGTCGTGTTGTAAGCAAAACATTCGAATGAAGGTACTGCTGGGATGTAGCATGCTGGAGGTGTCTCTGTTTAACTAGTAGCGAAGAAAAGACAGAATACTTTTGATTGCTTTTCTTTTACCAACCTCTGCCGCATGTGTAAACTGTTTTGCTTGTCCTATCCACTGATCTAATGATCATTCCGTGATTGGCCTGCTGTATTGTCGTTCGTACTTAGTTTGTTCTCTTATTGGTGTATATCTGGTTCTGTTTTTTACTCGTTATGCATATTCATTCGCTAATGCTCCACCTGGGATATGTCTATGCTACAGTTAGTATGGAGAATTGTCGTTGTGGTTGTCCCTCCCTATCCACACCTTCGGCACTTGCTGCTATTTTATGCAATGTGTGCATACGCTTTTTGACGTTCTTCAGGTATCTAGTGAAAATGCTACTTCTCTGTCTCATAATATAATAAATCTGAACAATGTTATTATCCAAATTTGTTGTATTATAAAATCTAGATTGTTATATTATGAAATGGAGATAGATTGTTATTTTATGAAATGGAGATGCCAGCCAGTTACAAGGCTGGCATGATTGCACATGGCACAATTTTGTTGCTCCTCACTTAGGGAGCTACCTATTATCCACTATAACTGGATGGTGGTATAGTCGTATAAGAGTTCAACAATAGTCTTTTTACATATAGGATAAAAGAGTATAACAAGGGTTAATTCTTTTTGTGCTACTACATTTTTCAAGGTTTTCTATTATGTCATTAGTGTCTCGCTAACATATGAGAACTGTTGATAGTGGTATGTAGGAAATTTTTGAAAATTATAATGGCATGTAAGAACTTTTCTCTATAGAAGAATGGTAACTACTGACTAGAAAGTACTAGTCATGCTATTGCAGCACTGTTTGAAAAATCCACAAGTTCTGCTATGATCCTCAATCCTTATTTACAACAGAAAAAAAATCAGGAAAAAAAAGGCTAACCATGTCTCATATGGTAACTGCATAGGGGCAAACTTCGCGAAACTGAAGTAACAGGAATTCGGGAAGCAAAAAAATGGCTTTACATCAGGAGGAAAGGTGCATATGTTTGTCATAGAAAGCCATCTCTATGACATGCCCTTCTCGTTCTTTGTGGTTCGCAGCAGCTCTTTTGCCATTGCCGAGAAGGATTGGGCACCGTTCATCATATCTCCAGCACGAATATTAATGCCCTGCAAAGCACATTGGCACATATATGTTATGATAGAAGAGAGTTCAAAACTTTGAACTATGTGGTGTCAGGTCCCGTTCCGGGGGCATTTAATTATTTGCCACTCTTAACATGTGAGTGGCAACAAAAATGTCACTCGGAGTCGCTGACATGTGAGGTCACCTGAGTCACTGACATGTGGTCCATTAATTAACACATGTTAAGAGTGGCAAATAGTTAAATTATCCCCCGTTTCAGAGGGGACATTGTTACCTCCAACTTTTTCATATTCTCTTGCAGCTTGTTCCCAATCATTTTTGGAACACTAGTGGAATCCTGTTCAGATAAACATTAAGATTGTAAGGGAAGGCGTCAAGTTAATTATGTATGTTTTTGAGGGGTGTCAACTGAATATGCTGAATTTCTGGCCCTTCTATGCACTCACATCATTTGTTGCATATCCATATTTCATCTTAATCTGGTCGACTTGACTGATTGATGTGTCATCTTCAGGTTTTTTATTCCCTGAATTTGGCTTCTCTTCCGTTCTGGGCTTCAACTTGTCTGCATATTCATATTTGAATAACATGACACGTTTTTTGTAGTTATGTCAAAATGTATGTTTTATGAGCTACATTGTAAACAAGGATACATGTGAATTTCTTATTACTGGAATTTACTGACCTCTTAGGCTTTGGAATCGCTTGCTGATTTTCTGTTTGTTTAGACCTGGGAAGTGTGGTCCCTTCTGCTTTTGCATGTTATCATCAATGTCGATATCATCTTCACAAACATACAACCATAAGTATTCTTACACTGTTGAACAAGTGTAAGTGAATGTATAGCACATACCTATGTCTAGTTCAATATTTTCATCATCTTTTATTGAACTGTTCCTCCTCTCAGTTAGCGGAGCGAAATTAGCACATGAAAATATTGAAGACAGTTCTTCAGAAGTTATTACAATACATTGTTCATCTCTATTTGCATCACTCTGTTTTCCCTTATTTCCTTTAGCATCTTTCATAATCATTCCAAATATGCCCTGTAGAATTTTCATTGTTTAAAAAACAAGAGGCAAATGGCTCCCACTGTCCATAAGATTAGTTAATTACCTTTTTCTTTTCTTTGGGAGACTTCACTACATAAGAAGATTCTTCCCTGGGTGAGTTGCCTCTTCTGTATATTGTATTAATGCTGTCTACATGCCTGTGTACAAAGCATAGTACTTAGACAACAATGCTACAGAGTGATCTTTAAGGAACCCTGAAGAAAGTTTAGTGCTTTTAGGTTCAGCTCCAGTATTGAACAATGAAATCATTGGGCAAGACATCTTGGATCAGAGAAAAAGCTTTATCATCCTCTATGAACCAATGGGCCTCAAAACAAATTATCAGGTTATATTGGAATTTTCTGAGCACTATCTTTTTAACATTATCAGTACAAATCACGCACTAACCATGATATTAAAATTTCAGCATACCTGTAGATGCCATTCTGAAAGAGAGTAGAGAAAAAATATGTCTCCTCTCCATTAACCTGTATAATAAAAAAATGCAATATTATATATGAGGCCAATTTTTCCTGAAACTAAAAAGAATCAAAACTATATCCATCTTAGTTGATAAAGTCTTTCAAACAGCCGTGTTTACAGAAAAGGGAAAAGTGCAGTTCATACCAAGATGATTTCTCCATCAGACGAACATGCTATAGAACTAGGGGTGTTCAAGTTTCTTGTAAAACCTCTTAAAGAGGCATCCTTCAATAGAGATAAATCTGGGAGGGATCTGTAGTTTTGCAAGGCATACTGTTCATTTATTTCATTTGAATAACTTCACAGTTCACCCAGATAGAAATTTTCAACTCAGTGCTGCCTCACCTTATCTCTATTTTGCCATTGGAATAGACTTGTATAAGTCCAATTTTAGAAGAAACACTGTGGATAAGGGATGCAAAACAACAACTGCTGTTCAGTTTCTTCTTATTGATTATCTTCTTCATCCCCTGTATGAAAGAAAATTCCATTATGGAAGCCAGAAACTGACATAAAAAAGAAAAGTTCTGATAAATAATTAGAAATAAAATACCTGAATTGCATGGCTCAAGGAAAATAAGCGGATTGCATTTTCAGTGCAAAGCAATAACAAGGATTCTTTCGATACTGTATCGTGGTTAGCTGACACTGATGCATCATCTGGTGATAATTCTGCCATGTATAATTGCATTAGAATACATAGTAATACAACAGTATAGTTATTAATTTGGAGCGTACAACAAAGATTGATAGGTCGACATCGAAAAAGATAGATAGATGTGTTGAAAGACCATATAGCTCACCCAGTGTCTTCATCAGAAGGGCTCGTGAG
Organism: Zizania palustris; assembly: GCA_019279435.1. Classification (NCBI taxonomy): domain Eukaryota; kingdom Viridiplantae; phylum Streptophyta; class Magnoliopsida; order Poales; family Poaceae; genus Zizania; species Zizania palustris. The sequence continues at coordinate 23,205,656 of JAAALK010000086.1, read as the reverse complement.
GGTTTGTTTGTCTGGACTGGGTTGGCATTCAACAAATTTCCAGTTTCTTCCTCGAGAAAAAAAATTGTTGAATCTTCCATTCCTACTATCAAAAGATCCTTATCATAGCCATTATGGCTGTATATTTCAAATTGCAAAGAGGCAATTCCACCAGATAATCGACACTCAAACTGTTTTTGGTACAAGATTGATGCATCTTTAATGCGGATAACTGATACCTGAAAAGTGAAAACAAGAATTTGGAAACAGTATAGCACTTCAGAGAGCTTAATAAAAGTGAGCCAAATACATAAGAAGTAAAGTTCATGAGATATACACTTGTAATGCATACTTGTCACTTCAAATTTACCAAGGTAACATGAGTACACCTGATATTGGTTACTGGACACCACGAATAGCAAAATATAAAGTATATGGATAAATCATGAGACATGTTTTTAACAGTTAATGTTCTTACTTTTTTAGGTAGAGTACAGTCATATACTGGTATTTCTTAGTAACAACTGTACAATTTGTTGTTGTAGATAAACTTATTGTGTTACTGTCTTGACACAGTGATGCAAACATGTCATTGACAAAAATAAAAGTATACAATATTATGTAAAAATAACATAATACTTACAATCCCCTTTTCTGTTCCAACAGAAAAACACTTTGAGTTTGAGGTCAACGAGGTTGAGGTTACAGCTCCTTTGAGCTTTATACTTCTGACATTGTAGCTCTCCCCTTGCCTCACTGATCAGTCAATGCAAAAGATAAATTTGTTAAAATAACATATGAACACTTTATAAATCTGTTAAATTTACCATTAATAAAGATATATGAACTAGATGGTGTCATGTGGGGCCGCACATACACCCGGCGTCGGCGGGCCCGCGACTTGCGCAGGGCGGCCGAACAGGCAGGCCGCGCGCAGGAAGAAGGGGGCCGGCGCCAGGAGGTTTGAATAAATCAAACTAAGTTAGAGATAAGCTTAATTAGTTGAGATTAGTTATTTGGTTCCTAGAGATAAGATTGATTAGCTGTTAAGAGATAAGATTAGTTAATTGGTTGCTATAATGTAGGGGATTAGCCCGCATGGGAGTCTTTTGGTGGCTATATAAGCCATAGTCAGGGTCAGATGTAATCAAGCAATTTCAGTATCAATCTATCTACTTCTATTCTCCAATTAAGCCTACGGCAGAGGGGTATAACCTCGCCGGAGAAGACGGACCAAGACTACGAGCTACGTAGTCGAGGGCCGGCCACTCTGGGATCCGACGCCCTTGACAACTTGGTATCACGATCCCGGCGTTCCTCCTCTGCTCAAGCTCCCCCGCAACCGCCGATCTCCACCAGCCTTCAGCCGTCTACAACCTCTGCAACGTCCCCGGCAGCCATGAGCAGCATGGGCGACGACGTCAAGTTGGCCCTGGAGGCAATCGCCGCCAACATGCAGGCCCTGCAGTCCGCCGTACAAGCCAACACAGCAGCAATCCAGGCGATGGCCTACGACCGATCATCCTCCTCCTCTAGCGGGCCGCGTCAGTGAACCGGCGAACATCACAACGACCGGCCACCACGGTTTCAGAAATTGGACTTTCCTCGTTACGACGGCAAGTCTGATCCACTAATCTTCATTAACCGCTGTGAGTCATATTTTCATCAACAGCGTATCATGGAAGAAGAAAAAGTGTGGATGGCCTCGTACAACCTGGAAGAAGGCGCACAAATGTGGTACATCCAAGTCCAGAAAGATGAAGGTGACACCCTCACATGGCGCCATTTCAAGGAACTCCTCAACCTCCGCTATGGGCCGCCGCTCCGTTCTGCACCATTATTCGAGCTTGCTGATTGTCGGCGTACAGGCACAGTAGCTGAGTACCAAGACCGCTTTCAGGCGCTCTTACCCCGTGCCGGGCCCCTACAGGAAATACAGAGGGTGCAGCTGTTTACGGGCGGCCTCCTACCTCCACTCAGCCATGCTGTGCGCATCCACAACCCACAGACGCTAGCAGCCGCAATGAGTTTGGCGAGGCAGCTAGAACAGATGGATTTGGCCATCCAGACAGGCCCTAGGACGAGCCACCGTGGCCTTCTGCCGAACCCTCCACCACGCACAGCCACGACGGCAGCTCCAGCAGCCAAACCAGCAGCAACCAATACCATGGGAGAGGGGCAGCCAGTGAAGCGCCTATCGCGCCCGGAACAGGAGGAGCGCCGCCAGCAGGGCTTGTGTTACAATTGCGACGAAAAGTACACACGAGGCCACAACCGTGTCTGCAAGCGACTCTTCTACGTCAGCGAGGTGGAAATCACTGATGAACCGGAAGAGGACGCACCCATGGAAGCTCCTGTGTTCTCCCTCCATGCCCTTGCCGGCGTACATTTTTGTGACACCATGCAGGTCACCGTTTCAATGGGAAAATCATCCTTGCTGGCACTACTCGACTCGGGATCAACTCATGACTTCATCTCGGAGTCGGCAGCCCGAAGTACTGGGTTGCCCATCCAAAGCCAACCGTGACTCACAGCGACGATGGCAAATGGCGAGCGCGTCCCCTACGTGGGCGTTCTTCGGCAAGCAGCTTTCTCCATCCACGGAGATCCGTTCCACGCCGACCTATTTGTGATGCCCCTTGCAGGTTTCGACATGGTACTAGGCACCCGATGGCTGGCCACATTGGGTCCGGTCCTATGGGATTTCAGCGCCAGGAAATTGACGTTTCATCGACAAGGAAAACAAGTCTGCTGGCAAGGCATATAGGGACCGTCGGCCCCAACAATCCGCACCACCTCGGCATCACCATCTTTGCTGGACGAGTTGCTCGCATCCTTCACGGGTGTTTTCTCCGAACCACATGGGCTTCCTCCGGTCCGATCCCAAGACCATGGCATCAACCTCGTCCACGGTGCATTGCCAATCGCCGTGCGCCCTTATCGGTACCCGGCATCCCACAAAGACGAGCTGGAGAGACAATGTACGGCCATGCTGGAGCAAGGATTAATCCGCCGAAGCTCCTCGGCATTTTCCTCGCCCGTACTCCTTGTCAAGAAACCAGATGGGTCATGGAGATTCTGCGTCGACTACCGCGCCTTGAACGCCATCACAATCAAGGACGCCTACCCCATCCCAGTGGTAGATGAACTACTGGATGAACTACACGGCGCCAAGTTCTTCACCAAGCTAGATCTTCGCTCGAGCTATCATCAAGTCCGTATGCGTAAAACCGACATCGACAAAACAGCATTCCGCACTCATGACGGGTTGTACGAGTTCCTGGTGATGCCATTCGGCCTGTGCAACGCACCAGCAACATTTCAGGCATTGATGAATGACGTCCTCCGGCCGTTTCTACGCCGTTTTGTGCTGGTGTTTTTTGATGATATTTTGATCTACAACACATCGTGGGCTGAACATCTTCGACACCTACGAGCCGTCCTCACAGTGCTGCAGCAACACCTCCTCTTTGTCAAGCGGTCAAAGTGCGCCTTCGGTGAACGCTCTGTCACCTATTTGGGGCACATCATCTCCGACACCGGGGTCGCCATGGATCTGGCCAAGGTGCGGGCCGTGTCCGACTGGCCGCAACCAAAGTCCGCACGAGTGATCAGAGGATTCTTGGGGCTTACAGGCTACTATCGCAAATTCGTCCACGACTACGGCACCATTGCAGCCCCCCTGACAGCACTATTGAAGAAAGAAGGTTTCTCGTGGAACAGCGAGGCGACAACGGCTTTCGAATCCCTCAAGACAACAGTAACCACCGCCCCGGTCTTGGCTCTTCCAGACTTCACACGGCCGTTTGTAGTGGAATGCGACGCATCCACCTACGGTTTCGGGGCAGTACTAATCCAAGACAAGCACCCTATTGCATATTTCAGCAGACCAGTGGCACCACGACACCGATCTCTAGCGGCATATGAGTGGGAACTCATCGGGTTGGTACACGCCATCAGGCATTGGCGGCCATATCTGTGGGGTCGGCGCTTCATAGTGCGAACCGACCACTACAGCCTGAAGTTCCTCCTGGATCAGCGCCTCGCCACAATACCGCAACACCATTGGGTCGGAAAGCTCCTTGGCTTTGATTTTGCTGTCGAGTATAAGCCAGGGGCTCTCAACAAGGTGGCAGATGCGCTGTCTCGCCGCGACACAGGAGATACTCGCGTGGCCGCCGTAGCCAAAACGATGGACGAACGGAACGAATTCTTGGCTGATGTGCGGTTCAGATTGGAGCAGGCACAAGCTGTTCAGAAAATACACTATGACAAGCACCACCGCCAAGTCTCCTACAAGGTGGGCGACTGGGTTCTACTCCGACTTCGCCACCGACCTGTCGCGTCCCTGACGGCCGACCACCACAGCAAGCTTCAACCACGCTATTTCGGGCCATACCGCATCTCCGAGCTCATCAACGAGGTCGCTGTACGGCTAGAGCTCCCCCCTCGCGCCAAGCTCCATGACGTTTTTCATGTGGGCCTATTGAAGAAGTGGGTAGGCGACCCTCCAGCAGCACCACCAGCACTGCCCAACATTCATCATGGCGCGGTGGAACCAGAACCAGAACAAGTGGTGCGAGCCCGGCTGGCCAGGGGAGTTCGTCAAGTACTGGTCCACTGGAAGGGCCAAACGGCGGCATCAGCAACATGAGAGGATTTGGACAGCTTCCGTGACAAGTTCCCCGACTTTCAGCTCGAGGACGAGCTGAGCTTGGAGGGGGGAGAGATGTCATGTGGGGCCGCACATACACCCAGCGTCGGCGGGCCCGCGACTTGCGCAGGGCGGCCGAACAGGCAGGCCGCGCGCAGGAAGAAGGGGGCCGGCGCCAGGAGGTTTGAATAAATCAAACTAAGTTAGAGATAAGCTTAATTAGTTGAGATTAGTTATTTGGTTGCTAGAGATAAGATTGATTAGCTGTCAAGAGATAAGATTAGTTAATTGGTTGCTATAATGTAGGGGATTAGCCCGCATGGGAGTCTTTTGGTGGCTATATAAGCCATAGTCAGGGTCAGATGTAATCAAGCAATTTCAGTATCAATCTATCTACTTCTATTCTCCAATTAAGCCTACGGCAGAGGGGTATAACCTCGCCGGAGAAGACGGACCAAGACTACGAGCTACGTAGTCGAGGGCCGGCCACTCTAGGATCCGACGCCCTTGACAGATGGTGAGATCAAGAAGTTCTAGAAACCAGCATGTTTCTATATTTCCCATGTTCCACAACATTAACCGGAGTAAAAGATGAAGCCAGTAAAATTCAATATATTTCCAGCAATAGCATAGATAGTATTGCAATGCAAAATTTTCTTCATATAATAAACAATTAAACACTTAATCACATAGTAAGACAAGGACCAACCGTTGGCATAGCAAAATTCAGAGTAAATTATACCATGTAAAAAGGAGAATATGTTGTCACTGGAGTCCTTGAATGTGATTACACGGACCTACAAGGAAGAAAGAAAGTTTTACTGAACTGGAAGTGTATCAAAGGCATACTAGAATCCAACTTGTATCCATCAATAGCTTACTGTTCCACTCCGGTCCCCACATATAAGAATACTGGATGACATATCAAACTGTAATGATGTAATAGGGGTGCCACTTGACATATTGTCTTCATTCTGAGAAATTATTAAGGGCTAGTGATTAGAACAAAGAAATATAGTAGTTTGTGTGCAAAGAATAATTAGAGAAGGGTTAGCAAAATAATTTGAATGGAAGTTACCTGCTGCTTTATACTAAAAATCTGCAGCAAAAGAGGACATGAGGCATCCCAAAAGCTTATGGTTCCATCAAGATGTCCAGTTATATAGAGATTTCTGGTCTTATGAATGTCAGCAGAACTTATGGAGTTCTGATATTTATCCTTCATTGAAAGAAACCATGGGTATTTTGTGGCCAGTGATGAAAAATAATCCTGTCCATCATTAAAAGATGAAGCTGTCTAGTTAAAGTTTTCATGGTTGTTTGCACAGTATAATTTACAAATCAATACATGCCTCATCCAAAGAAGCCACTGCTGCAGGGCTACTTGTATAAAACTTTGCAACGCTGATGCTTGAATCACCATATGGCAGCTTCACAGGTGAATGGTTCGGAAGCGTTTGTGCCGGTCTAGACTGAGCATGAAGGAGGTAGCACTCAATTTCTGAATCATCGTATAGGAAAATTTGACCAGATTTCAACAAGAGAACAAGAGCACTTTGTTTGTGCTTATTTGGGTCACTGAGCCCTGCAACAAGTTCCATTCCTTGGCAGGCTTCTGTGAGTGGCAGAACCATCTTTACAATTCGAGATTCACTCTCCTCATTCAGAATCAAGACCTGTGTTTAAGAAATATACCAACCAGAAGGTTAAACAAAAGATGCAGTCCTCGCTGAATAGACAATTGAGATAACTTGTTCATGTAAATTATCACAACATTCTAAACGAAATACTAGTTCCAGCAATGTTTAAAATAGTCTTTCAAGCTGATAATTCCTTGTTCTTTCTAGGATTATAACAGAGCATTTACTTTATATAGCCCATTAGATTTCAAATCAGTAAGTTCCAAAATAGGTGTGCAATCCAGTCTATATTGATCTGTGGAAAAGGAATAGCTAGGAGAGAAAAACGGATGAATCAAACCAAAATAGAAAGACCTGAGACGTGAAATTAAACTTGGCTGGGGAGTGGAGAGGAGAGCAGCTTTGCAACTGACCAAGTAACGCTCGGTTCTCAAGAAAGCGCTACAGGTTCGTAAACCAAGAAACTGTTACACTAAGTGGCAGAATGTTATAAAGGCATGTTCTTCTTCTAGGATGGATCTCTAGTTTCCACATGATAAAATAGAATCAGTGTCTTGGTAGTTGGTAGGCACAAATACGTGTTGTAGTAACTCAACAAGTGTCATTTACGAAAACAATACACATACACTTTAGTCAAAACAGCATGTCACTTAAAACTTGAGGGGATAGGATGTAAGCACAATGGGTTTTGGGTTTTCACCTGAAAAAGGTATCCATGATCACTGAATCCATTAATATACAAGCGCCCTGCCTTTCCATCACTATTATTGGCCCATCGCAAAGAGACTATTGGCACTCTGTCTAGCTTGTATCCAAGGTTAAGCCTCTGAAGAGGTAGATTCTGATTGCCCATCAATGATAGATTTTGCGCATTTAAAATATCAGGAATAGACCAAAGAAATATATCACCACTGTCAAATCCAATAGCAATTTTGCTTCCTTTGGCACAAGTCCAGCATGCTGATGTTACTATTTTAGCCTCCTGCTGCGACTGTTGTATACTCCTGCCGGATAACGATACCACTTTGCTTGTCTTAATATCCCACAAAGACATAATCCCATCTCTGAAGATAATGAGAACCCTGCAGAGTGTATCATAATGAGACATTTCAGCTATGTCTATACATAGTGGCATGAAAGATCAACATGTATACTATCTGGCTTAAAATAAAAATAGTTACTGTTTGTGCCAAACTAGTTTGGAAGATGTACACAAACTTTTCAGAAGAGACCAACCTGTTATTTTCAGCCAGAGGCTGTGGTGAAACAAATGCAACTTCAACCTCATTACCAACATTGGCTTCAGAACCTTCAGTAAGAAATCAGTTTTAGTCCAATATTGATGCTTTCTTTCATATTCGTGACGGTTCTTATATATTGAATATGATTATCGTTGATATAAAGTTTGAGAATTAACCAATAGCTAACAGACTAACAATACTAATTTATAATGTTTGCGATAAATAATGGCACATGAAAATATGAAACATACATTGGAGTGAAACCTACCATAAGATTCAGAGAAAGGAATCCAGTATGGCATGTCAACTAGACATGTCTGACCCAAATCAAGTTTCAACAAGGACACACTTCCAAAACTATCACCCACATAGCTGCGTAAGCAAAATTCTCTCGTTAGAGCCCTAACTCCACATGAGTCATAGGCTCAGCAAAGCAACCGAAAGACCGATGCTTACATGTAGAAGCTACTCTGTCGAACGGAAAGCGCCGTAATTTCCTTCTCGAACGGGTGGACATAACATTGCTTCTTTGTGTCAATGTCCCAGATCTGTGTGCGATGCTTTTCCATTAGCAGCGCACCAAAAAGAGAAACCTCGTTTTACCAATCGACAAGTAAAATGTTTGAGAACAAACTTGCCTCGATCTGGTTCTCGGCGTTTACGTTCAGGAGAACTCCTTGGCCTTCGGCAAACTGAAAGGAAAGGGCGAAGTGAGCTTGAACCACGTCGAGGAATTGGTACGCCGCATCCGAAACACGAAGCAATCGATGGGTGGGAATCGAGGAGGAAGAAGCAGTGATACCCGCAGGAACTTGGAGGGGACAGGTGGCAGGGGATTGGAGCAACGCCTGCGTGTTGTCGCGGCCGAACAGCTTGACTTGCCCATTCCTGCAGGTGCAGCAGAGCAGAGCGCGTCAGCGCGAGCGGGCGGAGGTGGGACAGGAGAGGGGGCGTGGCAGCGCGCTGCGACCTGGTGGCGACGGCGAGGACGTGGAGGACGGGGTCGTAGGCGAGGAGCGCGGCGTCGGCGGGGACGCCGTAGTGGAACGCCAGCCGCGGGCTCACGTCCTCGGCACGCAGGCCGCTGTTGCCTCCTCCGCCGTGATGCTGCGCACAAACAAACGTTTAATATGTAAAAGAAAATTTAAATAATGTACTGTTCATTCAAATAGAAATTGAAATAAGATTGAACATATAATGAGATATGGAAATATTTCCGTCGAAAAGTAAGGTATATTCTCCTTGTAAAATCAGAGATCGGTTTGTCTCAACTGTTTTCAGTTCTTCATTTTCTTTTTATATTTTTTCCTAACCAAGTCCAGTCGATTTGCTAAATGGATCAAAATCAAAACCAATTCAAAATTCAAAGATGGTCTCCCTGTATAATTTGTGATCAAATCTTTAAAAAACCGCTTGAAATTTTAAAGCGTCGATCAAGGAAAAATCTAAAAGTATGAGTAGTCGCCAAATGCCAAGCACATTTGAGAGACAATAAATTTATTTAGATCGAGCAACTCATTTAAGTTGATTACAACCGAGCATAAGGCCGTATAGGTTTATAACAATGTTTTTTAGTATAAGTTTCATAACACTGTTTTTTAAAAATTATATCAGTTTTGCAACCGAATAAAATACACTCTTTAAGTGGAAAATTTTATTTCACTATTTCCTAGACTAACCAGTATAATTAAATATTTTACAATTGAATTAAATACTTTCTTTTCGACTGAAACGATTTGACTCACAGTTGTCGTTTCGTTTCATACGTCTTAGAAACGGGTTAGCACCATATCGGAGATGATACTGTTCTTTCTCTTCTCTCATTAATTTAATATCATATGTTAACAAAAAAATTGATATATCATGGTAATACCGTGAAACCAGTAAAAACCCATAGCCTAAGATCATAATCTAATCTCGTGGATCTCGATGAACCGGCCAAGTTATTTTTACCATAAACTCTAGATCACGTTTTTCAGAAATAAAAAAGCACAGACTAATCCGCTACGCATGAAACGACGACGTCAATCTAAATTCTCGTCCATCTCGATCGCCATTGACAAAGATCATTAGGCTCCAAATCTAAATTCTTGGCACAGAGTGATCATCTCCGCAGCGAACAAGCTACGCGCATTCAGTGACGATAAGTTCGCATCGACATCAATGCGATCACATGACATTAATTGCCCCAAGTGCCTCCCTATCCCTGGCAATATAATGGCGTTCGCGTTTGAATTTGAAAGGAATTCAAATCAAACCGGAGGCAAACCATCCCTGCAGCCTCTCCGCCAACCGATCGAGAGAGTGCCAGAGTAGAGAGGAAGAGAGAGAGAGAGAGAGAGAGAGAGAGAGAGAGAGAGAGAGAGAGAGAGAGAGAGAGAGAGAGAGAGAGAGAGAGAGAGAGAGAGAGTAGCAGTACCTTCCTGGAGGCCTTCTCCACGAGCTTCCTGACGAACATGGCCGATCCGCCGCCAGCAAGGCGAAGACAGCCGAGGGCGAGAATTCACAGACAAAGACCGGAGCTTTATGTTGCAGCTAGCAGCGGTTGCCAACCTCTTGTTCAGGAATCAGGACGGAATGGCTCTCCAAGAAACCGAGAACGAAACCGCCCAAGGCAGAGTCGATCAGAGAGCTGAGAGTGAGAGAGATGGCAGGATCAGGTTGGTTGGCTTCTGCATCTCTGCTTCCCCCTCTCCTATGCCCACTGTCCACTCTCTGTGTGAGACGAGACGAAGCTAGAGGGGCGGGTGCAGGGTTTAAAAGGAGAAGATGGCAATGGCAGCCAGCAGCCAGCAGCCAGCCAGCATCAGAGCTCAGGTCAGGAGCTCAGATGCCCAGACTGTCCACTGTCTGTCTGAAAGCCTGGAGCTCAGGAGCTGGATTCAGTTATGAGAGTGTCAGGTGATATGAACAGTGTACATGGAAGGCGATGAACATGATGCAGCTTAGAAAGGGAAAGTATATATGTCGCCAAGCTGGGGGAAATTCATCTTTGCAAGCGTAGAAAAGTTAGTCTTGGAGAGCCAGACATGGTATCATCTTAAGAACATTTAGTGCTCGCCTTATCCACCCTGAGCCAGTTTTGTCAAGAACTGAATCTTCTTTAAAATCTGCGCGAGCAGATAGGATTAAACGGATAATGCTTGAAAAAATGTAGAAGTTGGTTGAAGATTTCTGTGAAAACGATCGGATGGATCTCTGAATCTTTGTGGGGTATGCTTGGCGCCGGCCTCTGGTCGTCCAAAATAAGAGTGATTTTACTTTTTTTATAGTACTAAAATTAATACTGAAAAACGTAATATCTTTTTATCGATTTCAAGTATGTAAGTTTAAATTTAATTTACACAAGTTGAAAAACAAGAAATCTAACTACAAACGTGTATTATTCTGAGTTTATTTGTTCTTTTTGTTTCTCGACATATAGATCTTGAATCAAAATTTTGTAATACAATGAATGTCAGCACATCCACAGATACAAGCTCAATCCGCTCATGGGGGCAATCAAACACCTGGATTTGTATAGTATTTGAATGATTGAATCACATAAGCATTTATCTTATATTCAAACGCAGATTAAGCATCCAAACACACTTGTGTGACTATATAGGATCAAGAGATTTGTTATTTTGACACTCCAAAAAAATGATTTTTATATTTTTAATATCCGGATCTATTTTCATTGACTTAAGTGGTCCTACGTGTCAGCCTTTAAAAATATCATCATAAATAAAATACACATCTTTAGAGTGTCAAAATAGCAAAGGATCAAAACATATACTCTATCTATTCTAAAATATAAACAAACATATACAATTTTATTAGGAAAAATTATCTTTATACCTTTTTACTAATAATTAAATTCATAATATGTATAAGTAAATTAATAATATGTATGTTAATTTCACGTATGTGATATCATTAAAATTATATTCAAAGATATTTCATACAATGTAATATTATAGCGTGTTAATAATATACTATAAAAGAAATTAACAGTGGAAAGTATCATTTTAAACACCGCTAAAAAGCATGCACATTTTTTTTGTATCTTGCGATTTTACCAAGCCCGAAACTTCTGCTTAATTCAATGTACACTTCAGCTATTAAACATTGGAAGAACTGAAGATTTGTGCCAGTGATGTCCATGTCCCGGACACCGCAAGCGCGGTCCCGACGACGACGACGGCGACGTCGCCGACGAGCCTCGTCCACCCGATCTCGGCGCCGAATACCTTGAGGTGGAACGCAGCCGGCAGCACGAACCCGAGCAGGACGCAGACGCTGCTCCCGACGAGCGAGAGGAAGTCGGCGAAGTTGGGCACGAGCATGGCCATGAGCCCGACGACCACGACGAGGAGCCATCGCAGCCACCAGGCGTAGCGCTTGCCGCAGAGCAGGCGCTCGGCGACCTCGTAGACGGGGTTCATCATCACCGGCATGGTGAAGAAGAGGTTGATGCAGAGTCCCAGCTGCACGGCGACGGACAGCCACCCGGTGCCGAGGTTGGTGGTGATGATGTCCCGCGTGGCCGCGCCGAACGCGAGGTACCCCATGGCGCCGAACAGCCCGTACATGACGGCGATGAACGCCATGGACAGCGCGAGCGTGCCGCCGAACCTGCGCTTGTCGGCGGCTTCTGCCTCCAGCGGGAGGACCATGCCGATGCCCTCGAAGGCGTAGACGGCGACGCCGAGGCCGTAGAGGAGCTCGGCGGGGCCGGCGAAAGCGAACACGGGGGGCTTGTTGGTGAGCCAGGTGGACACGTCCTGGCCGAGGACGACGCCCATGGCGCCGAGATCGACGACGTCGGCGAAGATGCTGAGCGGCGCGAGGAGCGTGAGCGTCTTGATTGAGTTGAGCCCCAGCTGGAACGGCAACATGACCCAGATGAAGAGCGCCTTAGCCGTGAGGAGCGGGGACGATGGGGACGAGCCCCCAATTGGGTAAAGGTGCGCCATGGTGTTGGAGATGAAGATGAGGTAGCCGACACAGAAGCTAGCCTGGCTAAGCACGAGCATGACGTCGACGATGTGCCGCCCCACGGGGCCGCAGACGGCGGCCCCCAGATCCCCGAAAGATGCGATCTTTGGGTGCTCGTCGGTGAGTCGCCGGCGGCAGGCGACGAGCAGCATCATACAGTGGAAGGTGAGCGCCGCCACGGCGAGGAGGATGATCGACCCCGCCACCCATCCGGTGCGGGAGAAGGTGTAGGGGAGCCCCAGCACGCCCGAGCCGACCACCGCGATAAACACGTTCGCGAACGTCTTGGGCTGGGACGACAGGTGCCCCCGGCCTCCTCCGCCTCCGTGGCCATGATGCGGAAGCAGCGGCGTCACGTCGACCCGCGACGACGACGAGCTCGCCTCCTTGCGGATCCCCATAAAAAACGTTCCAAAAAAAAACCGCCCCGGTCCCCCTGCTCGATTGCCGCGAGCAATCGTTCGGGAGAAATGGATATCTCAGAGGGAGCACGTACGAGCAGCGACGAGCTCGCCGTACTCCGCCCCGCGCGAGATGGGGATTCGGGTGGCTCGCCGCGCGCGCGTTGCCCTCTTGTAGAGGCGAGGCAACGAGCCACGAAGCCAACTAGCTAGCCGAGGCGGGTCATGCGATCGCGGGATGTGCCGTGGAATTTTCTTCGCAACATGGGAGGGACCAATGGGTGAAGCCGTCACAGACTTGTTCTACACGTGTGGTTGTGGACTGCAGCCAACTTCTGGTACGACCACTCCCTTGCAAGTTGCAACTGAGCAGATGTTGGCACATGACCGGCCCGCTTGTGTGCGTTCGTGCCAACTAACCGCCAGGAGCCAACCAGTGAACCATACGGTAGTGACTAGTGACGTTGACGATGTGGCAATATATGGGCAGCTTTCATGGATGCGCGCACTTGCTACTTGCATTGCTACCTCCTGCACGCGGTTAACCCCAAGGTTAGGTGTTTTTTCCGCGAAGAAGTCGTCGTCATTGACCTTGCTAATCCTAGCACTAGCACTAGCACTAGCACCGGCACCGGTTAACTACTTAAGTAAGGGCAGCTAAGCCTACAGAAACGTTTAGAGAAAAAAACATTTTTTCCTGCCATGGATGGATGTTTAACGCACGAACCTATTGTTTACTATAGCATCGACTATTGTTTACTGTAGCATCGAGTGTTAGTGGGTGTTAATCAAGATAATTTCAACCATGCTAGTCAAGTTAGTGTAGCAACAAATTAACTAACAAATACAACAATACTAGATACGCTAAACACCTGTATTAACACTAAGCATCAGAGATTACCAAATGGCGATTTGGTATGTTGGGGGGCAGCTAGTAGTTAGCACTTAACAATTTGTCAGTTGGCTGCCGGCGTCCAGCTCTCCGGCAGGTTGTCGTCGAGGTATGCTTGAGGAGTTCAAGAAACAGGGACCAATCATGCCTTTTTGTGTTGGACTGAACTAAAACCAAAAATATCAATATATCAAAATAACAATTATATTTCACACACGAATCAACCCCCATCTTTTAATAAATTTTGAGGATAACTTCAACTAACATGAACAACAATAGAATAATAATCACATGCACATGAGACAATGATTTACATGCAAAACTTCCTCAATGCGAGGAGTAAAAATTACAGGACCAAAGGTCTACTCCAACTTCCACTATTATTATAATGGGTACAAATGGAGTCTTCTCTAAAACATCTAGAGATACATCACAGCAGTAGCAATATCATCAAGTGGTACACTTGGCATCAAAAACACTAACCACAAGATAACAAATAAGAGTTATACTAGATCAAGCCAAGAAAGAAATATTTTGCCCTCTTCGATATTCAACTAATATCTCTTAAACTACAGAATAAAACAATATAAAACTTGGCAGAAATGAAGATCTATGAGTACCTTCCGAGATGTGAAAAGATCAGCTCAATCAGACATTATTTACCCCTTCAAACTAACATTCTACCTGAACTGGTCATGCTAAAAATTGCAATCGTAGTAGCTGACAAAACATTGCTTATATCTGGTGCTTCACTCAACCAATCCTCACACAAATAGACCAGATTGAAGTGCCCTGAGTTACTTAGGGAACTGAATTTGGTTAATCACTTTAATCGGTTAACTGAACACCAAAATGAATCAATCACCGAATAACACTAAATTTTTAACCAAACCGAACACCGATAACCGATTTAACCGACTTTTTCAGTTAAATTGGTTCAATTCATTTCGGTTAATCGGTTTCGGTTATTTTTTTGCCCAGGCCTACCTAAGTGTAGAATGTGCTCACCAAATTTGGTGTCGAGCCAACCATGTTTGAGGCTTCAACCACTAATTTGAAAAGGATCGTGTAGAAGTCATTAGACCAGACTAGATTGAACTTTTCTTCTTCCCCACCCTCTCTTCTTCTCTATTCTATTCTTGCTTCCTGATTTTGGTTGTTTACACTTGGCTAGTTGCACTCTCTCAAGTAGAGGCTAGGGGTTGCATTCACTTATAACCATTTATCAAGAGATGAACTATTGGACAATAGTGAGCTGAGAAAATGAGACTTCATGCGGAGGAATTTGACCCAACATTTTGCCCCTCAAATCACAATTCAGGCATACCCCTCCTCTTCTCTTCACCTCTCCAAAGGACACGAACCTGAAGAAGTTGGTGTTATTGTATAAAGTTGGTGTTAGTAGCCGTTCAGTCTCATGGCTACTACCTTGTCTAATGGAGAAAATAGGGGATTCTATTCTACGTTTTCGAAACACTACATTGTTTGTGGTATCAGTCATATACGAGTCGATGAATTTCTGCACCAAAAACAGAAAAATGGAAGGGCTATCAGCATAGTTGTGACCAACATTTACTTAGCTTAGCTTCAGAAAAATAGTGGCGAATCAGTAATGGTTGTTGCGGCAGGAAGTGGCTCTTTTCTTTATGCTCATTGCAAGGGGTAACAACATCATCTCTCAAGCATTTCAGGATAAAAATGAGAAAAGAAAAGTAAATTGCAAAAGTGTATTTTATAGAATTTGCAAGGTGTTAACGTGTTCAGTGATATTCTAACAATTGCATTGTAGTGGACGCCATTTCATCAAAGCCTCTCGAATTGAGTGCATGTTATCAATTTCCTCAAACGGGGTGGATGATTAAGAAAAATTACATGAGGGTGAAGGACGTGTGTTATCTTATACCGATGGCGAAAGGCGAGAGTAGTTGTAAGTTCGAGGATAACTAGGTAAATAGAAAGTTGATAATGCTACGAGCCGAAGTAATCAATTTTCCACTCTGAGAGCTTCTAGTGAAAAAAAAGTTGAATCACTTCTTCTAATTCGTAAAAATACGAGCTGGTAAACCTACTATGATTCTCGTCTTAGTTAGAAAAATTAATCATATGTGCTCCATTTATCCATTTAGATGAAAATTAAGAACACTTCTAACCCATATATTATTGAACTGATTGGACTCTATAAATATACGATCAAATCTCTCGGTTCTTTTGAGATCTCGGAGCCTCAATTTTCATATGAGCGAATAAATTGTAATGGGAACTTTATAAAAGTAAAAACAATAGAAAAAATTCATAAGCTTCAAAAAAATCAAACACCCCGTCCAAAACGGAAAAATTTAACGAATTGGCCCTCAACATGATTTTTTAAATGATATTTTTTAAAGAAAAAATTTCAAATCTTATAACTGATTTCAAAAAATTACAAAACTAGACTACTATCGGCACTTGATCAGCTGAACGTGGCCAGAGCAGGCCACGTTCAGTACTTGATCGACCGAACATGACCACGTCAGCCTTGTTCGGTAGTTGAAATGCCAAACGTGACTAATGTGGAGTCACGTCAGCGACGCAACGACTACTTCGACCAAACATGGCCACATCAGTCACATTCAGCACTTCAATTGCCAAACGAGGTTGATGTGGCCAAATTCATTGATGCAGTGACCCCATTTATAGAGCCACGTTTGGCACTGAATCAATAAATTTGACCACGTCAGCCACATTCGACACTTGAAGTGCTTAACGTGGTTGATGTGGCCACGGCGTCGTTGACGTGATATCGTTCGGCTGTTGAGGTGTCGAACGAGACTGACGTGATCACGTCCGGCTGATCAAGTGCCGACGGTAGTCTACTTCTGTAAATTTTCAAAATCGAATATCAGATTTGATTTCTTAAAAATATTATTAAAAAAAATCCCGTCAACATTTGCTTCGGCACGGACGGGGCGGCGCTGCAGTTCTCCCACTGCCCAGGCCGCCAAAAATTTCTCCGTCCCCTCGCGTCCTCTCCTCCCCTATTCTCGCGCGCCCGGCCACCGCCACCTCGCCTCCTCCAAAACCCTAGCGCCCATCAGCCGAAGTAGCCGCCGCCGCCGCCGCCGCCCTGATGCGGCGAGGCTTCGAGGAGATCTCCGATGACGAATGGTCGAATCACACCTTC
Organism: Zizania palustris; assembly: GCA_019279435.1. NCBI lineage: Eukaryota > Viridiplantae > Streptophyta > Magnoliopsida > Poales > Poaceae > Zizania > Zizania palustris. The sequence continues at coordinate 23,188,709 of JAAALK010000086.1, read as the reverse complement.
AAGCCGTCGCGCGTCCTCAAGAGGCCCAGCCGCAGCGTCCAGCCAGACTCGCAGCCTCCCCCGCCCATCGAATCCTTCCGCTACATCCCTAGGCCTTCCTCCGCCTTCGGCGCCAGCACGGCCACCGTCGTCATCTCCGACGACGACGACGACGACTTTGACCTAGGGGGAGAAGCGCGGTTGCGCCACGCTGGGAATAGCTCACGCGTTCTCAGTCTTCCTCAGCGGCAGCACAGCCCCCCTGCGCGGGCCCCTCCGTCCACTGGGTCCTTCCGCTTCGAGCCTAAACCCTCAACGGCCGCCGCTACGGTGGGGATTTCCAATGACAACGATGACTTTGTCCCTGCAGGCAATCGTTTCGACCTCCATGCTTCGAGTACAGCGCATCCGCGCCGCACCACTGGTCGCCGGTTGGCAACCACCTCTGCTGACCTCTCTGAGGAAGATGAAGATTTAGAACTCGTGGATGATGACTTTGATCATCCAGACCCAAGGCCGTCAAGGCCACGCCGCACCACTGTTCGTCGCTTTGTGATTAAGGACGAGGATGGCAGTGACGGGTCTGTGGGTGCGGATGAGGTGGAGGGGGCAGAAGTGGAGGTGGAGGATGATGGTGTGAACTGGTCGGAGTTGGAGAATGAGGACGATGAAGATGGGGACTACGATGAGGAGCTGAAGGTGAAGGTGGAGGAGGGAGACGTGGTGGGTAAGGCATTGCACAAGTGCGCACGCATTTCGGCTGATCTGCGACAGGAGTTGTATGGCTCATCAACACGAAATTGTGAGAGTTATGCTGAGGTAGATGCATCCAGTTGCCGAATTGTTACCCAGGTATGCTCCTTACTGCTTTATATGCAGTTTGAATGCCCTGAAGAACTGGTATTCTGACTTAATGGATGTGTGGGAGCAGGATGATGTTGATGCTGCATGCACAAGTGAGGAATCAGAGTTTGAGCCGGTGCTGAAGCCGTACCAGCTTGTGGGTGTTAATTTTCTTCTATTGTTGCATCGGAAACGTATCGGTGGAGGTATTTTCCCAGGAGATTGCATCTTATTTTTTTAATAATTTGCATATGCTTGTATCATTTTTGTTTGTTTGAAGTACACCCACCATGACATAAAATTGATGGATATAGTTCACTTCACGACACTCTTTATGATGCCTAAGTAGTAAGTGCATGACAGTATGAAGTTTAATTGTAAGCATCCTTTTATATCTTCTGCTTTGCCTTCTGAGACAAACAGCTGTTGGTTTCCTGTAGATTGTTTAGACTTCCTTTGTTTGAAATTGCAACCAATCCTCATTTGATGTAAGTGAAGTTGATGGAAAGAACTAGGATTCTAGAATACCTTTGATTCTTTTATAGTTTTATAAGCAGGTATATCCAATTAATTGTATGGCATCTTTGACTATGGAACGATGGAAATTGGTAGCCCAACTGGGAAAATATCTTCAGCATTACTGTGTCCATGTAATAACTGTGCCAAGGGTTTGAAATTAAATGTTACAGTTTTGTTTCTGCAGAGTCATTGTTTTGTTGTTTAAGCATTTGTTATCTTTCTTGTTATGTTTTTTTGTTTTCTTCATGCTAAAAGGTCTAAACTATTCATATTAACCAATCTTTTTTCCTACAGCAATTTTGGCTGATGAAATGGGTCTTGGGAAGACTGTTCAGGTAAGCAATCTTGCAGTGTTTAGTAGACTGAAAAAAGAAATAGTATAGTAATACAATATGATTAAATCTTATAGGATGTGTGCTAGGGTTGTCCACATTGGAGGTTTCTCTTTTTTGTTTGTATGCACTGGTGCACCCCCCCCTTTTTTTTTTTATCAAAACAAGATGTTGTCTGTGTGATTTTTTTGGCCAGAATACTCATTTACATTAGAACATTGTCTGAATCTAACTTGATGTGGCTTATTTTAGAATAAACTGATTTTTTGATCCTATACTATGGGTCAACTCATCTCGTATTGTTTATCTGTTTGAGCTTTTCTATTGTTATGACAGGCTGTGACATATCTTACTCTGTTGCGACATCTATATAACGACCCAGGTCCACATCTGATAGTTTGCCCAGCTTCTGTGTTGGAAAATTGGGAAAGGGAACTTACAAAGTGGTGTCCTTCATTTTCGATCATCATGTTTCATGGTGCCGGAAGGACTGCCTACTCAAAGGAGTTGAGTTCCTTAGGCAAATCTGGTTACCCGCCTCCATTTAATGTCCTCCTTGTTGGTTACTCTCTCTTTGAAAGGCGGAGGTTTGTCGTTATTCCTTTTGTGTTTAGCAACATAGTGCTCAGAGCATTGGTGATTATGCATGTTCACCTAATAGGATAATAATAAGTGCCTTTTTGATCGGTAATGTAGTGCTCAGCAAAAGGATGATCGAAAAGCACTCAAAAGATGGCGATGGAGTTGTGTGTTGATGGATGAAGCACATGTACTGAAAGATAAGGGCAGCTTCCGATGGAGAAACCTTATGGCTGTCGCACAACATGCCCGCCAGCGGCTCATGCTGACAGGAACTCCCCTCCAAAATGATTTGCATGTAAGCTTTGATGACAAGTGATTGGTTCAAGTTAGTCCTTTTGCACGTGTCATTCTGTGGTTTGTTTGCAATACATATATATCATTTACCTACTTGATGGGGGGAAAATAAGACATGACATTGTCTGTAAAAACCAGGAGTACATTGGTTAGGGTACTTATTTGAACAATCCTGCATAAGCAGAGCCCACAGGTTTGCAAAGTCATGAAGCACACAATCAGCATGTCAATCAAAGATTTGTAACTTGCACTTGCTTTTGGTACTGCAATTGCTGCTATTTAAGCTTTTCCCAAGACCTTATTCACTAGCCTCATCACTTGAAATCAATAGGTAGAGTGGTTTTTGGCATCGTGCTTGCATTTCAGGTTCTCAACACTTTTTCTGTTCATCAGTTTTATTACTGCTTAGATGAAAAATTATGAAGTACTTGGCTGATTTTCCCATAGCTACTGTCAGCAGGTCTTTGGGATAGGCGCTCCAACTGCTTACATTTAATTAACTTTCCACACTTGCAACTGATTTGCAGGAGCTATGGTCATTGTTGGAATTCATGATGCCTGATATATTTGCTACTGGAGATGTTGATCTGAAGAAGCTTTTAAATGCAGAGGACCACGGACTAATTTTACGTATAAAATCCATTTTAGGGCCATTTATTCTTAGGCGTTTAAAGTCGGATGTTATGCAGCAACTTGTTCCGAAGATTCAACATGTACGTTGACCTAACTATCTGCATATTGTTTTCCTTATAACGTTTCAAATTTCATTGATCTTGTGTTACAGGTCAATTTTGTCGTCATGGACTCAGAGCAGTCTCGAGCATATAACCATGCCATAGAGGAATACCGTGCTGCTTGTCAGGCCCGTAGTGCAAAATCTAAAGTCAAGTTTTCTAATAATGTTGTTGGATTAATTCCAAACGACAAATATCAAACTATTTTATGCAGTTCCGTAAGGTGAGCATATCTTATTTTAAATTTCAGGAAAATGTTTATGCCTGTCTCAAATGTTGTTTGCTGTTGCCCCACAGATTGCAAACCATCCTTTGCTTATAAGGCGCATTTACAGCGACAACGATGTTGATCGAATTGCAAGGTTACTGTACCCTAGAGGCACATTTGGTTTTGAATGTTCATTGGAAAGAGCAACCCAAAAACTTAAGGAGTACAATGATTTTGCTATCCACCAGGTATTATTCATTCCTTGTAATGTTCTAATAATCAGCTCTTCTTCACCTTCTATTGTGTTTTCTAGATGAATTATATCAGGGTTTAGTATCTTACACCATTGCATTATTTGGTCATAACCATTATCCTGCCTGTTGCCAGTTAGTTTTTTTCTTTGTGTAGGAAGGTTCTGGATAGATTCCTCTCCCTAGGATTGGGAGGATAAAAGGGAGCCTTACAGGAGGGGCCCACACACAGGGGGCCCCACACGACAGCCACACACACACACTCTAACACCCCCCGCAGTCGAAACTCCGGCGCAGCGGATGTTGAGACTGGAGCGGAACTCGGAGAAGGTGGAGGAAGGCAAGCCTTTGGTGAAGATGTCGGCGAACTGGGAGGTGGTAGGCACATGGAGAACACGGACATCTCCCACGGCGACACGATCACGAACGAAGTGGAGGTCAATTTCCACATGCTTGGTGCGTTGGTGCTGGACGGGGTTGGTGGAGAGGTAGATGGTGCTGACGTTGTCGCAGTAGATCAAAGTACTCCTGGCGAGGGGGCTATGGAGCTCCCCGAGGAGCTGCCGGAGCCAGGATGCCTCGGCCACCCCATTAGCAACCGCCCGGTACTCAGCCTCGGCACTAGAGCAGGAGACAATCGGCTGTCGCTTGGATGACCAAGACACGAGGTTGCCACCAAGGAAGACGGCGTAGCCGGAGGTGGAGCGACGCGTGTCCGGGCAGCCCGCCCAGTCGGCGTCAGTGTAAACCACAAGCTCAGCAACAGGAGAACGTCGAAGATGAAGCCCAAAGTCGAGGGAGCCACGCAGATAGCGGAGGATCCGCTTCATAGCGGTAAGGTGCGGGTCCTTGGGGTCGTGCATGTGAAGGCACACCTGCTGCACCGCATAGGAGATATCTGACCGAGTGAAAGTGAGGTACTGAAGGGCGCCAGCAATGCTCCGGTAGGCAGTGGGATCATCCACTGGGGCACCCTTGGTACCAGAAATCTTGGACTGAGCATCAACTGGAGTGGCACAGGGCTTGCAGTCAGTCATCCCTGCGCGTTGAAGAACATCCAAAGCGTACTGGCGCTGGTGAAGGAAGAGGCCATCAGGGCGGTGTTCCACGGTCACGCCCAAGAAGTGATGGAGCACATCAAGGTCCTTCATGGCAAACTCCTGCTGCAACGAGGAGACAATCCGCTGAAGTAGAGACTGGCTGGACGCAGTGAGAATGATGTCATCCACATAAAGCAGCAAGTAGGCTGAGTCAGCACCGTGGTGGAGGACAAATAAAGAGGTGTCACTCTTGGCTTCGCTGAACCCCACAGACATCAGGAAGGAGGCGAACCGACTGTACCAAGCCCGAGGAGCCTGCTTTAGACCATACAGAGACTTGTTGAGTCGGCAAACACGCTCAGGGTGAGCGGGATCCACAAAGCCCGCAGGCTGGCTGCAGTACACAGTCTCCGTCAGGGTGCCATGGAGGAAGGCATTCTTCACATCGAGCTGGTGAACTGGCCAGGACCTCGAGAGAGCCAGAGAGAGCACGGTCCGGACAGTAGCAGGCTTCACCACTAGGCTGAAGGTCTCATCGTAGTCAACTCCAGGGCGCTGGGTGAAACCCCGAAGGACCCAGCGAGCCTTGTAGCGATCCAACGAACCATCTGCCTTGCGTTTATGTGTCCAGATCCACTTGCCGGTGACCACATTGCAGCCAGAGGGACGAGGCACCAGGTCCCAGGTCTGATTGGCCAGAAGGGCCGCATATTCTTCCTCCATCGCGTGGCGCCAGTGGGGATCCGCCAGGGCGGCACGAACCGTGGAGGGAATGGGAGAGACTGGCGGCTCCGTAGCGGCGGAGAGGACCAGGCGGTCAACTGGACGGAGGACCCCCGCAGCCCGCCGAGTCACCATCGGATGAGTGTGGTGGGGATCGCGGTGGAGGATGGGTGGGTGGTACACCGGCGGCTTGGCGCGAGAGCGGGCCGGTGCAACACCCGTCGGGCGGCGCTGGTAGACCCGAACAGGGCTGGCGTAGCGGGATGAAGATGTCGGGGCCGCGCGTGGCGCGGCAGGTGTCGCGGAGACACGTGGCACGGCCGGGGCCGTGTCCGGGGCGGAACACGGCGCCGACGGCAACAGCGGGCCAACCCCGGGCGCAGGAGGCGACAGGGAAGGGGCCGCGTGCTGCGCGGACGAGGATGCCGGGGCCGCGCATGGCGCGGAGAGTAGCGGCTGGTGGGGAGTGGCCGCACGTGGCACAGCCGGGGGCACGGGGGCCGCGGGCGGCACGGCGGGCAACTCCGCTGCCACACACGACTCGTCAGATGGCGAGAGAGCCACCGGATCAGCCGGGGATATACCTGCAGTAGACAAAGGTGGCTGAACCACCGGGTCAGTATAAAACAGGGAATCCAACTCAAGGCTGGTGGTGGGTGTGGAGTCAACGGAGAAGGGAAAGACGGACTCAGCAAAGATGACATGTCGTGAGATAAGAACACGACGAGAGGAGAGGTCAAAACACCGGTACCCCTTATGATCGGGGGAGTAGCCGAGAAACACACATAGGGTCAAGCGGGGCGCAAGCTTATGAGGAGCAGTGGCAGAAGTGTTGGGATAGCAAGCACACCCGAAAACACGAAGGTGAGTGTAGGAAGGTAGGTACCAAACAAAGCATGGTGAGGGGTGGGAGTGCACGTGGCCTTGGAAGGTAGGCGGTTTAGCACATATGTGGCAGTAAGGAGGCTCTCAGCCCAGAAGCGAGCGGGAACCGAAGCCTGAAAGAGCATGGAGCGCATAACATTATTGGTGGTGCGAATCATGCGCTCAGCCTTGCCATTCTGAGGGGAGGTATAGGGGCAGGACATGCGCAATTGGACTCCCTTTGAGAGGAAGAAAGCCCGGGAAGCAGAGTTGTCAAACTCACGACCATTATCACACTGAACGGCCTTGATAGTAACCCCAAACTGAGTAGAAACCCAAGCAAAGAAGTGAGTGAGTGTGGGGAAGGCATCCGACTTGGACCGCAAAGGAAACGTCCATGAGTAATGAGAAAAATCATCAAGAACAACCAGATAATATTTATAACCAGAAATACTCATGATCGGAGAGGTCCACAAGTCACAGTGAATAAGGTCAAAAGCTTGAACAGCATGCGAGGAAGAAACAGGAAAAGGTAGGCGAACATGATGGCCTAATTGACACGCATGACAAATATGCTCACTAGTAGCCCTAGTACAAGGAATAGAGGAGCTACGACAAAGCTGAGCCAAAATGTCGACCCCGGGATGACCAAGCCGGCGGTGCCAGAGTGTGGAGGACGCTGTGTCGGCAAGGGCGGACGAGGGTGGAGCAGCGGAAGGTGGAAGACGAAGCGTGTAGAGGGGTCCAGTGCTGTCACAGCGGAGAAGAGGACGCCGGGTGGCCATATCCTTCACAGTCAGACCACAAGAGTCAAATTCAACAGAACATGAATTATCAGTGGTAAATTGACGAATGGAAAGGAGGTTATGAACAATGTCAGGAGCAACAAGAATGTTTTGCAGGCGAAAAGACCCACAAGGAGTCGCATCACCCACGGAGGTGACCGGAAGACATGAGCCATTCCCAACCATGATGGAAGAAGGGTGAGATGGGTGGGGGGGCCTGTGAGTGGAGATAATACCATCATGGGGAGTGGTGTGGAAGGAAGCACCCGAGTCGGCCACCCAATCCGTAGCGGCCTGCGGAGTCAACGCCATGGTGTTGAATGACTGCGCGAGGGCCGTCTGATCCCACCCACCGGACCACGGGCCCCATGCCGAAGGAGTAGGCGGGACCGGCCACCCGGTGAGCATGGCCGCAGGCGGGGTAGGAGGGCGAGGAGCGAACTGTCCCGGCCACATGGAAATGTGCCCCGTCCATGGGTTGGAGAAGGATGGCCAGGGCGCACTCTCGGCGGCAGGTGCTGGCATGGCGGAGGTAGGAGCCGGAGCGCGACCAGTACCACCACGGCGCCCCCCTCCCCGGCGATGATGATCGCCACCGCGATCGCCACCACGATCGCCACCACGGCCCCCCCCGCCAGTGGTGGAACCAGCGGTAGGAGTACCAAGAGGGAGGGAGCCGGCGACGGCGGTGGGTGGGAGACCGGCCAGATGGAGTCGGGGGTGACTAGAGCAGTCGCGGTAGTAGAGGTGGGAGCGAGTCCCCGGGTCAGCTCCTCGAGGACAAGGTTATCACGAACCTTGCGGAAGGAGGGGAACAACACTGTCCTGGTGATCCATGTCCGGAGATGGGCGTAGCTGTCTCCGAGACCGCGGAGGATGTTGAGGACAAGGGTGCGGTCCGCAACAGGCTCGCCAAGGTCACGAAGAGAATCCGCCATCCCTTTCATGCGACGGCAGTACTCCGAGATGGAGAGATCCCCCTGGACGAAGGTGCGGAAGGCAGCGTCCAACTAGAGAGCACGAGCCTCGCGGTTGCCAAGGAACTGCCCCTCGATCGCTACCCAGGCCTGCCGAGCGGTGCCACCCAGTTCCCGCACGATGTCCTGGAGCTCGACAGTGATGGACCCAAGGATCCAAGACAGCACCACGCTGTCCATGCGCCGCCACACGGACCCCTGGGCGACCACCGGAGTGTCGATGAGGACGTGGTCATCCAGGCATAGCGCTGGAGGGTGAGGAGCACTAGGTCGCGCCAGCGTGTGTAGGAGGACGAGGGATCCAGGATGACTGGCACAAGCGCCCGGATGTTCTGGACACCGGCCGCCTAGGCGTAGAGCTGTGCGGTACCCGGATCTGTGGCGACAGCTGGAGTCGGGGTGGCAGTGGGGTCAACCCCCCTGAGGTGATGCTCGGCCTCAGCGACATGCTGGGCCAGTGCATCAGCGGTCTGGCGAGCGTTCTCCCAAGCAAGAGCGGCTGCCCGCTCGCGCGCCCGGGGCAGTAGCGGCAGCGATCTTGGCAGTGGCAAGGGCGGCAGCAAGGGCAGCGTCGGCAGCTACCACATCAGTAGGGGCCGGCCAGCCTGAGGCCACAGCGGTGGGGAGGGGCGGCGGTCCACTCAGGTTCGGCCAGACCATGGCCATGGTGGGGGAAAGGTGGGGCGGCGCCCCCGGGGCCTGGGGAAGGCCGGCGGCAGCAAGAGAGGCCCCCAGGGCCGGCCAGTCCACGGCCGTGGCGGGGGGGATGGTGTTCGGCGCCCTAGGGGCCAGGGGAGGGCCGGCGGCGCTAGATCCGGCCGGCCCGGCGTATGTTGCGGGCGGGGCGGGTGAGCCGGCAGCGAAAACAGCCGGGGAAGCCCGGCGGCGGCAGAACCGGCCACGCCGGCGTCGAGGCAGGGAGGGGGGAAGCCGGCGGCGCCGAGGCAGGGCGGGGAGAGGCCGAACCCCGGCGGGGGGAGGCCAGCGGCGCCGAGGCAGGGCGGGGAGAGGCCGAAACCCGGCGGGGGGAGGCCGGCGGCGCCAGATCCGGCCGCCCCGGCGACGGATCCGAGTGGGGGAGGGGCGGCGGCGCCAGATCTGGCCGCCTTGGCGGCGGATCCGGGCGGGAGAGCAGCGGATCGGCCATGGTGGGGGAACCCAGCCCACGAAAAGGGGAGGAGGAGGCCGGAGACGAGAAGGAGAAGGTGGGGCTCGCCGGAGGAGGCTCGCCGGCCATGGAGGCGGCGGCGGCGGCGCCGGAGAGGAAGGAGAGAAGAGGAGGAGCCTAAGGCTCTGATACCACGTAGGAAGGTTCTGGATAGATTCCTCTCCCTAGGATTGGGAGGATAAAAGGGAGCCTTACAGGAGGGGCCCACACACAGGGGGCCCCACACGACAGCCACACACACACACTAACACTTTGCACCAAATAATTGAGTGTAGCAATAAGGGAACTGCATGGATGGTGGCAAAACTTTTTTTGTTGCTGAGGAACATTTGCTGTGTGCAAAATTTAGCTTGTATTCAATCCTATTTGTGGTGCGTTTATAACATTTGGTTTCTCATTCCTCTTTCAGCTATTACTTTCATATGGCGATTCTGGTACAAAGGGTGCCCTAACAGATGAACATGTTCTTGGATCAGCAAAGTGTCAGGTGTAGCTTCCCCATTATCTGTTAAACTATATATTGTTAGTTTTTATTTAGCAAAAGCAGAATGGTAGGATCCATAAGGATTTTAATTTACAATTATATCTTCAACAGACTTTGTGTCCAGGAGTTAACAATCCATTATTTGCCTTCATTTCTACATTTTGTTCAGGCCTTGTCAGAACTTTTACCTTCTTTAGCAAATGATGGTCACAAAGTTCTCATATTCAGTCAATGGACGACAATGCTTGATATCCTTGAATGGACACTGGAAGTAATAGGAGTTACATATAGGCGTCTTGATGGGGGGTTAGTTCTTTTCTCGGCATTTTTTTTCAAACTAAATTGTTGTCCAGTCCTTAACCACAATATGCCTTCTGTTTCAGCACCCCAGTAACTGAAAGGCAGACTATAGTGGACACTTTCAATAATGACCAATCTATATTTGCATGTTTGCTTTCCACAAGAGCTGGAGGCCAGGGTCTCAATTTAATAGGAGCTGATACAGTGATAATACATGATATGGATTTTAACCCCCAGATGGATCGGCAAGCTGAAGATCGTTGTCATCGCATTGGACAACAGAAACCTGTCACTGTCTATAGGTAATAGGTTCTAAATCTAAATATGTTCATTTGGACATTTTTTTCTGCTACTACTGATTTTGTAATTCATTATATGATCATATTGACATATTCATATTATTTTAACCAATAGCTTTATTTAGTATTTTACAAGGTAATGGTGCATACCTTCTTAGTTTTGCCATCATATATTTTTTATTAGTTTTCCCCTTTTGCTCTTCTTTGGTTTCTTCTGTATGATCCTGTAGAGTTCAGATATATGGGTCTTACCAGATGCTAAAATGATGTGACTTGCATTTTCAAAACAGTAAATTGGACCAGTGCAAGTTGCTTCATGGGTACAAGATGACCTGCTCTAGTTCGACTAAATCAACTAAAATACACCTTTTCTTCACATTGAATATTTATTTAGTTGAACAAGAATGGCTCATAGGTACCTATGGAGTGACCTTTGCTCATCTCTACCATATACACCAACCTGTGAGATGGTTGCAGGCTTGCAGCTATGTCAAGAAACTTGGAAACTGATTGTTGGAGTCACCAATGTAGTTTATGTGGTGCATGGTGGGTTTAATTGCATAAGGTGCATGCCAAGGCACACTAGCGTTGATTTGATGATCAGTGCGTGGATCTTTCCTTTCAGTAGTTTTTGGTAGTATAGTCTAGGTGATTGAAAACATGGACAGTACTGGAGAAGAACAAAATATTATTTTTTTGCTTTGGCCAATCCACCAATGAACACACAATGCTGGGCTCCCTTGCACCACAATGTATACAATGCACACTTACATGCTTTTTTCTACAAAATGTATTGATTGGTTTCTCTATTGACATACGTACCATCTAATGTCATCTATCTAATTTATCATTCTGATTTATTAAAAGGGAACAGCTCCTGTCATTAAAATAAACAAATGATCAGGTTCTTAATCTAGCAAGGAAAAACAAAATGACACGTAAGAAAGCATTAATGGTGATGCTGGAATGCTCAATATTGAACTCTACAAGTTGATAACAACAATGGTTCATTTTCATTCAGGCTAGTGACAAAGGCTTCTGTTGATGAAAACATATATGAGATAGCGAGGAGAAAGCTTGTATTAGATGCTGCTATTCTCCAATCTGGAGCAGAGTTAGAAGATAGCATTGATGTACCTGAGAAGACAATGGGAGAGATTTTGGCATCTCTTCTCCTAGTGTGAAGTTCTTATCATGGAAATGCTTGAAGGTACATAATTTCACCTGATGAGATGCCCTTAACTGTCATCTTATTCAGCCTTCATCTAAGCGAGACACTTTTGGTTGGTTGTTCTAATATGCTTAGCTCAATGGTGCCTGTTTGCCCTAGATTTTGATTAGTTGGTATCTGCCTCATCTACTGTTGGTTTTATAAATGAGCTTCTGCCAATTGTGCTGGACAGTCATAATGTGATTCAGAAAAATGGCATGTAAGCTTAACATAGGTTCAGATAGGTTGCGGAAAATTTTATTGTAGACAAGACTGAAACAAGAAGTTTCAGAACAATAATCATACATCTGTACTGCTGGAAATTACAAGTATGGCATTAACGACATGTGCTTTATAAGTCAATATGGCAGAGAATTTCTACACCCATTACCTCAATGCTTATATTTTGTTTTCTATGGATGACTGCATTACCATTTTGCTAACTCTTCCTTTTCAGTTAGTATTTGTTTCCTTCTTTCTCTGAAAGGAATTTTAGCTAGGTGAAATTGTTGTTTACTCAAGGTTAGAAAAAACATCATGTGCTATGCATGCGGTGACCTAATGCATAACGCTTAGGCGTTTTATGCGTGATTAAGCAGCATTTAAGTGTTGTTGACTTAGTCAATGGAAATACTAAAAATAGACAGCAATTTTGAGTTTCAGGCGTTGAGATGAGTTCTTTGTTCTTAGCACCTGCACAACATCAACGTTCAAGAATCAAGATAACAACAATAGTTACAGGAAACTGAAATTATTAACTTATCTCTCTCAAACAGCAGCATAACATCCAACAATTTAAGCCATCAAGTATTCAGAAAATCAAGTATTCAAGTTAAAGGAGATAAGTGATAACAGGGGAAGAGGGAGATAACCTAGGAGCTGAGATAACTCGGGCGATGAGATAAGTAACTTCGGGGCAGTGAGATCCGGTCAGGGTGTCGGTTGCAACAGGGGTTGGCGAGGGAAACGGCTGTAGGCGGGGGCCGGCGAGGGCGATGACTGCGGCGGGGGTGGCGAGGGTGGCGGCTGTAGGCACAAGGCACTCCATTCTTCTCTCTCCACTCTCCAGCACACACGACACATATTCGTGCGTTGATGCGCAATCTAAACATTCTCGTGCGCTTCATGCCGAAGCGCACTAAAGCACTACCATAGTGGAAAAAACCGGACTAGACTGGTAGTTAAACCAGAAAAATTATAACTGGATAGTTAACAAGTTCGGTTTTGATAAAAGACCGCTTAACCAATCGAACCGGTAAAAATCAGACGAACCAACCGGTTTTTATTGAACCAGTACCGGTTTTAAAAAAGAACCAGGTAGTTCAGTGTTAGCACAAAAATATTAGTTTGAGAGGGATTAAATATCCAGTATTTTTATTTATTTTTGATAATCACTCTAGCTCATTATTTAGCATGTAATAAGTAACAAAATAATTATTTATTTTTATATAAGAATAAAATAAAATGATACTAACATTGACAAAAAAGAAAATGAGAATGCACAACCTAGAAGCATTCTTAAATAAACTTTGTTTAAAATGTTTTAATATTATAGTTATTATGCTATTCGTGGATTGTAATATTATAATATAATTATAACAGTATATTTAAGTTGTATTTTTAATATCTAATTATACAAATGTTTCATTAACTTATATTATTTTTATACTAAAATAATACAAATAAATATAATATTAATAAACAAAAAATCGACGGTCCTGAAGCCAATGAATCAGTGAACAGACCACTTGATCGGTTCGATCACCAGTTTGGTTTTTCCACTATGAGCACTACGCCCATTGCATGTCGTGTAAGCACGCTGCAGTGGCCGCTTCCCACCACATTTGCAAACCCTGTGTTTACTTGATTCCTTCTTCATTGGTCACCATACACAGTACCTAATAACATTCTGCTGTGTCCTAAAAATTGTAAATTATGGGAGAGTTTTTTTTTGTAATGCTTATATTTTGGTGGTTTTCACTGCTTTTGCTCAAGTCAATAGCCGGCCAGCTTGAAGCTTCACTATGTCATTTGCTGAAATTCTTTTCTGCTTATTGCTTGATAACTTGCATTTGTGCCTTTTCTTCTTTTATCTTTCCCTATGAAGAAATTTGCATTGAAAATGCCCCATACTTATTAATATCTGATCTCTTGTTGTTTTTTGTTGTCAATGAACTGTTTAAGACTGCTTCTCAGATCAGAGACTGTCTTTTATCCCCCTTTACTGAATTACGAATCTGGTGTAGTTGCTGCTCATCTTTTCTGATACTTCAAACCATAGAAATTACCTGTTTACAAGATCTTATCGGTTTTTGGGGGGATATTGTGCTGGCTTGAAGAAATTATCCTTGTACTTCTCTCCTTAATGTACCTTGCCCACCATTCACATTGCACATTTCTAAAATCTGAAGAGATTGTCTTGGGGGATACCCAAGCACTAAGGATGATCACTGTGTATTGTTGTACAGCGATGTCGTTCAGATGCCCAAATCTGTACAAGGGCTGTTTGAGACTGCACGTAGCCTATAACTTGTCCCAGACGTAGAAAAATGTTTACAGAATTTTATGATTCCACAACTTTGCTTTCATTGCCTTCGTTTTGTTCTATAGCGTGGCCTTGATAATTTGCTGACATGTACAAGCACGTGTATATGCTGCCAATTTGGTAAGGTATCCTATGCCTGTTATAGTTTTAACTGCCAATTTGGTAAGGTATCCTACCCCTATTATAGTTTTAATGATCTACGATACATTTGATAGCTACGTACCCTAAGGAGTTTCCCTAACAGCGTTCTTCACTGAGCAACTGGTCCTTGGCGACATAGATTTATTTGCCGTTCGATGTAAGCCTATCAGCGTGTGTTGATCATTTTTAAATGTAACTGTTGTTGCTGTAGGGACCCTTTAACTGCGTAATGCATGCTTGGAGCCTGAGAGACTTCGCACATGATCCAGCTCTGTCTTAGAAGACTGATTCATGTGAGGCTTTTCACTGGTCTTAACCTTTCTCCTGACCATCCTTAATTACATTATCATTTTCTTCGTCTGTCATAGGCTTCGTTAATAAAGTGGATGAATCGCCGTTGTATTCTGCCGTATTAACCTCCCAGCGTTGTCCCTTGATTTCTGTAAGAAGGGTGGATCGAAGCGGAACAGTTATATACTTATATCCTCTGGATATTATGCTTGATTGACTAGAAAAATATGTCTACTCTGTCATGTGTCACAATACTAGCGCTGTACATGTAGTGTGGGAACAAGAGAATATTCAAAAAAAAGGAAAGCAAAATAATGTTTAATAGCAGTAGTAGTTTTCCCGCTAGGTGGCCTGCATCTACTAGAGTCCAATGGTTTCATTATTCAGTTTAGCTATTCATCTCGCACATGATTGTCTCAACTTGCCTCAAGTATAGTTCAGTTCAGAGAAGCCGTTCTGACAGATACTGCTTCTGATGACACACGGATGCACGGGCACTAGTTTCTGGCATGATTGTGATTTTTGCAATAAGTGAAAAAAAAACTGGCACTCGATCGCTCAGGAGTCAGGAGCTACTGTTTGCTGCGTGCTTGATGGAACGAGGGAATTGTCCATCGAAACGACCTTGTCGTGGATGGATTTGATTTGTTTGTCCGTCGATGTCGGGTAAAGTATGGCTCATGGGCTCAGTGCTCGGCCATTTGTTGCCCTCGTTCTGCCTAACCGCGCCGCCCTAGTCCGGTGGTTGTTCTTGTAGTTGTCCCACGGCGACACCGAGAAAATAGTGGTCTTGCTGCCGCTGTTGTGCCGTGCGATGGATGTGGCCAGAAGCCCAGAATCGTCAGGCGAAAGGGAATTCGAACAAGCCAACCAACAACTCATTTCTCTTGGAGAAAGTAGATAAGAAAGGATTCGATCCAATTAGATGCTACTCGAACGAAGGACATTCGGTCGCGTTATTGTCCAGCATGCATGTCTGCCCCTGCGTGCAGTGCCTCACTTGGCCTGAAAATCGTTAGCTCCACGCAACCTACATACATGCATCGTTCTTTGGAGACACTGGTCTGCTAATGTGATCGAGGCAAGACATTTACCAGACTCTACCGCTTCTTTTCACCTGGCGGCCACGCGTGCACGCACGTACATAGAACAACTCAGCGGCATCCTTTTCAGTACTACACCGCGCCTGTCCGGCCACAAGCCACAACCGAGACGCGAGTTTGAGACAAGACAAAACGCGCGCGCGTCCGTCCCCAGCGGACACACACATGACTCAAGCTAGCTTTGCATGCATCCATCGATCGATCGTACGCGTACGTACGTGTCCGCCTCCCCCTGCCTGTAGCTCTCGATCGCTAACTAGCTAGGCCCATGCATCATCCGGCTGCTAGCCTGCTATATGCCGGCATGCCGCTCTAGCTCGCCCACGAATTGATCAGAACAAGCCGTACTCGGTTTACTCACCCATGCATACGTGCAGTGCACGGAGTAGTCACGTACGCGTGCGTCCGTCCGTCCGTCCACGGCGAGGGAATCTTTCCGTTAGCTCCGCGCGCGCGAGGGCGCTCACACAGGGCGGGAGGCGCCCGTGAACTCCTCGATTCGATCTCACGCGAGCACAGCTAGGCCAGGCAGGCATGCAGGTCGGGCAACACACGCCAACACGGAACGTACGAAGGCGTTGGCCGGTGAAAATCGTGTTCATGTTCTCCGAATATTTGAACATGCATGCATGCATGTGCCTCCCCCGTTCCCCTGCCTGAACGCCATGTTGGAAGAAGGGTCGGTAATTATTACTAACGTCGATGCAGAAAGTTTTCATGCAGCCGCGAACGAATGCAGTGTCGTTTTGGAGTCTCTTTATTTTGTTACGGGAAAATACGCTAACGAGTCTACGACATTCTAGTCGTCGTTTTCCCCGCAACTTCACCACTGAAAGCTGACGAACAGCTTTGCCGCTACGATCGATGACATTGGAAGTGATCAGGTGCGGAAATGTCCGTATCCGCAGGCAAGTGTACATGTGTTATGTGTACCATCCGTGAAAACGCCAATCCATCCAGTTATTCGCCTCCATCAAAAGGCAACAGCTAGCAGCGAAAAAAGTGCATTTGAGCATTTCCTAGCTCCCAGTTGCAACAGCGCCGGCAGCGGCAGCCACCATGTGGCACATCTACGATATGCTATATCATATAACAAGTATACCAGAGTGAACGGCTCGGATGCCACGGCCGCCCACCAGTAGCCGAAGCGCTCGACCGCGCGCGGCATCATACCAGAGCACCAGACCGCGCGCGCGCGCACTCGAGAGCCCCCCGGAAAACGCCCGGTTCGTTCGCTCGCTCGCTCGCGCGCACGTACGTAGCTGCCTGGCTCCGCGCGTCCTGCAGCCACCGTACGCTCACGGCCTGACGGCGAAACGCAGCGAGGGAATCTACCGAAAGCGAGCGCGTGTGGCCGCAATGGTCCAGGGGATAGACGACATGCAGCTAGCTAGCTAGCGCGCGGTGTTACGTACTGCGTCTACGTGTGTGCGCACCGGCTAAAACAATGTTTAATTAACTACCGCGTGTTCAATTACAATGTTCAATCTGTGTGCAGTGCGTACGTGGTTACCACTTTATTAGGTGGAAATTTTCACTTTTGTATATCAGCATGCATATATCACGCATGTATTTTTACGTACCAGACTGTATAGCGTGGTACCAGGAAACAGAGCTAGCTCTGTACTATACGCGGAGCCTACTTTTGTTACGTACCATGAGCAGTTCATCATTGAATCGAGAGCTAGTTTCTGCATCAGATGCTGTCAAAGTGTCATCTATTTCCGTCTTAAGAGGTAGTACATACGTACTACGTTCCATGTTGGTTTCATCCTCGTAGATATGTACGCGCACGACGTAGCTAATAGCTATATATACACGTACGTACGTACATGTGGGGTTAATTTTGTTGGATGATCGATAATGCAACTTCAACAAGAAAAGCCACGTACGATATGATCGACGACATTGCACATGCATGTCGCTGTCATATACGTGTAGATGAGGAGCCCTAACTAGCTACGTAGTGGAGAAAAATTCTAGTTTGTGCATCGATCACATCTTGAAATGCTCCTGTGCCTAGCTAGCATTTTAATCTGTCCAAATGCCCTAGAAAAAACGTAGACTTCTTGTGGTCATTTTCGTAGCTGCCCTGCAGGCGAGGGAAGAGGAAAACGTGGATGTTTGATCGGGACAGCTGACTGATGGACAAACGACACACAAAATTAATTCATGCTAGCTTTGTGTATAGATGATAATTAACATTTTCGTTCGTCTCCTCTTGTTCAGTTATAAGGTTAATTAAAATAATAAGACTAGCAAAAATGTCTTTCCAAATCGATTTGAAAAAAGAGCATGTTGCATTGGCAAACTCAACCCTGGCTCAGTCCTAAGCTAGCTAGCCCGGCCGACCTATTTTGGCTTTTACTCAGCACTTACCAATCTAATTTAATTATGATTTCTTACCTATTCATTGACAAAGATATGCATAATTTTGGTTAAAAAATATCATGTGATAATTTTTTAATGAAATAAATAAAGTTAAACACGGTTAAATCTAAATTAAAATATTTTACTCTCACATACAAAATATTAGGTTCTGACTACTGAAACATAATAACAAGGTTACATGTTGCATTCGTTTAAAACAGGTAAAACATTTTTCACTAAGTATTGAAACAATATCTGATTATTGTAAATCTTGAATATTGTATGCACGATCGGAAACAATTAGTTTAATTTGCCGAGTGCCCGAGGGTTTGCTGAGTGCATTTCATCGGGCACTCGACAAACTAATCTTTGCTGAGTGTTTCCTAAAATACACTCGAGGAAATTGTACATTTGCCGAGTGCCACGTCGAAGGCACTCGAAAAATGTTTTGAAAAAACAAGCGCCATCGGAAGTCCTGCCGGTATTATAATGGCAGGAGGAAAAAATAGGATTTGTCGAGTGCCACGTGGCACGATTCTGTACGTTCTGAGGGTCTTTGCCGAGTGCTATTTTATGTGGCACTCGACGAAGCCACGAGGCCACGTGTCCGCCGGCTTCCGTGTGGCTTTGCCGAGTGCTATTTTATGTGGCACTCGGCAAAGCCACGAGACCATGTGTCCGCCAGCTTTCCACGTGGCTTTGCCGAGTGCCACGTGAGGCACTCGACAAAAGGCCGTCATCACCCTCGGCCGTTAGATGACTAGTTTTACCGAGTGCCGCGTCGGGCACTAGGTGAAGCCGATGAGACACTCAACGAAGGTTTCGCTGAGTACCCTATAAAAAAACACTCGGCGAAGCATCTCTCTGCTGAGAAACTTTTTGTCGAGTGTGGCACTTGGCGAAGCTTTTGCTGAGTGGAAAAAAGACTTCACCGAGTGTCACGGGCACTCGACGAATATCCGTATTCCCGCAGTGATGCACACTACTTATACTAATAGCTCATCGTGGAGGGGATATCTTGCTAGTTCATAAACTGTACTAGAAACAAATCTGACATGCAATGTGCAAATTATTCTAGTTTTCTGTTAGAAGAAAATTGCATCAGCTTGCCACCAATGCGCTGTCAACAAAAATGTTCGAATATT
Organism: Zizania palustris; assembly: GCA_019279435.1. Classification (NCBI taxonomy): domain Eukaryota; kingdom Viridiplantae; phylum Streptophyta; class Magnoliopsida; order Poales; family Poaceae; genus Zizania; species Zizania palustris. Next base: position 23,169,522 of record JAAALK010000086.1, on the reverse strand, counting down.
TTTGCAGGAGTTTGAAACAGCCGCTTCCGCCATATTATCCTTTCGACGTTCTCTGCACACAAGTGAAAAATATCTCTATCTATTCGCTCGTGAGCTACACATGCATGCATGCATGCCGGCTTCGTTCGAAAGCCCTATCACCCGCGCGCGCCCACGTACGCACGCACGACTGCGCGGGCCGCGCGCGCGCGTCCTCTATATACACATACGTGCAAACGAGTCGCTCCAAGCGGGTGTGGACAAGCCACCTCGATCGAGCGGCCGCGCGCGCCCGGCGCGCGACGACGACCCTGGCCTGCAGGCACTGCGCTGCGCCGCTAGCTAGCTCTCGGCCGCTCGCGCTGCGTGCGTGTCGCCATGTTGTGTTTGTGTTGCAGAGACTTGCAGCTAGCTAGCAGTAAAACGCCAGGTTTATGCTTTTGAGCCGCGGCCGCGCGCGCGCTTCCTTCGATACACGTACGATGGCACATGAATACATGAATTCACAATGCACATGAAGGAAGGATCGAGCCGCCGCCCGGCGCCCGCCATGGCGCCATGGCAGCTGCTGCTGCTGCTGCATTGTACCCAGCCTTTTGGGTGTCTGTCTCCTCTCCTCTTCCCTAAGTGCCTTCTTCTCTCCTTGACTCCTTCCCCTTTTGTGCCGTCCCACATTACACAGGTCATGGCTTTTGCAGTGCAGCGCAGCCCTTCCTTCTCTCCGTCTCTCGATGTGCTCGCAGTGCATATGGGCACGGGAAATGAGAATGGAGGGGATCGACATGAAAGAGAAATAGATTCGGAGAGAGAGATCATCGATCTACATGATGGACCACTCAGTCACGGGAACGGGAGCACGGGGCTACTAGCTAGCTTCGCCCTCTCTCTCTCTCTCTCTCGATCAATTGCTTTTGTTTTATGGTCGCCTCCTTGCATTCCTGCGGCCGGCCGGGCTGCAACTTCGCAAAGACGCAAAGTATATCAATCATGAGGGCCTTTAGCCGCTGCAAGGTTCATGTCGTCAGAGCAACTTGACACTGTGCGTGTTACTGGACAAGCTACCATGCGTGAGGATGCGTGCACATGAACAATCGTGAGATCGCAGTCTGGCCCGAGTAAAATCAAGTGGGCAAAAGCATACTGGGGACCTGTACGTACGTAACAGTCAGTGCTCAGTTGTTCACAAGGCAACAGAACGAGGTGTTGGACTAGTAAGCTGAATAGATTGCTATATATAATAGCTAGCTGCTGTTACATATGCATCGGCCGGCCGGCCGCCCGCCGGCCGGGGAGAGCGGACAGCGCGGAGAGAGTACTGGAACAAGTCAGGCGAAAAGGACGACGTCCTCTCCCTCTCATCTCCTCTCCTCTCCTCTTCATGTGCGTCCGTGCATGCTGGTCCTATGTGCATGAGCTTACAGGCGCCAACTATCTAGCTAGGTCCATTTTTCTTACCCCTCCTGGCCTTCTGGAGAGCATTCATGCATGCAGCGTGCTGGCCTGGCCTGTGGCTGCATGCGGCTAAGCCTATTGCCGGCATGTTGCAGCATTGCTGCATGCGTTGCATGCTGTCTCTCTGTCTCTCGCTCTTCGTTCTGACGCGCTACATCTCCTCTCCCGTGATCACGTACATAAGCCCGGCCGGGCAGTGAGATCGGATTGGTAATTATTCACTGCCTTGGCATGCATGCATGCCGTCTGAAATGCCATCATATCGTCAGGATCTATATATATCAGCGCGCGGAGCAAATCTGAAAACGGTGTCTTCATCTACGATTCATCTCGATCGGTCCAGATTAATCACATTCCTTCGCAGCGGCACTGTTTTCTACCTCCATTACGTACTAGCTACTCGATCTCCAGAGAGAGACCTTCGCCTCGATCTGCCACAGACCACAGTACAGTACGTACTCTCCTCCGACCGGCCGGCGCGCGCGCGGCGCTCGCGTGAGATTAGTTTGGACGTACGTATATAGAAGCCGCGCGCACGCGCGTACGCCGCCCCGGCCGCGCGCCCACGTACGTACTGCACCCGGACTGCACTACTGTTCGGCAACCCACCAGGTGCGGGGCGTGTGGCTACCAACAACGCCATCCTTTGGACGGACACGGACGAGATGCGCCATGCGCGCGCGCGCACGCTACGCCCTCGTACGGTCCGGAAACGTACGGGTTCAGATGGCCGCCGTTTCACGGCGGTAAAACGTAAGAGAGACCAACCGGCAGGGCTCTGGCGCCTGCCTGCGCGCCCGCGCCGGCGGGCCGCGCGGTCCTGTTGCCAAGCAACGACGACGCAGCTGCAGCTGCAGGCAGCGCGCAGCTGGGCGGCGTCTCATGGGAGCAACTAACCATCAGTTGCCAACAGTTCATACCCCCAGCGCGCGCTCGCGCGCCGGTCGGCACTCGGCAGCGTGCAGAAGCCGGCCGGACCCGTGGGGGCGTTAACGCGACGACGACGACGAAGACGACGACGCTGCGCCCGTGCCCACCGGTCGATCGATGGTCCAGCAGGCAATGGCTAGCTGTGGTGCGTACTGTGCGTATGTCGCGGTAGATCGATCGATGGCGCGCGATCGACGGACTGACGGAGAGAGCCTAGCTAGGATGGTCGATCTCTGTTGCTAGCTCTTCCTAAGCCTATCCGTTAGATTACAGATTGAAGGTGGAGATCTCGCTCTTCCTAAGCCTATCCGTTAGATTACAGATTGAAGGTGGAGATCTCACATGTGCACCATGTGCACGGCCAGCCAATGTGCACACGATACTTCTCCTACATAATTAATCTGGCTAGGGGAAATTCAAATATGATAAGATTTCAACAGAATTCGAATCAGCAGTTTGCACAAAATCGATCAACTAACTCGAAGAAATTCAAATGGAACTTAAATTTTGGCTGCTCAAAACAAGCCAATCAGTTAGTAGCTAGCTAGTCAGTATATATATATACTACTATGCGCTGACATCTCAGTTACAGATTTACAGGTCCTACACATGCATATATGTAGTTAGTTTTGCATGCATGTTCCTCGATCTATCCAGTTCCAGTATATATTTCTGCTCCAATGATGTGATTTGATCAAATCAAAACAACAACACAGTGGATATATTCACTATTCAGAGAGTGAGTGAGAGTGAGAGAGACTGGGGGGACTCCAAAGTAATTTGAGTCGTTTTCGGAGACGGGAGAAAACTGACGGGTTCGACGACAGGAAGAAACCTGCAAGTCACATTCAGTGAAAGCATTTTTTTTCGTTTTTTCACCTGATCAAATTCCTGTGGAGTATTTATGAAATATCTCCCCGTTTGGAGCACGGATCGATCCGACCGGGGGGATCGAGCGATCTCCTCATCTCCGAAGCTTCATGCGTGTGGTAGACGAACGCTCGAGAAACGGGTCCTAGCCGAGCTCCTCCGTCATCGCCTCCATCCACGACGATAAGGCCCTCTTCGGTATCACGTTTTCATCGCCGGCGATTTGACATCGATCTATCAATTCCAAGGTCCAGCTCCAGCTCCAGATCCATATATTTCGTCAGAAATCACCGTATACTATCAACACATCGGAGAGAAATAATAAAGGGTTGGATCATGCATCACTGGAAGGCATGTTCAGATTTTGGATATATAGTACGAGTATAGTTCAGTTAGTTAAGTATCCTTTGTTTCCTCTATCCAAAATCTAGTCCCATCACATCGAACATTTAAATACTATTTTGGATTATTAAATATAGACTATTTACAAAAACCGGTGGATTATTCGCGAGATGAATCTAATGAGTCTAATTACGTCATGATTTGACAACGTGATGCTACAGTACATATTTGCTAATCATAGATTAATTAGACTTAAAAAATTTGTCCCGTAAAATAATCCTCCAATTTTGCAATTATTTTTATAATCAGTTCAAGATTAGTCATTCAAATTGATGTATAAACATACGATACAACACGGACTAAACTTATCCATATAACCAAACACTCGGTTTGCTAATTAATGACATAAATCTGAAATTGGGGATAAGCAGAGATCAGCTAGCAGTAATAATACAAACTACACTGTGCACCGATGGAGACCCAAATTACACACAGGCGATGTCACATCTAACAACAGCGCGTGTGACAGATTAGTTGCCGCACGAGCACATCTTTGTTACGGAGTACTAGCTTAGGTACGTACGTACGTACCAGTCTGTTCCATAATCTAACTATAGTTTTAAAGTATACATTTAGTATATATCAGACTTAATTGCTCAGTAATTATTATTCCACCTAAATACTTCTAATCCTACACGTACTTACTCGCCAATCCAAAAGAGAATAGTACGATCTTCTTATTCATTTCCTTATTTTATGCCTTGAGTATAAAACTTATAATATTTTGAAACGGAGAGATTATATATACTCACACGTCTCAAAACATTTTTCTAAATTATTTAACACAAAACAAGATCGTGAAAAGAAATCATAATGTCCTTAATTAAAATAGGATGATAGGAAAGTTAGAATAACATAGAAAAAATTAAAGACATTATTTTGTATATAGGTTTTAAATGATGAGACAACTAGTACGTATTCTATAAATATTCATATTTTTGTATATAGGTTTTAAACGATAGAGATATATGTATTGTCTATATTTGAAAAATGTCTCTACTTTATCCCTCCAAAATATTACTGTGTAAATGAATATTGCCCCCAACTAAAAACTAGATTCTTAATCCCTCGAACTAGTCTATACCGAACAAACAACAACCGAGGAGGTTTACTGCAGTTGTTTTGCCGATGTGGTAGTCCATGCTACTAGTTTTTGTTAGCATAATTGTTCACATTGGCTGCGCGCTAACATCTTAACAGTGGGACCCACTTGTCAGTGACAATTTTTTCTCCATCTCCTTTTTCTTTGAATCTTCTTTCATTATTTTCTTTTATTTCCCTTTTTTCTTCTTGGCTTCCTGGCCGAAACCACTGGGCATAGTGGCAACAAGTGGGGGGTACGGTGAGGGCTCTGTTGCAGTGGCATAGGCAGCCACGAGTGAGACTCGACTATGAGGGTGCAAGCACGACACAATCATGAGGCCACGTTGGGACTCGACCATGGCACGAGCGTGGGGCTGTGAAGGTGTTGTCGGGTGCGGTGCGACAGACTCTTGGCCATACCAGTGTGGGCGGGCACGTGCGAGGCTCGACCAACAGCACACGACTCTTCTCCCTTGGAATCGCTAGCGTGATAGGACCACAAAGATTGTCATGAACCAACTCAAGAAGTATTTCGAAAAGTTATTTGCCTTGTTCAGGAACAGAGTGCTCATTTGCTTGCCCACCAAGCAACTGTCGCACACTTGATTGACATGGTTAATGAATTCCCCCCTATGACAATTTCCTTAATGAACAAAAACTGACATGACCATGCCTCGTCAAAGCTTCACGAAGAGAGGCACACGGGGCGTGTGAGAGTGAGGTTGATGGTGTAGATCCAGTTAGTAGATCTTGGAACCCACGCCAAGATCTTGTTGTTGTGGTCGTGGATCTTCATCACCCCATCACGAATGAGTGCCTCTCACCTGTTCTCATCGAGTTGGCCGATGCTAACGAGGTCCGTCTGTAGTAGTGGGTTGAAGTAGACATCGGTGAGGGCCCGGTGTGCACCATTGTTGCAAGTGAAGAGGATCGTCCCATGACCCTCGATCTTCACCTCCGATCCATCTCCGATTGAACTTGACAGTGTTGACGATGGTGGTGTCGTGGTCGGTGAATGCCCCACGCTTCCCAAACATGTGGTTCATTACTCTGGTGTCAAGGTACCAAAGATCGACTAGATCAACCTCTCCCTTATGTTGGGCATAGACTTTTGCCTCCACCCAATGAAGAGGATCGTTGTTTGTTGGTGAAGAGATTGGCGCTATTGAAGTGGAGGTGGCCGACTGCACCTCAATGTCTTGCACCATCATGAGTAGCTCGACCTCCTCTTCGTTGACCACCATTTGTGCCTACGCCTTCTTCGGCTTCGACCGACAGTCCTTTGGCCCAATGACCCATCTTGCCACAGTTGTGGCATTGGTCACCGGGGTGCTCTTGTGTCGCCTTTCCCTTGCAATGCTTGCCGCCTTTCTTCTCAGAGAACTTTCTGAAACCACCCTCACCACTCTCGTGGATTTTTAGTCGTGCCATCTACTAATCCTCCGTGAGCAAGAGACCCCCAGGCCACCCTTGTTGAAGGTAGGTTGCGGCTTGGCCCATCACCGTTCCACCTCGCAAGTTGTTTGGTGACCTCCTCGATTGAGAATTGATTCATATCGAGGAGGGTCTTGATGGCGATTTTCACCTAGGAGAGATCATCCCGAACGACGTTGAGGAGCTTCTTGATGACCGCTCTCTATATAATGTTACTACCAAGAGTCCGTATGCTATTGGCGAGCCCACTGATTGGAGGGAGAAGTCGTCGATGTTATCTCTGTCTTTGAAGGCGATGTCGCTGAACTCCCATCGCAACAGCTGTACGTTTGCCCCTCGAACACACTACACACCGACACACACCGTCTTGATCGCCTCCCATGCCTCCTATGCCATCTGCTTCGTGGACAACGAGCAAAGCATCTCTAAGGACACCACATGAAGGATGAACGCTAGCGTAAACCAGTCGTCACGGTACTCCACCTCCTCATCGTCCTCCAACTCCATGGCATACCAGATCTCTTGCGCTCACAGGTTCACCATCATGAGGCGCTTGACTCTGTCGCACTCGATTTTGGCTGCTAGCAGCTTCTCTATTGTTGTTTGCTTCATGTGCATATGCCACGTATCCTCCAGCTAGCAGCACTAGCAACTTGCTTCGTAGCAGCCAACAGAACAGTGAAGCCTATGCATCCAGCTTGGCTTCTCCCTAGTCCACGTGTCATCGTCTATAAGCAGCGCCTCACCAGCTTCACCTCAACGTCCCATCGCCCGCTTCGCCTTTCCCTTCACGCTCCCTGCACATCACTACCTACAGGAGCTATTCACTACTTCCAACCGTAGCTTCCTCCCTAGCAGTCATCATGGTGTCTCTAACCACGCTCGTGTTTAAATCTATATCCCTCTCTCTCGCACTGGTCCCCAGCTTCTACACTGAGTTCTTCGCCGTTCGTCAAGGAACCTATAGTCGCCAACTCGGTATGTCATGATTTCTCCTATTCTATTGCTCCATTGCTTGAGCCGAGACTTGCATTGTGTTCGTGAGTCCTCACCGATTCCTTGGGAAAAACGTCATGCACACCAAAGTGCAACCTTGCGGGCATTATGGGGTGTCCCTGGTTAAGTACTTAGTTGGTTTAGGATCACTTGATTATCGATGGATGTAAAATCGTCGAGGTGTCTCATGGTTTGTGAATGATTTGTGAAGTCCTACTCGGATGTGATTTTGGCTTGATATGAATTATTGGAGATTAAGGAGGAAGGGAGAAGGAGTTAGGTGTAACACCCCAAGATTTAAAAAGAAATAAAATAAAGGAAATTATTATTCAAAGAATTTTCTGAAATTAGTTATTAAAGAAAATCCTAAAAGAGACCTATTAAAGCCAAATAGGGAGAAATATTCAAAATTTGGACTTGGAAAATTTATGGAATAATCTAGAGGCCAAGACATAATTTCAGGAATTTTTACAAATTTTTATCAATAGTGATTCAACCCTTAATCAAATAAATGAATTACTGGATTTATTTTAAATCAGAAAATCATCATAAACCTTAATGGGCCTCAAACCTCGAATCTGCCTCCAGCCCAGCCCAACCCAACCCCGTGTCGCTGACATGTGGGACCCGTCTATTGGCGCTCATGTCCCACCTCTCTCTCCCACCCGCGCCCCGCTTGGCCCCACCAGTCAGCCTCACCAGCGCGTCCCTCTCTCTCTGTTCGCCAGGGCCCGCCTGTCGGCGCTCCTTTTCCCGTCCGCCCGCTGACAGGTGGAGCCCACCTGTCAGCTTCGTCTTCCTCGTTGGAAGGGGATCCCCCCTTCCTTATCCAGCGACCCCCCTTCCTGATTCCCACCGCCAGCCGCCCGATTACGTCGATCCGGCCCCGGATTCATTTCCCTCAAGCACCGGCGATCTATTTCCATCTATGGCCGACGCGGTTTCGCGCTTAAGGAAGCTTGGCCGGGATTTGGAAACCCTCGCCGGAGAGGGAAGGAAACCCTCAGTTTCCTTCCGTTTGGCCGCCGCCAGTGACCCTATAAATACCCTCGCCCTTACCGCGCTCAGCCCACACCACCGTAGCCGTGCTAGAGCGAAACAGAGCGCCGCCACCCTCATTTGGGCCTTCGGTTCTGCTTCGACTCTGGCGACCTCCCACCGCCATCGTAAGCCCCCTCCGTCCTAGCCACCGCCACCGTTGAGACCGCCGGAGCCCACCCATCCTCAGCCACACCTCCGTCGGCCGAGAGGATCACCGGATCGCCATCACCGTCGACCACCCGAAGACCCTCTTTCGTCTACCCTCGTCGTCGGTCGCCATCCGCCGCCCGTCATCACCGTCGAAGGTACCAATGTGACCACCATCCTCCCCTCTTTGCATTTACGGCGAGATCTAGGCCCTTAGGCCCTCGCCGCCGTCGCACTCGAGGCCGCCGTCGCCGGAGACGAAGGAGGGGTACGTGGCCCCTTACGCCTGTGTCGTGCCGGATGGACCCCTGGTCGTCCGATCATGATCGGAGGGCTAAGAGGGATTTAATCCGGGCCCTTAGATCCGGTCAAACAGGTACCGAGGCCTCTCGGCCGTCGATCGTGACTTAAATCGCTGACTCAATCTGGTGTGTCCACGTCATACCGATTCGCGAGATCTAATCGTGGCCGTCCAAAATCACTTAATCGTCCCGCCTCGCGCCTGGCCACCGGATCCAGATCCAACGGCTTTGGATCAACCGATCCACGCGCACAGTACACCTGTCCACAGTGGGCCTGGCTCACCGTGGACTAAAGCCCAATTTCTGTTTAAATAAAATTCCAAAAAATGTTTAAACTTTGAAAATTCATAACTTGCTCATTTTAACTCCAAATTTCACCATTTAAATTTTATTAAATTCATCATTTTATTCTCTACACATTAATGCCATAAAACAGTATGTTACTATTGCCCAATATAATCTTATTAATTAAATGAGTAAAAACCCCTTAGGGATAAATTAATAATTCATGAAATAAATTAGGAAAAACCACAAAATTTAACCTTTAATATTGTTAAATATAACATCAGTATAATAAAGCTCAATTCACATATTTAAGTCATAAAACTTGTATGTTTATGTTTTGTGATGCTTTATTGAATGTTTTTATTTACTTTTTCCGTATCGAGAAGACTACGAGTTCGTCGAGGAGCCGGAGTTCTATCCCGAGGTTCCACCTTCACCCTTTGCTGATCAAGGCAAGTCACAACCCCCATTTTGATCATCATTGAGCGCATGTTTTAATAAATTATCACTATAACTCATAGGATAATATTGCATTAGTCTAATCTCAAGCCCTACACTTATATTTATTAGATCCCCGTCCTTGTGTGCAAACCCAAGCCATTCTTATTGAGCCTTAACTCCTTGTAACTCTACTATAAAAGTATTAGCTAGTGCCCAAGGAACCGACAAAACTGCTATAGGATAAAAAGAATAAGTCGTAGATAGATGGATTCTATTATATGAAATTTCCCCGTATTCTTGTCTCTGGACTCTGTTGGAGTTGGCTAGGTTATAAGTATGGTGGGTTCTGGTGGGTTCTGGGTGCAAGCTAGGGCATTGGTTGGTCGCACCCGGGGCACTATAAGGACCGATCTGCGGGATCTGTTGCAAAGCACTTCCGTACTAACCACAAATCTAATGGGTAAGTCCTAACTGGAAGTATGGAACAATCCGACTCGATGCACCATAGTGGAGGGGGCAAGGGGCAACCTGCTGGTGACTTGTACTAACGTGGCTCAAGAGGGCGCTGTCGGGACACCATATGAAACCCATAAGAGGGCGCTGTCGGGTCGAGGAGGACCATATGGAAGGTTTTGGCGCGAGTTCCCGTGGTATGGGTGACAAACCATGTTGAAGAATATGATTTTGATATTCCAGATGTGATGAGTGATTGTCAACGGAAGTCAAAGGAAGGGAGAGATGAAGACCTGCCGAGACTGAGGCACATGTGACTCAGGTACACGAGCAGTGTGCGACGGCCGGGCAGAGGAGCTGCGGAGTCAGGATGGCCCAATCCGGGTACATGGCTAGGAGCGACAGATGATCCACTGGTCTGTTGACTGGGTTTGACTCAGGTACACGGGCGGCGAGCGATTGCCGGGCTGAGGAAGCTGCGGGGTCGGGTCGGCCCAATCCGGGTACCCGGTGCGAAGACGGTGGACGCTTTGTCAGTTTCGGCGTAAAACTGACAATCTATGTTTAATTCATTTTTAGAATATTAATATTTAGTTTTTAAGTTTAGAATATTTTTATTTGAGTCATGTAATTTTTCTAAGAATATTTTAGTAATTTTCGGAATTTATTTTAGAGTCAGTTTATTTTACCCGAGGGTAAATTAGTCTTTTCATGTATTAGGATTTGCCTATAAATAGGCCCCTATCCCCTTGGGGATAGTTAACTGTTTTCTAATAGATCAATCTATAGTACACTTTTGATTTCGCCCGTATTCGTCCTTCACCAAAAAGTTTTCATCTGCAAACCTTCTTTCTGGCGTGACATCACCGGGCGAAAAGCTATCGTGGTAATTTTTTTCTCTCCGACGTGCACTGTTCATCGCGTGTGTACACCGGACGGCAGGTTTTTGGTTCGGTTCACGAGGAAAAGCAAGCAGGCTAGCTTGCATCTACAGCCTAGCCTGCAGCCCAGGCAATCAAGTTGCCGTTTTTTTTTGTTGACCATGGTGAGAAACAGCAGCACACAACAATTCCCAAGGCAGCACTATTCGGAGATTACAGGGCAGCAGCAGGCGGGACGGCGCTGTGCGCAGCCCAGGCAAATAGGCAATGCCGCAGGCGGGCGATTGCCCCAAGCTACACGGCGGCTTGTCGTCTACTTCCCACGGCGATGAACAGGGAACGACGACATCTACGTAAGCATGCAGGTTAGTTTCTAATCTCCTATTTTTTAATAGATCATTTTAGAGATAATCATCTATTAATTAATTAGTGAAAATGTTGTTAGAACTTTCGTGGAAATTTAATCTGCCTAAATATTTTTAGTACTCGTATATTTTCATTTTAATATTCTTTAATCAGTTCGTATAAACTGAAAATTTATTAATAGGTGTAGTAATATTTTTATTCTATATTTACTTGAAATATTTTAGTTTTATTTCTATATTAATTTCTGGATGTTACAGGTTTTATTCATTTAATTAGTATTTTATTTTTAGACTGAAAAATAAATATCTCGTGATTTATTTAGGTCTTTTTACTTACTGCAGAATTTTTATTTAGTTTATCTTTAATATCATTTCAATTAAGACACCGATCATTTTTAGGCCAGACAATTTTAGTTTCAGTAAATTTGCCTTGCTAAAATTATTTGTCTCGTTAAGTTCGTTTGGGTGTTGAGATTAGGTCATAGTTTAGCAAGAAATTTTTAGGCACACATTCACCCCCCTCTGGTCGCTACTTTCGGTCCTACAATGGGTCATCTCGTTACACGTTCGTGTAAGTGATGAGTGCGTGCTTTGTGGGTACAGTGGTACATATCTGATCAGAGTATTTAATCTTTTCGAAAAGTCGAGCCCACGGTCAAGGGCGGGTTGTGTGACTACTCGCAGTTAGTTTACAATTGTTTGAATGGTTGAGTTATTCATGGCATGTAAGAACTGTTGAGCGAGGTGGGGCTGACTGTACCCCTCGAGTTAGAAGATGATGATGCATACACATGTTTACATTTCAGTACTAATAAATTGATCACATTTAATGCTTTACAAGTATGCTTTTCTGCAAAATTAGTCACTATCTCCCTTGTTATTACTCTGCATTATATTTGCATCCGGTGGCTTGCTGAGTACGTTTGTACTCACCCCCGTTGACTTACACCACCAGAGCCCGTCTACTACGAGGAGGATGAAGGTCTGGAGTAGCGACCCAGTCAAGGCGAGACTAGAAGGAGGCGTTCATCTAGGACCCTTTGATTTATTAGTTTCTCTTCATCTTTATTCACTTTTGTACTAATACGGTCTACGAACCATGAATGATTTCTCGTATTTGTATGTGGTCGCATGATGAACGTCTTGGTTTATTGATCTTCTATGGAATTTCAATAAAGGTCCTGATTTATTAAATCGGGGCATGACATTAGGAGTCTGAACACCCGTGGGATTTTAGGGGAGGAGCAGAGAATGCCTGATCTTTGGTTGAGAGGGGCCCATCCATGTGGCAATAGGTTATCCTAGATCGTCTTTGGAAAGGCCTTATCACGAAACTCCTCTACTACCGGGGTAGTAGGAGTAAGTTCATGTCATAAAGGTAAAGTGTACACATTTTGCAGAAGTATAAACTGTTTGAACAGTCGTGCCCACGGTCATGGGAAAGTGCCATGATAGTTGCCCATGTGTAGTCTTTGACTTTGGTTTTCAACAATAAACTGAGTTGTGGGTTGGGAAGTGTTACCAGAGTATGCCTTTGTGGTGTACAGCTAGCCTTAGTGGCTAGGAACGAGCTTGTGTAGCTCAGGAAGTCGTGTGGCTTCTTAGAGAGATGGTGAGGTTCAACCCTAGGATGAGAGATGAAATGTGTTTTGGTAAATGGGAAAAATCTACCCGATGGAGGGGTAGACCAATACCGAGGTAAGAGGAAAGTAATTGAGACGGTGATGTGGAGATTTAATAGTTCGTTGGGGTTTTGTTGCAAAGCAAACCCGTGATGAGAAAATGTTTGGAAATTGAGGAATTTTGAAGGATGGTTGTGGAGAGTTTGGAATCAGGGGTTCGCCATAAGTTTTTGAATAGAAAATATTTCTCACTTAGGTTAATGTGGAGGTTGGGACCTCTACCACTGGGTACGGTACAATTAGTATTTAAAACTTGCATGTATTTTTAAACCCTAAGCCGCCTTTGTCTCAACTCATCTATAAACACTTCCAAGGCTTATTGAGTACGTATGTACTCACCCCTCCTCTTACTACCTTCCCAGAGTTTGTAGGTCAAGGCGAGGAAGAACCTTTTGAGGCTATTCCAGAAGATGAATGCTTTGAAGATGAAGACGTAGGAGAAGAGTATGGTTTCACTTATAGTTCCCAATAAAGAGTTGAGTAGTAATATGTAAACAATATAAGACTTCCGCTGCTTGAATGCCTATTTTGCGCCGCGAGGTATGCCTCCTACGGCCTTTGTAAAATACCAGTGTAATAATTAAGCAGGTTTTTCTCGAAACTACCGTTGAAATAATGAAATGTCAACAACGATGTTGAGTTATTTCAAAATCGTAGCACCTCGTCTCGGTACAACAAAGTCCGTTCGGGGCGGGGCGTTACAGACTCCTTGATGACGCGCTAGATGACAATCCCCGGTGCACCTAGGTTGTGTTCCCGACCTCACCCATGATCCGGTGATGGTGATTGATGGCGACGACTTGGTGGAGTACGAGAGAGAGGTCCCACCGGTGCTGAACGCGTGTGTAACATTGCTTTGATACCAATTGTGAGTGCACAACCATCTCTAGAACACTTAATCTCATACTCTTCTCCCTTGAAGAATTTTCTCTTGTCGAGAAAGAAAATCGGTGCAAACACACACTTGCAAGCAACCAGGGTGTGAGGAGGACGAAGAGAGAGCCAACCATAATTTTGTGTCGTGCTACACACAATAAACAACCAATTGTTTTTTGTATTAAACCCAATTCAGACACTATGCAATTACAAAGATATATGCCATCAAACAACACTAAACTCGCTGGTGTTTCTGCTACTAAACTTAATACTGCTAATAGCTATCTGCAAATGCTATAGTTTCTACATGCTAATAACCAACACTAATCAGCCTTGAAAACAAATACTAATGACATGCAAAGATTGTGGGGGAAGAATAGTCTAACGGGCAAATGAATGGTCTAGACAATATTTTATTCACGACATGGACCACAGTGACATAGGCACTGTGTTGGAGAAATAATTCCCGTTGTACTTAGAGTTGACTAAGAGTTGATAAAGAAATAATGATCTTCAAAGCCTCCCTTTAGTGCTCCAGGTTTCTGCTAGACAACAACTTTGTAGGCTCTTCATGTTAAAAGACCTCTGAATCAAGTTCAACCATACCACAAAAAAAGACTCTAAAACCAGTTCAAAGAACAGACTAAATACCACAAAAAAGACTCTAAAACCAGTTCAAAGAATAGACTAAATACAAGGGGTTTCAATCCCCTCCGACAAGACATGTACGTGCTTTATGGTGTTCACATAACATTTTACTGTGTTACCTATATATAATTCTTTGCATGCATTGTTATAGTCAGTTGTAAGTAGAGAACACTTAGTAACTTTCTATTAATACTGATCCTATAAATATCCTCTTCTTAGCATGAAGACGAGGATCATATATAATTCGAAGATAACACACATACAAAAATACACACATGAAGACTTAGTGAAGCCAGGTCTCACATAGAGACTTCGGCTGAGTATAGTCCTTCGAAGGTTCCACATAGATACTTTGGCCTCGTATAGCCCTCTAAAGGTCTCAGATAGACTCGGTAGAGCAAAATCCTTTGGAGCTCTTCTTTGAAGGTCAAATCCTAGTTATCCACAATACATACAACTCACTGGACGTAAGATTATTATCCGATATCAGAGGTCTTAACCAGTATAATTCCACTTCGCAATCAGAAGTCCTTCAAGGCTAAACAAACATGTTTGATGCAAACTACAATTGTGCCAACATGCGGCGTGGTTCAGCCGCCCGCAGAGGTGCAGCAGGGGCTCGGCCATGGTGGCGTAGGCACGGTGGGGTCACTAATAAGAAAAGACAAAAAAAATATGTGTCACTAATAAGTAGGTTCCACCGAAATTTTTTCTGTCACTGACAAGCAGATCTCACCGTTCATATTCTAGCGCTGGGTCACATCAGCAAAAACCGCTAGTGTGGATAGCCACATCAGTAAAAACCGTTAGCGTAGACTACCACGTCAGCAAAACTATTACAGTAAACCGTCTTGAGTGTTATTTATCCGGTATAGAGTAGTAAACCGTCTTGAGTGGTTATTATTTATCCGGTATAGAGTAGTTTGGAGGATTGAAAGTCTAATTTTTAGTTAGGGTAACATTCATCTACATTAATACTTCCGGGGCAAAATGTAAGCAAACTTTTTCGTATTTGGATTCCAACTTGCATACAACATTCATACCGATCGAGTGTCATTGTACGACCAGTATTCTGCAGAAAACCATTCTGATCTGACAGCCTGACCGGTGACAGGAGGGCTGCTAGCCAGCTAGCTGCCTTCTTCTTCCTATCTTCTATACTACAAACGAGTTCCGTAGACTGTTCACATGAGTCGAGCCATACATTTCAGAGAAGCTACGTCCTACTTACGTACGAGCGTACATATATACATTGCCTGCAATAATGCTTCTACGTCTCAGACTTTCAGAGCGAAAAAAGGCATGGCGATGCATGGCTCGATGGAGCATAAGAAACAAAAGGAGGAATCATGACGGTCGGTGATGCATGCATGCTGGATTGGGCCTTGTTTATTCTCTGTTCGTTCCAGTTGATCGGATGTGTGCTCGCGTGTTCTGGTCGTCATGAGCTGCAGCTGCAGCTGCAGATAGGCGATAGCCGATGAGCAAGGTGACGTGTGTGGCCATGGGGAAGCTGTAAGCTAGCCGGGGAGCTCTGCATACTATATATATACTTCAGCGTGCCTTCGTCTACAAGCCGACTCAGGCTAAAAGAGGAAAGAAATGTTCCTGCAGCCTCGTTATTCCTTCCTTTCGGTCAGGGCCGGCCCTATGGGGCGGCCACAATGTGCGACGGCCGAGGGCCCATGCCGAGAAGGGGCCCAAGCCTATATATATACAGTATACATTGATACACGATCGTTATCAGCCCAAGATTTTAAAATTATGAGTATAAATGCTACTCTCAAACAGATTGAAGGTGTCCTATCATATTTTAAGAAGTATAGATATGAAGGTTTCATTTCTAGTATGGATACAACAAAAAACATTGCATCTGAATTGGATATAGAGCTAATATTTCCTACAAAACGTCAACGAACGAAAAAGAGACATTTTGATGAGCAAGATGAAGACGAGAAAATACAACAATCTGTTGTGGACTTCTTTAAAAGAGAGTACTTCCTAGTTATGATTGATAATGCAATTGATTCATTAACTATTAGATTTGAGCAGATGGCGGCATTTGATAATGTCTTTGGGTTCTTGTTCAACTTAGAAAATTTGAAATCTTTGGATGAAGTTGATCTTTAGGCACACTGCAAGATTTTTGTGGATAAATTTTCTCATGATAACTCATCCGATGTTGAGATCAATAATTTTTTTAGAATTAAAGGTATTGCAAGTGACTTTGCCAGATTCTTTTATGTCAGCGCCTGAGATTCTCAAGTTTGTTATGGATGCAAATTGATATCCAAATGTTTAGTTGCCTATCGAATTTCCTTAACTATACATGTGACTGTAGCTTCTGCCGAAAGAAGTTTCTCAAAATTGAAATTGTTGAAGAACTATTTGAGATCAACTATATCACAAGAAAAGTTAAATGGCTTGGCTATGTGCACCATCGAGAAGGATATCTTGGACACTATTGATCTCAATATCGTCCTTAATGATTTTGCATCAAGAAATGCCCGAAGAAATATCTTTTTATAAGAAGCAATGAATATGATGGAGTTCTATTCTTATTTAAGATAATCATATAGTTATACAAGTACAAATATAATGTTTTTAGTTTACATATTTCTCGTTGTTGATAATTATCAGACATGTTAAAATAAATATATTATTGAATTTGTTACTCTTTATACAAATAAAATTAGCTCATATATTATAAGGTTTATGGTTTAGAGGGGCCGTTGGCATGAATTCGCCAGAGGGCCCTCAAAATCCTAGGATCGGCGCTGCTTTCGGTTCGCCATTATTCTGCATGAATGCGCAAAGGAGGCCATGGATGATGGATGCAATCGCTAGCTCCAGCCCTAAGGAGAATGCCCGAGAATAACTCCGGGATAAGCTGCCATCCCCATCCATGAGGCTGACATCCATCTCACGCACGGAGAGAGAAAGGCAGCTAGCTAGCTAGGAGGAGAGACAAAGATGCATGGGACCATGGCGTATACACTACTGTGAAGTCACAGGTCTACAATAATCTTCTCTCTCTCTCTCTCTCTCTCTCCGATTTTTATTTTCCTCCAATTTATTATATGTGGTTGCTGTCCAGGTGGGACTAGCTAGTTGTAATCAAGCTGCGCATATTTTGACACCTTAATTAATTAGTTTTTTCGTATGTCTGATAACAAGATTGGTGATAGATGATCTCGTTCTATACTTTTACGTCCTAGCTAGCTAGTTTTGTTTGTCCGGCCGAGACCTTCTGTTAGTGTAAGCTTGCTTCAGGGTCTAGATGTTTGTACACAATTCAGTGTTAGCTTATCCTGCAGCTTGAAGCCTCCAAATTCAGGCGAGTATTATTTGGCATGCATGTTGTTTGCGAATTAGAGATCGATCATCGATCTGAAAGACTGGAATGCATTTGTAATTCGATCTAGACTGAAAAAAAATCATTTTTTCGTATGATCAGTTGTGACCTGATACTTTTATCTGCTACAGAACATAGAAAGGTACAGATAAAACACGATTGGTGGAAGAATAATCAGCTTAATTTGGTTTAGTCCAGATTCCTGAATATTATACATAAGCAATCTAGCTAGGCGTTTCTTTCACTGAGTTGACCGTACGTTAATCCCTGAAGTTGATAAGTAAAAAAAATGTAAATTCCTACAAACTTGTGACACTACTAGAAATAGTACGTAACACTCGGCGAAGCCTACAAGACACTCGGTGAAAGATTCACCGAGTGCCCGATAAAAAGCACTCGACAAGCAGGCTCGTCGCCAACAACCATTGTGTTGAGTGCTCTTTGCCGAGTGTGGCACTCGACGAAGCTTTCGCCAAGTGAAAAAGACGCCGAGTGCCTTATGTACTCAGCAAATAGGGTTTCTCCCGTAGCGTGAAGCGTGTAGTACTGATATTTACACACCTGGTGCATGCGTGCGTGCTGTTGTACTATATATGCTTTTGATAGATATTATATTTGTAGTTTGTATGAAAAGATTTAACTAAACACCTCCAGTAAAAAAAACTCTTGGATCTAATAATTTTTATGCTAGATTTCGAGGTGTTCAACCAAACGGCCAGGGAGCAAGCAGCTAAGAATCTCTCGCGCTCTCTCAAGTCTGAACAGTGAAGTTATATTCCTCTGCAACCACTGCCTGCCTGCCTTGCTGTCCTCTCCTACAAAACCCCAAAGCACATGAGCTGATGAGCACACACCCACACACACACAGATTTACTGTGTGCAACCAACTGCATCATCAACCTCCAAATCGAAACGAAACAGCCGTACCATGCTGGAATTTATGTCCTTGGAACAGGCCATTTGAGCTCGCTTAAAGTAATGCAAGCAGCAAAGCTAAGTTCGATCGGAAGCCGTGTCATGTGTGTGTGAGCGATTTGATGAGTAGTACTATATGATTCGATCGGCGTGTGCATGTACAGAAACCGGATGCTTTTTTTTTTAGGTTTAGTAAAGCCGTGAGTTGTGAGGGTTTTGTCGGTGAACAACCGCGTAACGCCACTGGCCACAGTGCACGGAATTCCCTCACCTAATGCGTACAAATCATCGCAGATTTGTTTACTGCTTTCCTGCGTCTAACTCTAGCTTGTCCGTGTCGTGCAGAAAAAAAAATGATCTATATATCTAATAGACAGTATTAAATTGTTCATCAGGACGTACTGCATCTAGCCAGGGCGAGATCGAGGGATTAATAGGATTTCGTGACGGCCACACTTTGACTTGTTTGACTAGCTAGCTAGCTAGCTACGCTAATACTCGATCAGTACTAGTGTTCTACAGTGAGTACACTACTGCTAGATAACTTCGATTCCTTGAGATATATATCTATGGAGGCGTGATCGTCTTCATTATCTAAAGAAAATCTGTGGTGACAGTTATATACCAGAGAAGATCGAGATAGATGATTGACCCGGTTGCATTCATTATATTGGTGCAGCTAGCTAGCTCGCGTATAGGTAGCCGGATTAACAAATCCCGGTCCGATCGACGCGTACCATATACTCCGTGTTCATGTACTTTCTCAGTAAAAGAAACTTTCATGTATGAAAGATTTTAGGTACTATTTGGGAACACAGTTTTTTGTAGTTTTGTAAGCATACTATAGTATTGAGCAATACTACAGTATTATATACTGAAAGGTGTTTGACAACTCTATCTAAAATCTTTGTAAAATAAATTACAGTATTAAAATATTGTACTCAATCTATAGTATTGAAAACTTTGGTACAAAACACTTTTTCCAAAACTGTGATATTATAAACTGTGGTATTGTCATAAATATAGTATAGTGTAGTTTTTAAAATACTGTAATTTTTTAAAACAGGGCCTTGTAGTAATCGAGAATGTATCATGCATATTTTCCATTGTTAAATTTTATAACAAATATGAATTTACAAACACTACCGGAACGGGCGTTTTATTTGACAAGGGGCAACAAGCGATATATCACGAGCTTAGCTTGCTAGCTAATGCAACATTTATAGTATAAAAATAGTGTATATTAATTATTATCGGAAACAGTACGTAAAAAATGGCGTGCGTATATGCGCGGATTGCTTAGCTCGCTGACGTACGCGCGTGCATGGGTCAACGCAACAAATAATGGTCGACATGTGTGTACGTAGCTTCCCTGCATGCATGACACGTGTGCAGATGCACCTCTTGTTCCTGAGGACGGGAGCCACGTACACGCGAACGAGCCTGCGTGCGTGCCGAGTGGAATTATTGGGCAAAATTAAAGTTATAACGACGGTTTATTTTTCTAGGAGATATGATAACATATCTTCGGCACGAGAAATGTTTACTGTTTTTAGGAGAAATTGTCATTTGCTACAATGGTTAAAATAAAATAATCAAATGAATAGAAAGGTAAAATCAGAAGTGTACAACTTTAAAACTAAACAAAAAACATAATCAGTTTTTAATTAACCCGTTGAATGAATCCGAAGTATCAAATAAGTACATAAAGCGAGAAGCTTTGTAGCTTTCTTAATAAATCTATCGTTCAAATCGGAAGCGGCTCCTCTGCAGTCGGAGGGCGGACTGTAGAGGGCAGTCGGACTCCGTATTCGTCTGATCTTGATCGAACGGTGCGGAGCCCCCTCCGCTCTCTCCGAAGCCTCCTACGAAGTGGGTTCCACTGGTGCGAAGTCCCGCTCGCACGCCCGTCTGATCGAAATCGGACGGCGCTGAGAAACCGACTTCTCTCTACAGTCGGCCTCGCCGACTCTTGCAGAGGATCTCAAATCATTCAAATCATATGCATGCTTGTTGATCTACTGTAACTGTAACAATATCTCATTTGTAATAACGTTTAATTTGATTAACACAACTATCTAACAGATCAATCAAAAATTGCCATGCATCACCTTAGGGGGGCATGCCCCTTGCTCCACCACTGGTCATCACTGCACGCTAGTCTTTTTAAGAAACAGACGCCTGTATATATGTGCAATCAGCACCACTGCGCCTACCAGGTGTCTATACTACAAGCTGAGACGCATACGTGCAGTGGTACGTACTGCAGTGCAAGGGGATCGAGGCATGCATGCTTCTCTCTCTCTCTCTCTCTCTCTCTCATCTCTCTCTCTCTCTCTCTCTCTCAGCTCGCTGTACATTATTCCTGCCAAGAAAAGCTTTCCAAAGCAGCAGCCATGGCGCTAGCTAGCTAGAGGCCATTGCAGACCGTGTGACGCCACTACTACTACACAGCAAAGCCAGGACGGACGACCTGAGTGAGGACGACGACGCCGCACAGGCACAGCAGCAAAGACGTACGCTAGTCATCTCCACGCTTACGTCTGGTTTCCTGGACCTTTTCGCACCGCCCGCTAGCTAGTGTACATGTATGCGTGCAGCAGCTGGCTGGATGCATGGCCAACGTTTCATTTCGACTTGATGGCTACGCATGATGCACGCACGGATCGACGAGTTCTTTTTGGACAATTTCTCCGCTAGTTTCTACACATACACCGTCTAATATTATACGGTGCTCATGCATTGCATACGTACGCTACTGATGATGCTGCTGTACCGTCCGGAAAGTATTCCCTCTTTTCAAAAATCTTTAGCCTATTATGTTTTTATTTTTTTCCAAAAATTTTGTTATATTTATAGTTCACCTAAACTCAAGCATTAAATTAGCTTCATTTATGATGCTAACCACGTGGTTTCATCATGCATGCAATAGTACTATTATTTAATATATCACGATGAATATATGAGAAATTTAATGTAATAGTAGTACTATTTTTTATCTTGATGTAAAAAGTAATAGGTCTAATACTTTTGGATGGAGGGAGTAGTTGCGTTCAGTACATTAATTGTGCTGTCTCTAAATAAATTAAACGTCATGGTTAAGTTATCGTTTTTTCACTACTTTGTTAATTACCACTATATATGTTTGTCAGTTTGTTAGGTAATCCCTCCATATATACAGAAACATAAGATGTGTATGCATTTTTTTTAAAAAAATATTGCTTTTAGATTTTACTAATAATTTAGATAAAAACATATTTGTGTTATGCAGGATTTTTTACTAATAATTAACATAAAAATATTTTTTATTATGCCTGTGATATAGTTAAATTCGTATATTAAATATTTTCATTTGATATTAATTCTATAGTAGTTGTTAATTAATGATATATTATGAAAGAAATTAATGATCAGTTTTCTATGTTAAGTTGAATATAACGGAAAAAATTACAAACCTTGTTTTTCTGAACGGAATATATACTATTATCAATAGCCGCCTCGTACAATATATAATCTCCTATATATATTTAATCGCGCGAAAAGGTAAATGTGAAAAAATGTACCAATATTTTTGGAAGTATATATATATATATATATATATATATATATATATATATATATATATATATATGTAGACCGATATTTTGAACATGTACATCTGCACGTGATCGATCGATTTGTGTAGTGTACAATAATTATGCTGTCATGATATATAATGCAATAGTGTTGTGCAGTGTTTTGGTCAAGAATACGTCGTACACAAGAGAGACTTCAGTTATTATATATATATATATATAAACAAATGATATTCTACACCACAGGTGTAGCATAGCTATTCTAACGAAAAATCTACTACTGAGAAAAAAATTTACTCAATTGCTATTTTACTGAGAAAATCAACTACTGAAATTAATCGTGTAGAATAGCTATTCTGCACACGTGATGTAGAATAGCACTCCGTATATATATGTATATATATGTATATATATGTATATATATGTATATATATGTATATATATGTATATATACACACACACATAAGAGCATTATCTACACCGACCACTTTCAGTGGTAGATTTTTCAGTAGAATAGTAATTCTATGTACACACCACGTGTAGAATACGCGCACACTATATGTATATATCATGGGTCGATATATATTTCATCCCTTACAATTTTAATAGCCTATACTTTCTCGAGAGACAAAACTCACTAAACAGATGTATCTTCCGATCAATTTATGAGTCGATAACAGTAACAGTTCGATAGGCTCTTGTCTCTTGTCTGTTTGCCCGCTTAATTTCTACCTTCTTATTTTGGCTTTCGCCTGTATTTTTTCTTTAGTTGCAATGTTTATCGAACTTTTTCGAGATTTTTGCCCTTCTTAATATATAGGAGCGACCCTATCGCCTTGCATTAAAAAAATATATGATCCTGTGGAATAATCTCCTGTTGAATTGAATTTGTTCTTTAATTTGATCCTCTGGTCGATCGCCCAGATGGGCAACGGGGTGCATAGGGCACATGATATTATTTGTGTCAACACGGGTAAGGGTGTCCATCCTTTCTGCATGTTATTCTGATAATTAAATTAAAGAAATGTATTGAAGTGGTGATAAATAATTTCTTGTATCACCGACAAATAATAGGGCTATTTTACAGTCTATGAGGAGGTACCAAGAGGTACCACATTTTTCAGTGTTATTTTGGTACCTCCTGGTACCTCGTATGTCAGGAGGTACCAAAATTAACACTAAAAAATGTGGTACCTCCTGGTACCTCCTCATAGACTGTAAAATTTCTCCAAATAATAATACATGTAATGGATGTTTTATCGATACAAAAACTGACCATTCAAAAATATATTTTTTGTCTAGGTTGTGAAATGTGTACTTTAGAGGCTTATATTTCTTGAGTGATTTTACGATACTTAAGAAGTTTATAAAAAGATAACTCCCAAAGAAAATTTTCCTATTAATTTGTTATCTCAAAATTGTCTAACGGGTTGTTTTATATCTAAAATTGGTTGCACATTATAAATTCAAATATAAAGGACAATATGAATGAAATCAATACGATTCATATGTATCGTGATATTATTAGATAATCGTCACTATAATTAATATCAACCATAAATTACATAATCACAGCAATAAAACCCCACAAGCAGTTGTATGTTTTAAATGAACCCGTAAAATGAAACGGTGATTTACAATAACCTCCGACATTTTCTTTGATGACTAATTGAATTTAAATCTTTGTAATTAAATTCATAGTAAAAATATGACGTATATACGGACAAATTGCGGATACGATCTCTATCGGTTTACACGTATATATAGATATAGATATACGTGTAGTACTGAACAAATACCACCAAAAGGTTACAGAAGTTTGGTGAGTACTCATGATTGAAATCCAAGCTGCAACGCATTAGAGCGCACGCACACGTAATTACTCGTTGCAAAAGCATAAACCTCTGAAAAAACGAAACAACCCATGGGAAAAAAGAGGCTGGCTTGTGCATGCTTAGCTTGTGTGCTTGTGTGTGAGAGAGGATGAGATGGCGATGAGAGGTACGCCCCACGCAGTCGATATGGACCCCAATCTTCACACGCTCCACGACATGGACGCCTGCGTGCCCGCTCCCATCAACACAGTAGCCAGCAGCCTCTCTCTCCGGCCTGCTCTGAGTTGTATATAAAAAACCTCATCTTTTATATATTTCCATGGGTGTGCAAGGCCTTGGAAAAGAGGACATGGAAATTTGATAAAAATTTGAGAGCGAGGGGGCATATAAGAGTGTGGGAGGAAAGAAGCATGAGAGAAGCTAGAGAGAGAGAGAGATGAAAGAAATGAGACAACACCTTGTTAGCGGGGCCTCCCTCCATCCTCTCCTCTCCTCTCCTCTCCTCTTCTGTCTTCTTGGAGAGAGCTAGCTAGCTGCAGGAGAGCAGCGTGCAGGAGGAGGAGCAGTACAAGCTAGGGAGAGTGAGCTAGGTGTGTGCAGCATGCATCTGTTTTTCCTTGTGTTTGTTTTCAAATTTTTTAATATCTCTCTAGCTATGTTTGTGGGTGTTTGCGAGCTTTTGTTCGTATGCTTTTTTACTAGTTTTGAGTGCAACTGTTCGTTTGGATGATCTCCCTGTCCACTTTGTTCTTTTGTTAATCTCGGAAGAGTCCTGGGCGAGCCTTGGAGTTTTTCTCGGCTTCTTGTCGATTTGTTTGTTGTTTCAGAGATCAATTCCAAGCGCATACATGCATATGAGATAGGTATAGCCATCGCTCTTCAGGGATTTTGGGGGGCTCTCCTTTCGCTCTTTCCCTTTGGTTCTTTCGTCCTCCTCCTTAATTTGTCTCGGGGAGCACAAATCTTTCCTCCCATATATGGTTGCTTCCTTGCTTGCTAGCTTCTTGCGTGATGCGCAGTGGCTATAATTTGCTTGCTAGCTTAGCTAGCTGCTGCTGTTCTTAATTGCCATGTCTCATTGGAAAGTATTTGCATGCTTGTTTCAGCCAGGGGGGAGAAGGAAGAAGGAAGAAGAAGAACACGGCCAATCCAAGAAACGATCCAAAGGGGTGCAGCAGCGGAAAAGGAATTTTTTTTCTTTTCCTGTGATTGAGTTGGTCCGTGGGGATAAATCTGCTCGGTGATGGCATCGAATTCATCGGCTGCGGCTGCTGCTGCTGCGGCGGCGTTCTTCGGGATTATTAGGGATGGGGACCAGCAAGACCAGGTTAAGCCGCTGATGTCACAGCAGCAGCAGCAGCAGCAGCTGGCAGCAGCGCTGCCCGGCGTGGCGGCCCCGGCGCCCGCGGCATCCAGCCAAGGCGCACCGGCGGCGGCGGCGGCGCCACCGGCCAAGAAGAAGAGAACTCTGCCAGGCAATCCATCCAGCCAAGTACCCTTTTCGGTTTCAGTCATTCATGCATACATATCTGTTCTGCGAGATCTCGTCTCGAACTCTCGATTGATTAAGAGTCTAATCTTTTGCCTCCTGGCAGTGAAAGCATCCTCTCGATCTGACATGCACGCTCACTTGATTTTCTCTCTCTCCCTCTCTCTCTCTAACTAATTCTTTGCACCAACTCTTTGGTTTAATTTCTCGCTTCTGAATATTGTTCATCAGTGAACGAAGATTTGCCTGGTTTTGTCAATCAGATGTGTATGAACCACATCTTCTCCCTTTTTTTCTGGTTTTCTCAAGCTGTTCGTCATCGTCCTTCATTTCCTTTCCATAGACCATACTCCCTCCGGTACACAAAAACAAGTCGTTTTAGGCTTCTATCAAGAGGTTGCTAAAACAAGTCGTTTTGCATTTTATTGTGCATTTTGGACAACTATACCCCTCAAGTAGTACTATTTTTTTCTTATTTTTCGTGCTATGTTTACTCTTGCACTATATTTAATAGGGGCAAACATGGAAAGTACACACTAATTAATTGCTCCTTGGTATGTGAAATAATGTCCAAAACGACTTGTTTTTGTGTACCGGAGTAGTTGAGTTCTTCAGTTGGATCCCTTCTTTACCATCTAGGAGTCTACCACTTCAATTAAAGCTAGAAGCTATGAACAACTTGCCTTTGATTTTGCACCTGGTACTTCTACTTCATTTAAAGCTCTGTACTTTCACCAGAAAGAAAGAGAGTTAATTCAGGTGAAGAATAGAAAGTACTCCTTTCATGGTGCTATAGTAAACTATGCTTCCTTTACTATCCCTTGCCAAGTATCGATCTTGCGTTCTAATCAGATCAACAAGCTGTTCCAGAATTCATAGTTCTTCGGTCGTTTTCTGATCGAAGGATCCGATCCATTATATGGCTCAAGATAAAACAAAATCAGTTCATTTTTCAAGATTCCATGCATATATAGATCGATCTTTTCCCCAATTATGAGAAGCAAATAGGAGCCATTGCACATAATCCATGGCTATTACCTTGTTCTCTATATCTGTTCAGGCCAGCTGAAAAGTTCTTTTATTTTTCTTGAAATCTCATGCAAATATTCCCTTCTCCATTGGCTAGTTTGTCTCTAGCTCATCAGCCCCACCAACAGAAGAAAATGAAATATCTTCCCCAAATTAATCCACCATCAATACTAGCTTGCTCCCACCACCATTAGTTAATCATGCATGCCTAACTGATAAGCAAACAAATCCAATGGAGATAATTCTGACGAAATAATTAAGACTCATGCATGCTACTAGCTCTCTTTAATTTACATCATCAGTACTGTTCTATCTTCTGAATTCCTATAGCCAGTTAGCCACTCCCTGATCCACACAATCTGTTGACCTGTTCAATTCGATCATATGCATCATTTCAGCTATTTTAATCTGCATATATCGATATATACGTACTTGGACGAATTAATCTGGTGATTAATTGAACTTTGTGGTGGTCTAATGTTGAACTACAGACCCTGACGCCGAGGTGATAGCGCTGTCGCCGAAGACGCTCATGGCGACGAACAGGTTCGTGTGCGAGGTGTGCAACAAGGGGTTCCAGAGGGAGCAGAACCTGCAGCTGCACCGGCGCGGGCACAACCTGCCGTGGAAGCTGAAGCAGAAGAACCCGGCGCAGGTGCAGCGCCGCAGGGTGTACCTGTGCCCGGAGCCGACGTGCGTGCACCACGACCCGGCCCGAGCTCTCGGCGACCTCACCGGCATCAAGAAGCACTTCTGCCGCAAGCACGGCGAGAAGAAGTGGAAGTGCGAAAAGTGCTCCAAGCGCTACGCCGTCCAGTCCGACTGGAAGGCCCACTCCAAGATCTGCGGCACCCGCGAGTACCGCTGCGACTGCGGCACCCTCTTCTCCAGGTACGGCATCTCTAGCTACTCCACTCATCCATCGCTGCTTTCCTATCCTAGCTGCATATATGCCTGGCAGACGAGATGATCAGCTCCATACATCTGCATTTGCATCGTCTACACACATGCGTGTGAGGTGTGACTGTGTGAGTCTCTGCGTCACTGCGTCGCCATATATAGGCCTTCCGCCTTCGCATGGCTATGACGCCTTCGCACTGGCTTGCTGTCCGGGGAGTAAAACTAGCAGGGACTGCTGTGTTGTGTAGCACCGCTTTCGCTTTGTTTCTTTTAGGGTTAGGGTTTTGTTTGGGCCTGCGTGCGCGCGCGCAGTGATCAGTGACATGGCTGCAAGCCTGCAAGCAGCTTGTTAGTTCGAGCTGCTATCTAGCTAGTGTCCATGCATCATATCGTCTAGCCCGAGGAAGAAGAGAGCGAGGGGGAGAGAGGAAGAGGCTGCACCACCGCCCACCGGAGTGAACTGCTTGCACGTGAAACGGCTTCTCCAAGCTTTTCTTTTTTTCCTTTGGCATTTGCTCAGAAGACCCTCATACTTGGCTCTTACTGACTAGCTTACTTCTCTCCATTGGGAAGCTGGAACCAACAACTCTTCCCTTCCCTTCTCTCTCTCATCTCTCTCTCATCTCTCTCTCTCTAGCCAAAGCCTAGCTACTAGCTAACTAAGCAGAACATGTGTGCAGTGTGTGGCATGCTGTTACACTGTCTGACTGTCATGTGGTCCCACATTTACAATGGGCCAGCTTGTCAGCAGCAGCAGCGCAGCAGGCAGCAGGCCAGGGCCAGTGTGTCCAAGCTGCCTATAGTTTTTCTCCTCTCTCTCTACTGAATCACTTGGATAGTTGGATGCCATGCAATTAGCCTAGCTTGTTCTCATGTGAGTTGGCTGGCATAGCGAGATAGATGTGGCCAGTGAGCCGGCCAGGTCCACTAGCTACACCTTTCCATGGATACGTTACAACATCTCATCGATCAGTCACCAGCAGCTATGTGTGTAACTTTTGGGAACTACTCATTTATTGATGGAATTGAACATGCATGTTCGATGCTAGCTAGTGTGGTGGCCACTACTCCTCCTACATTTCATGGTTTGAGCAAAAATTCTCCAATAGGAAGTTGGCACATTCGGGAGCATCATCAACAGGAGTGCATTGATGTGCCTTCGTGTGTGTGTGTGCTGAGTTTTGTGCTGCACACTGTCGTCTCTGCGTGTGAGAAATTTTGGGTTCCTGAAAAAAAAGCACACGAATTTCAGTCTCATATATACACATACAGATCAGAGAGTGTTTAAAAACAGACAATGGTTTTAACATATTTTGGTAGTTTTGGAGGACTAGGCGTAGTAGTAAATTTCATCATTGTACTATCTCATTTGTCGGTTTACACGAGGCCTGTTTGTTTCAGGGATTATAACAATTCAGCTTATAAAAAAGCTAGAATAAATCAGCTTACTAGATTATTATAATCTGTACTACAAATTATAATAAACTAACATAATAAATTGGTCTATTTTTTCAGGCTTATGAAAATAAGCTAGACTATTATAATCTCAAACTGAAACAAACAACCCCTCAATCTTAATATGCTAATATCATTTCTGCTGAATTTTCAGCATGAGCCAAACCAATCCTCAAGCATTTTCTTTTTTTGTGTGTGTGTGACTGTGTGATAGTTGGTTTCTAGGGAAGTGAGCTTACCAGCTCCACAAAGTTTTCCGATCTCCTTGGTTTGTGTGTTGCTGTGCATGACAATGTGTGTGTGATGTCTATGTCTTCCTGGCTTTCTCCTTTGAAAGATTGAAGCTTCCTGCTGTGAAAGGCATGCATTACATTTCTTATCCTTTTTACCCTCCTATCCTTGATTGACTTGCATGGGTTTCTGGGATCTGGAGCTATCTTTTGGACCAGGATGGTATCTATATATTCTAAAATATATATAGAGAGAGAGAAGTAGTAAATTTGCAATTTTTTTGAGCTCCACATTTCTTGATATATTTCATATTTGAAACCTATGCTAAACAGAACTATTATACTGGACTGGATGCATGATACCTGACTCCCTTGACAAAAGTAGCCCTAATTGTTACTAATTGCCAAAGCCCAAACCCTTCAGAACTATAGTATTATATTACAAAATATAGAAATACGATGTCATTTAATTATTATCACCTGTGATAAATAATTGATAAATAATTAAGCGTACTTTTAAAGGCGGCAAATAGTTGAATTTTCTCTTTTTTATAAGTACAAAAGGGGGAATGGATGGCATGCATGCACACCCTTTAGAAAGTGAAATTGCTACGTACTGTTCAGGTTCGTGTGGAAACAAACAAGATACAAACACAACATTCAGTGGCACAGCGTCCAGTTTTGCAGGGCTCACATGCTGACCAGAAACAATAACTTAACCCGAGATGCCGCTCCGGCCTCCTCGGTGTGCGCGCGCGCGCTGCCCATGCACGGCCGTTTCTTGCAGAACCTGCTCGCTCTCAGCTCGCTCGTCGCGGCGGCAGCAGCTAGCACCTCTCACATCGAGAGAATTTTACTGTTCACTTTTACTGCTGCTGCATGGCAATGGCGGCATGGTATGTATGCGCTGTGACCTAAGTGTGCTCGTGTGTCCATGCAGGAGGGACAGCTTCATCACGCACAGGGCATTCTGCGACGCGCTGGCGCAGGAGAGCGCCAGGCTGCCGCCGACGAGCCTGAGCAGCCTCACCAGCCACCTCTATGGCGCCTCCAACGCCGGCAACATGGCGCTGAGCCTCTCCCAGGTGGGGTCGTCCCACCTAAACAGCTCCCTCCAGGACGGGCACGGGCATCACCACCCGTCCCCCGAGCTGCTGCGCCTCGGCGGCGGCGCGGGCGGCGGGAGCAGCATAGCCGCGCGCCTCGACCACCTGCTGTCGCCGTCCGGCGCGTCTGCCTTCCGCCCGCCGCAGCCGGCGTTCTTCCTCAACGCCGCGGCGGCTGCCGGACAGGAGTACGGTGATGACGCGGGCAATGGGCCGCACTCCTCGTTCCTGCAGGCCAAGCAGTTCCATGGTCTCATGCAGCTGCCCGACCTCCAGGGCAATGGCGCATGGGGGCCCGGAGCTTCAGGGACCTAACCTCTTCAACCTCGGCTTCTTTGCCAACAATGGAAACAGCTCGGGGTCTAGCCATGAGCATGCAAGCCAGGGTCTAATGAGCAATGACCAGTTCAGCGGTGGTGCAGGTGGCGGCGGCTCTGATGCGTCGGCGGCGGGGATTTTCGGCGGAAACTTTGTTGGTGGCGACCATGTTTCTCATGCAGGGTTCTACAATGATCAGGCGACGATGCTGCCGCAGATGTCAGCGACGGCTCTGCTCCAAAAGGCGGCGCAGATGGGCACGACCTCGAGCGCGAACGGTGGTTCGTCCATGTTCCGAGGCTTCGTCGGGGCGTCGCCGCACATGCGGCCGGTGGCGCAGCACATGGACCAGAGCGACGCGCACCTGAACGACCTGATGAACTCGCTCGCGAGCGGCGGCGTCAACGCCGCCGCAATGTTCGGCGCCACCAACGGCGGCTCCGGCGCCGGCGCGGGGATGTTTGATCCGAGGCTGTGCGACATCGAGCACGAGGTAAAGTTCAACCAGGGCGGAGCCGGAGCCGGAGCCGGAGCCGCCGGCGACATGACGCGGGACTTCCTCGGCGTTGGCGGAGGCGGCATCGTTCGCGGCATGTCGACGCCGAGAGGAGGAGACCACCATCAGAGCAGCAGCGACATGAGCTCCTTGGAGGCCGAGATGAAGTCTGCTTCGTCCTTCAACGGAGGAAGGATGCCATGATCCACCATCGATCGAGCTCTTACACAAGCCGTAAGTTCCGATCGATCTATATAGTACCAAGTGATCAGTCTGAGACTTGAAGCAAGCAACCTGGTGATCGACGATCAACGCGTGCATGCATGCATTAAAAGGAGCAAGCTAAGGTTATACTACTACCCATATAGACCTAGTGTTCGATCGAGTTAGCAACTTAGTCGTCGTCGATCGATCGCATGATGAGTTCGCGCATATACATGGATGGATTTAAACTTGGGGTTAGTCAGGAAGAGAGGCGTGTCCTCTCTGACTAATTAAGTAATTAAGCTAGTGCGATTGGACGCATGTGATGACCTAGCTATGCTTGATCTCGGCGCCGTGGGGTTGGTGTTCATGTCGTTTTTACTGTTCTTGATGTTTGTTTTCCCCTCCTTGTAGTTGGATATGATCTTTGTTGGGTTAAGTATAGTTCCATAGAGCCAATAAGAATGTTCAATTTGTAGCTACTCTCGCTCCATGGAGGAAGAAGCTAAGGTGGTTTAATTGCCCCCAATCTCTTCCTTTTTAATTTTGTTTTTTTATTAATTACCCTTCCTTGTAGCAAAAACAATATTGCCTTCAAAGTGCAATTAATCATGTTGGCTCAAATTCATGCATTTTCAAGTACTTACGATTTCGTATGTTAAGATTGAATTGGATCTTTTTTGTTAATAATAATTTTGGTTAATTACTAGTCATTTTCACTAATGTGTATCAGATTAGATTTTCCATGTATTTTGTGTCAGGAACATTGGAATGCGTGCATGTCAGAAGTAAGTGGGGAACTGGGGATGCATGTGGATCTTTCCAAAAATATTGACCCATATCACTGAGATGATGCATGGTTCACTTATCATTTATCTAATTGCCGGGTTAATAATTTGTATATATGCATCTGAATTATTTGTCAAGCAAAGAAAATAGAGGGGTGTTTAGTTTTATGGACTAAAGCTTAGTCTGTGTCACATCGTATATTTAGACATCAATTTGAAAAAATAATTGCAGAATTGGAAGATTATTCGTGAGATAAATTTATTAAGCATAATTAATCCATGATTAGCAAATGTTTATTGTAGCATCACGTTGTCAATCCATGGTGTAATTAGGCTCATTAGATTCGTCTCGCGACTAATTCACCGATTATGAATGGGTTTTGTAAATAGTCTACATTTAATATTCCAAAATAATATCTAAATATTCGATATAACGAGACTAAATTTTGGACTAGGGTAAAGAAACGGTCACTAGATGGGTCAGCTAGTGCATTGATCAGTCATGTGGATGGCTTGACTTCCTCCATATATATCAGTAAAGAATTTTTTAAATAATATTTTTTAAAAAAATCAAATTTGTATGCCCATTTCAAAAAATTGTAGAAGTAGCATGTGGTCGACCGACCAAGATCCGACTCAGGCGTGAGTCGACTCTTAGTCGGTCGACTGCTACCACGTCAGTAGGAGTCGGTCGACCAAGGACCGGCTCCCTGCCACGTCAGCGCAACAGCTATTTTTCTAGCCGACTGGTGCCACGTCTACGACAGTCGACTGTTCAACCACCGATTGGCTGCCACATGGCACTAATCGGCTCTTGGTCCATCGACTCGTACAGCTAGTCGGCGGTTGAAAGGCCGACCGGCGCCATGTGACACCAGTCGGCTAAAAATTAGTTGTTGCGCTGCGCTGCGGTGCGCTGGCAGCCACGTGGCAGGGAGCCGACTGACTCTTGCTGATGTGAAAGTAGTCGGCTGACCAAGAGCCGACTCGCCCCTAAGTTGGCTTTTGGTCGGCCCACTACATGCTAATTCTGTAATTTTTTGAAACGGGTACATAGATTTGAATTTTTTTAAAATATATATATATACAAATGCTATCCTACACCACGGGTGTAGAATAGCTATTCTACCGACAAATCTACTACTGAGAAAAAATTAATACTCAATAGCTATTCTATTGAGAAAATCGACTACTGAAAGTAGTCGGTGTAGAATAGTTATTCTACACACGTGGCGTAGAATAGCGCTCCCGTATATATATATATATATATATATATATATATATATATATATATATATATATATATATATATATATTCTGCATCATTTGTGCGCTTCGAGTGTTGCAATGCATGAGAGGTAGATGTCTACTAGGGCATGCAGAAGATGCCCTCGCGCGTCTAGCCCGTGACCACACCTAGCCCTTGGCTTATATGCACAGTACACTGTGTGATCTGTGTGGCTTAGCTTCTCGCTATGTATGCTCGTGCTTGCTTGCTTCTGCTTCTGCTGCTGCTGCCGCCGCCTCACTTGGTTGGACACGGATGCATCGAGAGATAGGATATGATGTAGCTTTCGATCGCCTTCCGGATGATGAACCCTAGCTTGCTTGTCGCGCGGCGCATGCACCACATGCAGTATGGGCACTACAAATTATTGCTTCCATCTAGCTCTCTCCCATCCAATTTATCAAAACATCCTTATATTATTCGACGCTAAGATAGATATACATGGTCCCAATGCAAATATTACTCTTTTTTTCTTCTAGTAGAGTGAAATGAGACACGCGCCGTGCTTGCGTATACGGATGCATGCATGCATGCACTCGCCATCAGCCTTTGCTTTTGTCTCTGTTTGCTGTCCGCGATGATGATGATGCGTCGTGTGGTTTATCTGAAGATTGGACGAAGTACGGTTGTTTCCTACATAGAAAGCCAAGCACTGAAAAGGGAAGAGCAATCAGCGATGCAAAAGGAAGATGGTGATGATCACTGTAGCACAGTAGCAGGGTAGCTAAGAGTGACATGGCAGCTAATCTTGGTGCTAGGCGCCTAGGAATGTATGACCGGATGTGATCTGAAACTCTGACGAAGCGCGCTATATATCTGCAGCCCTGAATATATTTTTATTGGTGTCTCTCCAAGAACCCTGAGAGATTCTTTGCATTTCCTAATCGTCCCTAGCTGTTCGTCAAACGTGGGAGGCATCACGCAGCTAGCTGGACGCTTTTGCATTTCCTAATCGTCCCTAATCGATCAATCATTTTTATCCTGGGAATTCCAGCCATCTCTCTCACTCTCGCTCTGATCGAGCAGCATCCACCTCACAAGAACAAACAGGACAGTCCAGTCCAGCAAGTGTATCTTTGTTCTGACCGACACAGTGCTGCTGCGGCTGCAATGGTGCTCCATACTATGAGAATGCATCAGCTCGCAGGTGCTAGCTAGCTGCTGCAAGTGTAATTAAACAAAAGGTTCAGACTGGTTGGGGACGGGGTGGCGTCTGTCGTTAGCGTCGTCGCGGCGTGTTTGGCCCGCGAGGAGGGGAGGAACCTGCCTTCGCTCGCCCACGAGGCGGGCGCGCGCGGCGTGGTGGTGTCGCGCCCGCGCCCACGGTCACGGGGCACTGCTGTTGTGGTCTCCGGCGTGGCGGGCCGGGGGACGGGGAGAGAATCCGATGCGAGCTGAGCGAGTGATAGGGCGTGACGCCGCGGATGATGCCGTGGCACGCCATGCTCAGCCCGCGCGGCCGCGCGCCTCTTGATGCGTGCGTTTGGATGCTAGTTACAACTTTTTGGTTGCAATCATGTATACTACATACGTCAACACCGTCAAGGTAGAAAACACACCACACCCACTCAGCGGGGTTACCTCTCATATATATAATGTGGTGAATACAAAGGAACAGCATACAAAGGGACAAAATATTAAAAGACAGTTATAATTGTCTAATACCCGCCCGCAGTCACAGCGGGAGGATCTCGGACGCAAAGACTGAACCTAAATTCAGTAAACAATTGTACAGGTAAGCCTTTGATCATAATGTCAGCAAATTGATGTGTCGACGGGACATGAAGAACCTAGACTTGCCCCAAGACAAATCTATCACGGACGAAGTGGATGTCGATCTCGATGTGTTTCGTGCGACGATGATGGACATGGTTAGTTGTCATATAGGCGGCGCTAACATTGTCGCAGTACACGATAGTTGCAGAAGCAAGTGGCGAGTGAAGCTCCTGTAGAAATTGACAAAGCCAACAACACTCGGCCATGGCATGGGCAACTACACGGTACTCAGCCTTAGCACTAGAGCAAGACACGGTCATTTGGCCTTTGGATGACCAAGACACTAGGTTGTCGCCAAGGTAGACACAATAACCAGTTGTAGAGTGCCTAGAGTCTGGACAACCTGCCTAGTCGGCATTAGAGTAGGCGGTGAAGGTATCAACTGGCCTAAAGGCGAGGTGAAGGCTAGTGGACAGAGTGCCCTTCACATAGCGTAGGATGCGCTTGATCAATGCGAGATGGGGCTCGTGAGGATCATGCATGAAGAGACACACCTGTTGTATGACATAGGCAATCTCTGGACGAGTGAGCGTCAGGTACTGTAATGCACTAACAAGACTACGATACTGTGAAGGATCGGCGACTAGAGCTCCATTAGTGGCGGAGAGCTTGGCCCAGGCATCAACTGGTGTGTAAGTGGAGTGACATTCGGCCATGTCTGCCCGCTGAAGAAGATCCATAGCATACTGGCGCTGAGAAAGGAATAAGCCTGCTGGAGAGCACGTGATGGAGATACCGAGGAAGTGATGCAAGTTGCCGAGGTCCATCATGGCGAACTTGGAGTGAATACGGCTCATGATCCGTTATAGAAGAGCCATTGAGAATGCCATAAGGACGATGTCTTCGACGTACAAAAGTAGGTATGTTGTGGCATCTCCCTCTTTGAATACAAATAGAGATGTGTCAGAGACAAAGGCGATGAAGCCGAATTGCTGAATATAGGTGGCAAAGCGTTGGTACCAACCCCGAGAGGCCTGCTTGAGGCCATATAAAGAGCGCTGCAGAATACACACATCGTCATGACGAGTCGGGTCGACGAAGCCCCGGGGATCGTAGCAGTACACCATCTCCGCCAAATGACTATGAAGAAACGCATTCTTCACGTCAAGCTAGTGAATTTTCCAAGAGCATGAAGCAGAAAGGCTGAGAACAACGTGGATCGTGGCCGGCTTGACGACGGGGCTGAAAGTCTCATCGTAGTCGACCCCGTGACGCAGTGAGAAGCAACGAACCACCCAACGTGATTTGTGGCGGGCAAGCGAACCATTCGAGTGGAGATTGTGTTTAAAAATCCACTTGCCTATCATGATATTGTGCTAGGAGGTTGAGGGACAAGGCGCCATGTCTCGTTATCAACGAGCGCCTTGAACTCATCAGCCATGGCAGTCCTCCATTGAGAGTCAGCTAGGGCACTCTGATAATTCATCGGGATCAGCGATACAATGGAGTTGGTGGCGAAGAAGTCGTAGCGCTGAATCGGACGAAGAGACCCGGTCTGTGACTGAGTGACCATGCGAGTGGCTAGTGTAACCGCCGCTATAGTGGGTGGCACAGGCGGTGTAGGTGCTACAGCCCGAGGACGCCACTTGTACGTCAAGTGGAAGTCCTAGGCATGAGCAGCTGATGGTGGAGCCGAGGGTAGCCACCGAAGGCTAGCGATAGATGATTGTAGGGTCATCGTGTAGTTCCTCCAGGTCCAAGGAAGGAGGTCGTGGCTAATGTTGTTCAGTGTACGAATGACTCGTTCGGCCTTGCCATTTTGTGGATAAGTGTAAGGACATGAGAGATGTAAATGTATACCACGGGAATAAAACATGACCTAGAGGGTACGATTGACGAACTCGATGCCATTGTCAGCTTGTATGGCTTTGACTGCAGGGCTGAACTGTGTTGATATATAGTTGCAGAAGTTAGTGATGTGGGCTGCTACCTCATATTTGCGAACAAGAGGGAAGTCCAGCAAAAGTGAGTATAATCATCAAGTAAAACGAGATAGTATTGGCAACCCGAGACACTAGCAATAGGAGAAGTCTACACGTCACAATGAACAAGTTCAAAAGGCATAGAACTGATGGATCAAGAATGTGAAAAGGGAAGCCGCACATGTTTGTTAAGCTGACACAAGTGACAAAGAGTATGCTCTACTTTATTACAACGGATAGATGAACTATGGCGTAGGATGTCGATGGTGATGGAGCTGGGATGCCCAAGATATATGGTGATGCCATATGTTAGTGGAGATAGTGAGGTTTGCGTGTGGAACGGAAGGTGCGGCAGGGCTAGAACTATTGCAGAGAAGCATCATGCGTCGGGTCAAGATATCCTTGATAGAGAAACCAAAACCGTCAAATTTAATAGCACAGATGTTGTCCCTAGTAAACTGGCAAACTGAAAGTAAGTTGTGCACTAATGAGGGGACAACTAAAACATTGTGAAGGGGAAAATTCTACACGAGGGTTCGAATGATAGATTTGCCACGACAAGTAATGAGAAGAGTATGTCCATTACCAACGATAACAGAGGAGTGAGAAGAAGGGTGGCATGAAAGAAGTATACCGTCGGAGGAGCTCATATGAGAAGAAGCTCCAGAATCCAACACCCAAGGAGGGTGATCCTAGAGAGACATTTGATTGAGTGCGGCAACCAGACCAACCTTGTTCCACATGGGAGTCGACTAGAAAACCTATAGCGATGCAAAAGGAGTGGAAGGGTGCACCGACATGTAGGTCGTATGGGCCTGTGGAGGCGCGGAAAATATCGTCAATCACCCCCAAAGGTCGCGTGTCATGGGATCAGGTCCGTCGAGGGCGAGGTCCAGAACAGAGCCGTCGATTGAGATAAACAACCAGCCAGTTGCACACGTAGCACTCGGCGGCATCCCATTGAGGATCATCGGGCTGAGGGGGAGTGCCACCATCGATGTGCAAGCAGAGGCCAAATTTGCCACAGATTGACTTGAACAAGAAAACCCACTTCGAATAATTGGAGGTCATCTCCAACATGATCGGAACATGAGCTTTTACATTCACGGTGGCAAAGGGACACGCCACGGCCGGTGGAGGCGGCGTGGCGAGGGCAACAGGAGCGCCACTCATAGTATCGTGATGAACAGTGCTAAAGGGGAGGAGGGTAGCGCTATAGGAGAAGAGAAACAGTCGGCACTCAGAATCCAAAAAGATAATGATCCGTGTCTGATACGGTGAAAAACACACCACACCTACTTAAGGGTTACCTCTCATGTATATATATATATATACACACATAATGTGGTGAATACGGAGGGACAACATACAAAGGGACATGATACTAAAAGACAGCTATAATTGTCTAATAGTCAGCTCAGGGCGTCGCCGACGAGGTGAATCCAGTTCTCACCGCGGGGATAGATATGGAACGGCCCAAACTTCACTTTTTTTTCGTTGGAATGCTCGTGTGCCTCGTAGTCGTACTATCGGCTCAGTGATCCAGCCAGGTTAAGACAAAAGTGCGTCCTGCTTTGCACGTTCGACAGGGGAGAGCGAGGCGAATAAGGCGGGGTTGTCCTGCAGATCCGAAATGCCAACGCCGTAGCAACAGGGGCGTGAAACTTCACCGACGAACACACGTGACATGTCACGGGCTCATAGACGTTTCGTCGATGCGAACAAGACGACGGGATCCAACCCAAACTATTGCGTGTACGGGCTCATAGCTGGTTTGTGCTGGAATGGACCGAGAAATCATCGAATGAATCAGAAGTGCTCTCGAGGATTTCTTTGAAAACCATCAAACGGTGAAGGCTAATTATCTGCAAGCTGATAATTTCTAGCATGGCCGACACACAACATAGGGCATCACTTTAGCAAACTTGGTTTTCCGAGCACAGACATTGATACATAGGTCCATCTAGGCACACCAGAGTTCATGGCGTTTGTTCACGCTTTGCAGCGTTAGAAGGGACGATACAAACATACTAAAACACCACAGAATAGTCTGTGTTTTTGGTAGGTAGCACACCCAAGTTCACGGCATCGCGAAAAGGTGCAAGTAGCATGTTGTTTTCCTTGGAGCAGACAGCCCAAGAACTTAGCAGTAAAACATGACGCGCTTCACGTTTTCCTTAAGAGCAGGTAGCGGCCTGACAGCTACATTTCCAGCAACCCTGGAGCTGCGCGCACCGCCTGGTGGAAGGCCGCGGCTGGTTGCAGCTCCGCTCGCCATCGATCCACTATCAGATGTCTCTGGCTCCATGTAAAAGCGAGCTCGGAAGGCTGCCAGATGAGCATAGTAGGCAGGGGGCACTGCAAACAACCAGCAGATGGTTAACATTGTGGTCTAGAAGAGCAACACTATGTTGGATTTGGGATAGCCAAGAAACTGAAGGGAATGGTTATGATCCCAAACTGACTAACCAATTGATACAGAGCGAGTGCACCTTGCATACCTGCAACAGTAGAAATATCATTTAATTGACCAGCTAAAAGTGAACATAAAAGCCGTAATTGTGGAGCGGTAAATTACGTGTAGCACAAGTTGTTTGTGAGAGTTTGCAGCTCATCGGCAGTAAATTTGTTCTCATCCCACAGAACATGATAATGAGCAGGTCGGCTTGTTCCCTAATGAGAATTACAATTCAAATCAGTAATCAGATCACTGCATCCAGGGAAGAAACTGCAAACAAGTTAGACCAACCTGTATGCCAGCATGGCTACACAGGTAGAAATCAAACTCAGTTGGATGGCAAATCTTTGAATCAACCACAGTTCCTGAAAATTGGACAAAAATCAGTTCTGTTAATTGTCCCAGAGTCAAAATATATCACCTAAAAGACCGAAATAGATCGTATGTGTGCCCACAACTAACCAGGCAGTATGTTTCCACTTCTGTCAACAGTACGATGATCATTGTGATTATTAGCAAACAACCTTGTGTGATGGCGCTTCTGAACTACCACAAAAGTCACTGGTGGCTGATAATTCGGCTCCAGAGATGCACATGCCTGCATCCATAATTTAGCAGCAAGTTGGATCAAAAGATGAGAATGTTAAAAAACAAACCACAGTCAAGAACTAAGATATGTGAACCTTTCTAATGGCATCGAGCTCATACAACAAAACTTGATAGAACTGCCCCTCACTGACACCATCCCTGAAATGACAAATGTTTAATAAATAGGATTCATGGTCAGAAAGATGTCCATACAAGGATAAGAACCTGCAAACATATTATCATCTAAGGTTTCTGTACAAGAATAAGAACCTGTAAAATATTATCCTCTGAGGTTTCTGCCCTGTTGCCCTCTTGAAAGAAATGAGAAGTTCCCTGCACATTCAAAGCACTTAATGCCGTGTGTGTGATATACAAACATAGGGAAGTAAAAGCATGTCCTTGTCTCAATATGTTCATACTTGATCATGCCACCAGTAACAGTTCCTCTATGCGGATCTTGCCATACTTTGAAAAGATCCTGTATTAATTCTTGACGATGTGCTTGGGCACTCACTAATCCTGCATACTTGGTGACTTCAGGCCAGTCTTGAGAAGCAACCACCTAGACAGGGGAGAACAGTTACAAACTAGCAACAAACTTCCATTATAACTTAGCAGAACTTCTGCTCTAGCTCCATGACTTCATTGCAATAAGCACTGCACTTACAGCTGCAATTGAAGGACTCGAATCTTCTCCAGGATGAGGATGAGTAACATCCGCACCAAATATAATTGTTGGCCTATCACTGACAAGGGGAATCCTCCTTGTCAAAGCATCCACAAGTACAGTATTCCTTCCACCCACCTGAAAAGCAGGAAGAATGTAAGTTCAAAAGAACTTAGGGGAAAGTTAAAGAAAGCAGAGTTGGAGTGCAATAAATACCTTAACGTTTATTTTAAGGGCAACATTTGCAAGATACTGCTTGCTCATTTTAAAAACATGTTTTGTCAGACAACATTGGGAGACCAATCCAAGATCAGTCTCGCAGATCCTTTTGAGATCTCCTGAGGAATGAAAAGAACACTGGTAAGAAAAGATAGTCACGATGAAATGTAAGTGTCCTTTAGAAGAAAGCATACCATAAAGAGAACCATTATTGTCAGGCAGTATTACAATCAGCAAGTCAAGTTCCCTGCCCTGTGGTCTGAGTATGTTCATCGCATCTTGATAGCGTGCCTTGAGAGCTCTTTCCACATGTTCAGGTCTAGCAGTAAGTGGGGACAGCACAGGTTCCAGTGCGAAATCCTTTAGAAATAAAAATATTGTAAGGGGGTGAAGTATATAGTGAAAATGACTAGGGAAAAGGAACTGCTATTAAGATGAGTAGATGACTTGTAAAATGTAAATACCATTCCAGATATTTGGCACATGATAGCCAGCTCATGACAGAAGCCCCTGGCAGCACTATCTTGCACATTTCTAGAGAAGTTAATACATGCCCAGCTGTTGACTCTCCCACCATTGACCATTTTCTACGAAAAACAAAGAATACATGTGTAAGCTGTAAACAAGTTTCAAAAATGAAACTACACACAATAAAGGCAGCAAAACAAGAGCCAGGTACACATGAAAGATTATATCTATGTCCCAACAAGCTACAATGAAGATGGTAGCAGAAGCAAGGAAAACAGAAGGAAAGTGCCAGATAACTCAGAGGTTTATAGAAGATATATTCAAATTAAATACTGAAAATCCCTCCCAAAATGTTTCTGTATGGGCCTCTGGAATTAAGACATTAGAATGGTGTTACATTACATAACACCATAACAGTAGTGTTCTATCACCATTAACAGTAATGGCGTTTGTATATCATATTATCATGTAAATAATTACAGTTATTGTTGTATTGTTCATGTGATAAACAGAGATTAAAAACCAGATTATCTCATGCCGATGCAGCTATTTTTCAATCATTGGGTCAACGGCACATTAAATTTCATTTCTCTTTGCAAATATCTATGTACAATATTGTCTCTGATTGGTATGGTTCACCCCTGTTACTATAAAGTATAAAGATAGCACACAAAAAATAAAGAGGAAGAGTGATATCACAATTATTTCTCCTTATCAAAGCTGTACCTTATTCATCATATTCCACTGGCCAACTCTTGGCAACACATCCTTCTCTCTGCCACTATCATGGTATTTAAGCTAATAAAGAGAAGGGAAAACAAAGAAACTGTGAATAATGTATGCCCTGATATGGAAAATCAACTGCTGTGAGCATTTCAAAGCATAGCTGAAAATTGATTTACCCTTGG
Source organism: Zizania palustris (assembly GCA_019279435.1). Classification (NCBI taxonomy): domain Eukaryota; kingdom Viridiplantae; phylum Streptophyta; class Magnoliopsida; order Poales; family Poaceae; genus Zizania; species Zizania palustris. The sequence continues at coordinate 23,127,266 of JAAALK010000086.1, read as the reverse complement.
GGGAGGCAGAACACGAGCTTCAACTGATGCAAGACGCTCATCAATTTTTATGCCAAACTCCTGTGCAAATTGATCTTCGTGGTATGCATTGTGAGACACAGTCTGATGAAAGCAAGGCAAAGCAAAGTAAGATTCAAAACCGTGAGTATAGTATCTCACTAAATAGCAGATAATTGAAACAACAAAAAGTGTTCAATCGTTCCATTATCCATATTATATGATCATGACAGCTGGATGCAAGCACAACTACATTGTTAATTGTATGAGAATGGTACCCTCAATGCAGCTGTTTTAATCATGGAGAAAATGAATGGTTCCAAAGGCAACACAATCTTTATGTTTTTCCATAGTATTAAATCATGATAGATAAAAATACTCTGATAGAATAGTATCTACAGACATAAAACATGATTTTGCATGCTAATTGTCATGTGCAGCAATATTTCCTCGAAGACAGCCAGATTTGGTCCCTAGCCTGATCGGCACAGCAGCCTCCATGTCAGCAAGGTAGGGTTCCAACCCAGCCTCTTTTCATCTAATCTTGAATACTTTATTTCTTCCTGCCTAGCGGCATATTTATAATACATCCAAATAACTTACTAGTCATTATTAAAGAAATACAACTTAGGACTCTTGAAGATTTACTCCCTAGAGATACCATTCCTAAATATAACCCTTAACCCTAATTCACGCTACAGTAGACGCATGTACTATTCACGCTATAACACCATGTGGGCACTGTTCCTATGGCAGAGCTAGGCCCTGGCCAAACACCCATGACATAACCCAATCACTTAAAAGAGCTCCTATAACGAGGAATTTTTTTAAATGTCAAGTATAAGAGGATGGATTGCAGAAGGAAAAAGTTAAAGATTGTCTTAGAAGCTTAAATGAGCAGCATGCTACATAGACATGTCACATATAAGTCATGGATTCATGAAATTTTGTAAGAAAACAATATCAAAACAAACGGCATCACAAAATATGATCAACAGTTACCTGTAAAATATCCAGTTCACGCTCTTGAGGACGCTGGCAAGTCACTTTCAGTAGAGCAGTTATCTGTTTCTCATTAAGCCGTTTTGAGTAACGCTGTCCCTCAACAATCTTACAAACCTGACATTTCAATTCCACAGGTAATGAGAATACCCAATAACAGGCTGAAGCTAGATAACAGGTAATGTGAATATTTCCATGCAAAAACAAAGTGTAACACATCGGTGCAATTGAGCACAGCAAATATACTGACCTCCATAGGCAGATAATTTGGCCTTTGCTGATTGCCCACTTGAAGGCAAGGTAGAGTTGTGTGCTGAATACTAAAACCATACGTCTCCAAAAAATACTGCACCACAGTCTTCACAGTACCACGATCATCAACAGGGAATCTACCACAGGAGAACAAACCAAATCATCAGTGCACGATCCTTTCAAATACTTATCTGCAGGAGTGCAATTGATTCTTATATAAACTAAGGGAGAAGCACATACGATAACTCTCTTGTTGCTTGTGAAGTGAGTCCAGATATGCGATATTTTCTACGCATGTTTCCTCTGTGAGTCACCTCAACCTTCACACCTCTTAGAGCTTTTTTTATCTGCAAATAAAAGATAATGATGGCAAATGAAACCTGTCTAGTCATGTACAGAAGTCACTGCCAATAAAGGTGACCCAGGTCATGAATCAAACCTTCACACGATCAGAATCAGACAGTGGTCTAACTGAGATGTCTCTGTTCAGGAGCTGAGCAACAAAATCAATCACAGGTAGAGGCTCGATAAATGCAGTGGATGACATATCTGAAAGAACAAATTAGCAACTTCAGTATGGCAGATGAGACCAATAGTGAACCCTAACATAAACCAAAATGCCTTTCTGAACTATAATGCAGTGTATTACACAACAAAGCATCCTGTCCAACTATCATGTGTGATAATTGATGAGACGAATTGGACAATGATACAGAATGAAAGATCAGGATAGGTGTGACAGAATCTAACCAATATTCAGTGAAAGCCCCATCTGGGTAGGCCTTATGCTTTGGTAAAAACCACGCCAACTTTCCAAACCCTCACCAAGTTGCTGGCGTCTCCCCAGATTGGGAGAATAAAATGATCGACCAACTGGTGAATACCTTAACAAGAAAATTGCAAAAAAAAAAATGAAACCCTTCTCACAGGAAAGTCAAGTACACAAAAGATGGTTAGATAAAATATTACCTTGCAGTAGGCAATTCTCGTAGCACAATGTCAAGGACTTGAAGGGCTTCTTGAGGAGCATCTGCTTGCCTTCCAGCTAGAAACATAGCTAAATGGTGGAGATCAGCACGGGCAGCAAACTTGATCACCACCTTAAATAGTCTCTCGCGCCTTAAAATAGATGGAATGTCAGTAAAAAGTTTTTAATAGATTTTTAACTACAGATAAAATAACAATAGCATACCTCTGTGCGCCTTGGCTAGCACTAAGACTGTCTTCCTCGTCTTGAAGAGTTACTTCAAATGTCCGAGAAGTAAATGGTAATGGTCCAGCTGTATAAAGACTCTTCCTTCCATCATAAGCAGGCAGACGTCCACCCAAATGGGAATATCTATACAGCGTAACTAGCTCAAACATAACAGCACGATTCACGCCACGTGAAGTAACCTCAGGAGTAATAGATACCTGATGGAACAAGATTGGTGAATAAAATCACAAAATGAATGCTAGAGCAAGGAAATAGGACTCGCTATGAAAGTCTTACATCATATTGATGAAGGTCTTTATCAGGCAACTCAGCAAAGAAATGGTTTGCCTTCACGATGCACCTGTCCCCATATGTACCCTTGCCAGGGCGCAATGGGAATCTAATGGATTTGCTTGATGGTGGTGCTATTTGCATGGCTTGGCTGGTCGAACTTTGATCATGGATGGTAAATTGCTGGAACTGTTGTTGGACTTGTCCACTGCTCACCTCTACCGCAGGCTGTGAGGATGAGCCAGCTTCCGATGGGGTTGTTGAAACCACCGGGGCTTGATATTGGACATGTGGGGCTTGGTGCAGCTCGGGAACTGTTCTTGATGGACCTGGAGGAACATTGCGTCCACCACTACCACCCCTAGGACCGCCATAGTATGGCTGTGGCATCCCACCTCTAGGGCGTGGACCACCACGTCCCTGATAGTCACGTGGTTGATACTCAGGAGGCCCACCACCTGGCTGATGTGAACCTGATCCTACACGGCCCTGATACTCAGGAGGCCCACCTGGATGATGATGACCTGGCCCTCCACGACCCTGATACTCAGGAGGAGGCCCTCCATGACCGTGATACTCAGGAGACCCTCCACCTGGATGATGTGAGCCTTGCCCTCCACGGCCCTGATAATGTCCACCACGGCCCTGGTATTGCCCACCACCACGGCCACCCTGTTGAGGCACCCAACCACGTCCTCCCCCATGCTGTTGAGGAGCTCTCTCAGTTCGCTGTGAAGAACATTGGCCAGGAGCTGCTGGAGCATCTCCAGAACTCTCCCCAGAGCCACCAGGGCCCGTTCTTTTCTTCCTCACCATGATCAATGCTGGAAAGAATAGAACACAACAGAACTGTAAGATTATAAATATCCCATGTGTCATGATTTGATAAGAAAGAAAATTCAAAGGCACATTCATCTACAAAATTGCAAGACCTAAAATGCATCCAAACATCCTTAACTTACTGCAGCAGTAATATAAGTTTTTTTTACTTCAGCAATCATCACCAGGGGCAAAAGCTTACCAAGCAAAGACACTATTGAAACAATCGGTAATTCAAATCATCTAAAGAAAAGAAATGCAAAGGGGATACACAGTGATGAGGCATACCAAAAAAGACAAGTACAGTATAAAAACACCGCCAACATTGCTTAAGATAAAATAAAATGATAACAAGTGGCTAAATAGTAAATACACAGGACTTCACACACACTCAGAATTAAGAAAACACCAAGTTTCAATGTAAATAGAAACTTCAATGTTAATAAGTTACATTAAGGTAGTTTTAATGGAGCATTGGAGCATGATCATATGCATGTCTAAAAGTAACAGAGCCCACCAAAAAAAAGAACTAAGGCGTGATATGAATTTGTGCTGATAAGAAACAACTAAGTTACTGTAAGATAGGTAATAAAACATCAAATTATTGGCATGTGTCAGAAAATAAGTGCAACCTCGAAAACGTCTTCTAAGAAAAGATCAATAAGCACATCAGTAAGCAAACATTTATGAAGGAACTAAGTATATACAAAGTATGGCTGCCTCGTTGCACCATTGTGACCTAGAATATTTATATGCATTCATTTGTCACAAGCTAAAATGTGTAAGGTATGAACAGTTAATACAAGAGCACCATACAGGAAAGGTTTAAACAGAAGGGGTAAAAGTCAATAAAAATATAAGGGCATATCACTTATAAGGGATTTCTGTCTTATTTTTCCATAGTTAACAGAAAGGATTATGTTGTTCATTTACAAGTGATAGTCTAGAGCACACAAGCAAAGAAACAATAAACAAAATTGATCAATAATCTCTTTCAGATGAAGAGAAAAGGTCATAGCTTTATTTAAATAGAAGGGGGTAAAAATCAATAAAAAATTAAAAATATAAGGGCATATCACTTATAAGGGATTTTTGTCTTATTTTTCCATAGCTAACAAAAAGGATTATGTTATTCATTTACAAGTGAGTCTAGAGCACACAAGCAAATAAGCAATAAACAAAATTGATCAATAATCTCTTTCAGATGAACAGAAAAGGTCATAGCTTTATTTGAACAGAAAATGCATGTGCACCCAGCTGATGTGCAACCCACACAAGAATATAATGTGTGCACAAAATGAACTACTTCTGGCATACCCCTTAACTCTGACATACAAAGCAGCACTACAGGAATGCAAACAAAAGAAGAAATCTATGTGTAAGCTCAGAAACCACTAAGAAATGTATTAAACAAAGAAACCACCCCAGTGAATCAACAATAGATATGAAGAACATAGCAGTATATGTACTTAATCCCACTAATTTATTTTACAAAGATCAAATATTATATCTAGAACTAGGTCACTAGCAATGAAGGTTCTGAGTACAAGCTAAGAGGAAAATTTTCACCTAAACTGAAGTACAGAAGCTAGAGCTCAGCCACATTTTTGAGTGAGAATCAAATTTCACTCCTGTCTCCATGATGTATTTAAACAAACATCAGCCAATCATTTATTAGCTATGCTACTAATGCCACAGAAACTGAGTGAAAAACAATATCATCACATCAGGCCATCACACTATTTAGCTAGTAAACGAAAAAAGGAGGGAGACAAATTAAAAAAGCGATCTTTTAAGTACTTTAGCGAAAACGTATTTATAAAATAATTTCGCCCAAAAAAACACGCACCCAGAACCAATCGGAAAAGGGCTTGTATCCCACATTACTGCTTAACCCCAAAAAAATCTGAGGCGATCACACCGAACATGAACAAATCGCCAAGCCCTACCATGGATCAGTTCACCACAAACTAGATCCGCCCAAATCCACCGACAAACCCCAACCGAAATCAACCAGCACGCTTCACATGCCTGTACCAGCACCAAAAACTAACCGCAAGACAACGTTGCAGTCCAACCCCTCTCCCACCCCCAACAAACCTATAGAACCACTACACGCCCCCGCGCAGAATCAGCGAAGCGAAACAAGGGGGAGAGGTATGCGCAGATCTAGAGAGGAGCATTACCGGAGCGCTCGGCGAACTTCGGCGCCGCCGGCGAAGGAGGATGCGGTCTCCCGGAAACCCTAAGGTCGGCACCACCCTGCTGCCGCCTGCCTCCGCGGCGTCCACCACCACCTCCGACTCAAAGCCTTTTTTCTGAGTAGAGAGGGGAAAAGCCCACGAGCTCTTGCGGTTAATTAGCAGCGGTAGTGGGGAGAGACAAGCCGAGCGCAGGAGTAGGAGGAGAGTGCGCTCGTGTCAGGACGCGGCCCCGTTATATCGTACGGAAGAGGCGGTGCGCCGCTGCCTGTGTCTATGACAGCGTGGGCCCCGTGCGCGACGCTAGATTTTTTACAAGGTTTTATTACGTATGTGGCGTTTCGTTTGAGAATTTAATTTCCTATAATTCGTTTTTTTAACACAATAGTCGCCTCGGAACTTTTGTCAAATTATTATTATTGAAAACAAAACAGATATTGGCAAAAAATAATTCGTGTCGTTTCGTTAAATTTTGTTTATAAATATGAAACAATTTATATAAGGAATATTTAATTTTGGTAGTACCATAGGAACAAGCGAATCACAGGCCGTTGCTCCGCAGAGCCCGGGGACGTTTCGGCCGCTGATTGGATCGCCGTTCCGGCTTTCTTTTCTCCGCGAATCGCGTCGCTCTCGCTCGCGCTCTCGCTCCGTCTCTTTGTGAGTCCCGTGCAGCAAGCGACCACAGGCGGAACACTCGATTAGCCACCAAAATGCAGGTGTGCTAGGTGGCTCTAATCCACTGGCCTCTGATCTGATAAAAAAAAATGCAAACCGTTGTTTCTCTTGAGCCGAGGCGACGAGACGTGCAGGTGCAAGGTGCGGGTGCAGGTGGGCGTAATAATGGCGCGACGGATGAGGACGGCGGGGGTGGGTCGCTGTCACTGGCCGTCCCGTTTTGGTTAGGCCAACCCGTCCCGTAAAAAGAAAAGTGGAAAACGGGTCAATGGGCGCCGCTCGACGCAGCCGCAGTGACGCAGCGCAGCGCGGCGCGGCGCGCGCGATGGCAGGCACCAGCGGGTACAGCCTACGGCCACCCCCTACCGGATGGATGGCTCAGATCGGTTCCGCTGATGGGGCGCACGCGCCAGCGCGTGGGGCACCACGCGAACAGCTCGCTCCACCCGCGGTGCCCTCCCCCACCGCGGCCGACACGCGTGCCCCACCGTCGCGCGGGCCCGCAGCTCGGCGAGACGGGTACGGCCGCGCGGCGGTGGACGGTGGTTTCCAGGGAGCACAGGGTCCCTGAAGCGAACAGCGAGTGGGGCCCACGGGGAGGGAGGGGCGTACTACCGCCTACCGGGTGCGCGGCCAGGAGTCGGTCTGCTGGGCCCGAGGCCCAAGGACTGCGGACGGTGGGGTCCACAGGACAGTTGTGCGGGGGCGTGGGTGGGGGGCCCTTTCGCGCCTCGCGGCCAGATCAGTGGGCTGCCTCGGGCTTCCCGTCTAAAATCCCAGGCCTTTAACCAAAACGTTGCTCTCCCTCGCAGCCGCTGTTACTACAGTAGTGCTATAGTAGCAAAGCAATGAGCTATTTTCAAAAGCGATTTTATTTGGTTTTTTAAAATTAGATTTAGATATATTTTTTGTAAAAATTCATTATTCAACAGTATTTTTAAATTATTCTATGTCTTGAGTGTTGGAGGAAATAACTCGTGGTAGTTAAAACATCATTCACATACGGCTTCTAATAATTTCTTAGGGGTTGTAGCCATTCGAGTCTAGGGCTTTTTAGAAGCTTTTTAAGGGCTATAAGCTTCCTTTCAACCTAGTGTTTTATAAGAGTTGTAGGTTTTTCTTAAGCCCGAAAAGCTCCTTTTGATTTGGAACTTTCCAGAGACTTCTCAAAGACTAAAGGTCTCTCTTCAACCTAGGGTTTTCCATAAGCTTCTCATGGGTTGCAAGCCTTTTTTCAACATGGAGTTTCTCATAGGTTTTCCGAGGGTTGCAAACCCTCTTTTACAAGGTTCGAAGCCACCTTTATTAGGTTTGAAGGCTTCCTTTTACCAAGTTCGAAGCTCTCTTCATCAAGTTCAGGAGTCGCCCTTCACCAAGTTTGAAGCCATTCACAAGGTTCAAAGATCTCTTTACCAGATTCGGAGTCCCCTTTCACCGCGTTTGAAGCCTGTTTTAATAGGTTTAGAGGCCCTCTTCACCAGGTTTAGAGGGCCTTTCACCAGGTCCGGCGCCCTCCCTTTCACCAGGCTAGGCTCGGAGGCTCCCCTTCACTAGCTTCGAAGCTCCCTTTCGCCAGATTCAAAGGGCCCTTCATCAGATTCGAAACCTCTTTGAATCATGTTCACCAGACAGACTCAAATGTTCTAAAATCACTCTAAACTATGAGCCAAAACTAAGTACCGAAAATGGAGCTTTACACAAAAGTTTACTATTTTCTCCCTAAAAAGTCTTATTTGTAGAGTTAACAATGACGGATGTAACTAGAGAATAAATTGGTATTTTCTTATTATATTTGGCCTATAAATAGCTCTCTTCTTTAGAGAAGTAGGGATCAGTCAAGATCAAATGTTGTAATCCAAGATAATATACACGCTTGACGTATGATTATTATCCAACAGTCGGAGGTCTAAACCAATATAAAATCACTTCATAATCAGTAGCTCTCAAGGCTAAACAAACATGATATTTTAAATTTTATGCTACAACACCGAGTAATCTCCAAAATCACCTATCCATTCTCTCAAGAATAAAAACTCAATTTCTAATCTTTTAAGGAATTGAGATTATAAAGATAGCGCTGTGAACTGACTGATTTTATAACTTAACTTGGTGGTGGGATTTCTACAACGTACAGCCTACAAACTTTAGTCGTTTGGGACAGTGATGCCTTTCAGTGTCTAGGCGGTCTGGAAAGACTGCATCAGCATTGTGACAGACACGACAACCGTACTATGCTACACCTACAGAATGCCTGCCGTTGTGAAACAAACCAAGGTATTATATAATTTCCATCCATTTTTGGACAAGTAAGTATTATGCAGTACATGCGGATATGACGTGCCTTCTATTAGCACTCTATAATTTCCATCTATTTCAGAAGAAAATCGTTGGCGTAGGACATGACATACGTACCAAAGGAACGAATACACTAGGGCGTGAAAAATATTGGGATTAATTACATCTGTGTAAATGTTATTTTCGAAAGTGAAAGAAATAGCATTACTATTTTGTTATTTGTTTTCGTGTCATTACAATTTTCAGATACTCGCTTTCATGTCATTTTCTACACGAGTGCCGGTGACGAGCTCACTTGTAGACGTGGATTTTTTCGTATTGCCCAGACTACCCTCGATCGACAATGTTCTTCCTCGCAACGCACAACTAAAATCTCCCTCATTTCGCAACGGATTCTACACCGAAATTGCGGCTATGGAGCCTCCCGCCACGACTATGACTAAGGGAGACCCTTCGTCCTTGCTCATCTTCCTAGGCACGGGCTGCTCCGGCATGCTACCGAACATGCGATATCTCATTCACCAATCTACGCCACCACGGCACGACCACTCCATCGTGGCTACGCTCACACAGAGGTGAGAAAGACCATAGCCATCGCGACCTGCATCTTTGGCGGGGAAGCGATTAGGAGTGGCAACGGGGCGGGGCGGGTCCGGGTTGGTGAATACCAGATCCGAACCCGGTAGGACCCGGCCCCGTTAGCCCCGTGGGTAAAATTTTTCACTCGAACCCGGATCCGTTGGGTCCCCGCAAACCCGTCGGGTCTCCACGGACCCGTTTTGAAATTTAAAAGTATACAAATGACATAATTTACTTATCACAAATATAACAAAATTCAAACTAAATATCACCGTAAATCATCTTGTTTATATTATCCAACATTTCAACAAACAAAATTCATCAATATTAAAGTTATGTTTTTTATCATCTTACATTGGACCAATATATATATATATAGACATATACATATACATATACATATATATCTGAGCTTTTTTACTTATTGTACCAGGGACCCGCGGGGACCTACGGGTCAAATAATCAACCCGAACCCAAACCCGACCTTATACGGGGCCCCGACCCGATGAACCCGCGGGTAAAAAATTGAACCCGTCCCAGCCCCGTAGGGGCGAGTCCCCGGCCCCACCGGGGATATTGCCACCCCTAGAAGCGATCGGCGTGAGGAGGATTGTGGCATTGGGCAAACGGGAAAGCGATCAGCGCGAGGTCGTGGTCCGGCAGCGGCATGAGGCCGTGGGGCAAGGTCGAAAGGGATGTGATTATTCATAAATTTAGGGATATATCAATATATATTAGTTATTTGGTAGATGATGGGATTAAATAATTTTATATTTGGTTCGAAGCGTATAACTTGCATAGGATAAAGCTAAATTTAGTGGGGGTAAAGTTATCACAATTATTTTTAATTGAAAAATTAAACCCACATTTTTGGTGCTACCCTAGCCTACCACTTATATCATTGTTTTGGACTTGATTTATTCTTATATGCTCATAAATCCAAGTAATATACATATTTTTTCAATACTTAATTATTGAATATGTCATCTTTTTGTAAACTAGCATTCTATACAGTACAACATTAAAGGACTATCCTGTCTCAATTTTATGGGTTGGGACCTGCCCATCTCATGTTTGATTTAAATAATAAAAAATGGGAAGGGCTCATCTCAAATTTTTATTTGGTTGAAGAAACGATGGATGACAATTGAAACACTATTAACAACATCGTTAAGAGGACCCACATGTCATCCTCCACAAGACTCTAGCCGTCGCCTAATGAACACACCTGCCCTAGGCCTCGAGCTACCACCTGCTCCAATCGTCGCTTGCCTTAGCCCATCGTAGACCCCAAGTCGCCGCCTGCCCTAGCCACTACCGTCTACCCCCATCGTCGCCCTAGGCCTTAAGTCGCATGCCTTCCCCGATTGTCGCTGTCTGCTTTGGCCAAGGCTCGGCCGCCGGCCGAACCATCGGCTGCCACCTTCCCCTGCCCAACCCAGGCCTCGAGCCACCGCCCCAAGCCCCCGCCGTCAGCTCTAACCCTCGAGCCGTTGCCTCATCCCTCGAGTTACCGCCCATCTCGGTCGTTATCGCCTGCCCCAACCAACATTTCAAGCTTCCAGACGCCCCAACTTCTGAGTAATTTCAAGTGAACGGAGCAAAAATGAGATGACTTCACTCAATTTTTAGGAATGGAAGTATCCTTATTTTTAGAGAAAATACTCCAAATATTCCTCTGATGCGATATCTCTATCCCATTTATGTCTCAAACAAACATCATCAAAAACGAATTCACCTTATCGCATGCTACTTATTTATTCAGATCATCCATCCCAGATCCCACTAGGTAACTCCTCTGACCACCTGCGGAGCCTAGATCAAATCCTGTCTCCCTCACTCTCATGGACGCGTGGGCCCTCGCCCGCGGCCGCGCGACGTGACGTGACCGTTCGCGCACGGCGCACCTGCGCGGCTGCGCCCAGCGGTGAGAGAGCCCAACACCACCGTCCGCGCGGCCCCCAGCCCAAGTTCCCGTGAACCTGCAGGCGGGCCGTCCTCCACGCGTCGGCCGGCGCCCCGCACGCGCACGCGCACGGCCCCGCACGCCGACGAGGCTACGGCGAGTGTCGGGCCGCTTGTAGGTCGAAACGTGTCCCACTACCCGCAGGGCCGCCGGGCTCCACGCTCCACGAGGGCGGACGCGACCGCGCACTGTGGCGACACGCACGGACGCACGCACCCTCATCCACTCCCCTCTCTCTCTCTCTCCCTCCCTGCGTCGGCGCCTGCGCCTCCCTATCCATATCGTCGTCGTCCACAGCGCTGTGGGGCCGGGCCGCGGCTTCACCCAGTCCGCCGTCCGCCACCGCACATGGTTTTGCCATCGTAATTCCCATGGCCCCACGCCCCCCACCGCCGCCACCGTGCCCGAACGCTGGCCGTCGTGTGATGCCGCCATGGAACAATGATGGCTGCTGCCTCTGATCCGCTCTCTCTTTGGAGCGGAGCGACGCGCCACGTACGACGGCCGGCCATGCTTGCGAGGAGCTTAACCTGCCCTGTTTCTCTGTCAGAAAGCTTGGCTCTGTCCGCCGAGAGAAAGCTGGTGCGTTACATGTGCAGCTGTGCGTCCTACCTCCACGTAACGACTAACGAGCGCCGCGCCAAAAACGTTTGCAAAACAACGGGACCAAGATTGGATGCCCCTGTGCCCTGTGTGGCCTTGTCTGATACATTTGCCCTGTTGTGGCCATAGCACCAACGCCGCCATGAACAGTGAGCTACTGCTGTGACTCCAACCTGACGGATCGAACGATCAATGCAGGCCTGCACTAGTGATCTTGGTGTTAACCAAGATCAGAGTATCAGACTACTACTCTTTCCTGGCTAACGAGCTGACGAACTGTTCAGGTAAACACGGGGCGGAAAAGAGAGAACTCGCCAAGCAAACAGGAGAAACTTAACCATCACGCGTGAGCGGCAACAATCGCAGTCGCAGGCACCATCAGGCAACAGTTAAAACAATCGAACTCACTGGCGTAGTTGCGTGGCGGCCTCGACCATGCAACTGTAGGATCTGATAGGACAAGACGAGCTAGAGACTCGAGAGCTAGCAGCAGCGAGACGGAGGGGAAAGGAGGGGGAGAAAACGATAGAAACGCTTCAAAAAGGCAAAGGTTGCCGAAACGGGAGTACTGCCGAGGGGGACATGGATGGGCATACATACCTTGGTGATTGGGGCGGCCATTCTCAAGCTGCAGTGCCATGTCAAGATCACAAGACGGAATTACCACGAACCCACAAGCAGGCGGCAGCGTAGCTAGCTACGCGAAGAAAGGCGAGGTCGGTCGTGAGTGAGCAGCAGCACCGTGCGTGATGGGAGGAGGTGTGAGGAGAGCTTAATTTCTGCACACCGGCGAGCTGCGAGCTAGCGGCAGCAACTGAGATGGAGAGAAGTGGTGGTGGGTGGGGACTGGTCACGTAAGCCAAAGATATCGCTGATGTGATCACGAAGATACGTCCAATTATTGCTGCTGGTGAGTGCAGCGTACGGACGTGATCAATACGCGCCATGCATCGCTGTCTCCTGCATGCATGATGCCTTCGATGATTGTTCATTTGTTCTTTGGTTACTCTTCAGAGTATACAGCGTAGCAGCTAGGTGAGCCGCGAGCAGTTATATTAGTTGGTCGGACGATAAACAAGAGCGTGGTTGCGATCAGTTAGATCACCGGTTCTGCAATACATATACCTTATCTGAACTACCACTGATTATCCGACATGGTTTAATATCGACGTAGCTAGATGACCAGTAGGAAAGGCACTAACGAGAGCTCTGATTGTTCAAATGGCCAATTGGGCTACTGGAGTCTGACATCCCAATGAATAAATACATTTAAGGTACGTGGTTGTATGTGCCTTCCATGTAGGACTGCACACTCGTCATCGACTTTAAAAAGAACTGGCAGGCTGCTGCAAGCATGCATGCATTAAATCCCCAGCAATTGAAGATGATGCAGACTTGTCACCCTTTCGTCTAAACCAGGTGATGCATCGACGGCCAAACTTTGTAATTCGGCCCGGAAATAACTTTGCCAGCCCACAAGAACACGCCCGGCTAGACCGGGCTCGCTGTCCCGGAGCCCATCTTTGTCGAAAATTTTCTATCTTTTCAGGGTAGCAGCTCTGCCTGCAATTCAGCAGCTGCTAACCTCACAAGTTTAGCTTCCACGCTGCTACTGGACTAGGGCCGTTTGTTTGAGCTTTCAAAACTTTTTAGAGAGCTGACTTTTAGTTTTTTCAGCTTAGAAGTGTGATTTTTCGAAAGCTAGTTTTTAGAAAATTAATATCATTTGGCAACCAAGCTTTTAAAATTGTAGCATGGAGTAATTGTTCTATGGGTCCACAGACAGAATATCACCGCGAGGGCGGGGCGGGCACTGCTGCCGCCGGGCGGGGAAGGGATCGTCAAGCGACGGCGACGGCGAACGGGCGGTGAGGAAGGACGGGGCGACGCGAAACGGGGCGGCGGGGCCGGCTGGGGCTACGTCGGGGGACGGCGGGGAAGGGCGGGGCAACGCCGGATGACCGAAGGAGAAGATAACGTAGATGGAGATGGAAAGTTACGAAAAGCTTATATTTCATTTTTTTGGGTTGCCTATGTAATTATAATTTTTGTGGTTTTGGTTTTCGGAAAACTCAACCTAAAAACAGATTATTTATTTGAACTTTCGATTTTCAAGGTAAAAAACTACTAGAAAGCTCAAACAAACGAGACCTACCAGTTTAAGAGCCACTTCTCTTAAAAGTTTGTAGCCCTCGTTCGACGATCACAGCGCGATCGATCGAGCAGCAAAACGCCAGAGAAAACAAGGTACTAATCAACGCACCCGCCGTCTGATGAAGTGAAGAGATCGATGACATGCAACGCATGCATGTCTCGTCGTACGAGCGGGGGAGCTTGACGGACGAGAGATTTACGTCGGGCTTTTGTGTCCAAAGGGGCCGCTTCCCATCATCAACCTATCTCGTATGTAGCTGACACGGGAGCAGGACGCGCGGTCGACGTCGATCGATCGATCGATGGAATGAATGAATGATGTGGTTGACATGGAGCCAATTAAGCTGCGAGGACAGACACTGTCGAGGTGCTCGGCACTTCCGGCCGTGTTAGGCTTTCGATGAACTTTTGCTCTCGATCACCAGCAAGCTAAGCTAGCTAGCCTCTAGCGCTGCTGCGTGCATGCGTCGCCGTACCAATTATTTGTCAGTCACCAAATCACCAATAGTTGGCAGGTTTCTTCGACGTGACACCGATTCTCTCTGTCCCTCTAGCCCCTTCGCCGTTTTAAACACTTTTTCGCGCCTCTGCCGGTGCCCGATTCATGAACTAATAGCTAAAGTTCATGTATAGACTGGTGGAGAGTGGAGACTGGAGAGTGATGTCTAGCTAGGGCCGAAGCTTAATTAGCCGCGACGAATGAGTAGTGAATGACCCGGACGACGAATGATGTCTTGGTAAGAGTTTCCACTCCAAAGCCTCCAGGCTTTTTCGCCGGTCTGCGCCACTGCGTTGGAATGAGAGGGGAGAGATTAAAAACACACGGGGCGACACAATGATGAAGCGATCAGATCATCAGAGAAGCCCGGAGGACGACGACGACGACGGCCGCAGTGCGCTGCGTCTGCTCCATTGCTTGCAATTGCATGCATGCATGGGGATGGTGGAGCTGCCTGGCCGGGTCGAGCGCGCGCGCGTGGGGGCTTTGTCGCGCGCTTTTCCCGCGCAAATTGTTCGGTGCACCCGTCCGCTGTTACTACTTACAACTGTTTGCAAAGCTGTGCGAGGGAGAGAAGTAGAGAACACATTACAAAGCTGTAAATTTTGAGCTGTATGTAGTCCATGCTCCTCAGCTCGCCGGCGAAAGAACACTCGGGCACACCGCACACACACACCCGTGATACTGATACAGTGATACTGATACTGATACCCCCACCGGGGCAGCGCACGTACGGCACCTGATTGGGCCCTAACACGCACGGCCTGACATGCCCATCTGCTAGCTTCAGCACGCCATGCAGTCGCAATGATACGATGCTGTGTGCCACGGCCGGCCTGATTACTATACTTGCCCCCTTCGATTTACTGCACCGGTCGAGACATTCCGTGTACAATAACTATATATTGCTTATTGCTTCTTTGGTAGGAGTAGTATATATATATCTTCTCTTCACCGTCTCGTCTGATAGGAGTACCACTGTACCAGCGAGCGTGCGTGCGTGAGGAGCCAAATATTCTTCAAATTTATTTGCTCGATCGCTTTCTGTCCCGCCTGTCCGATTTGCCGCCGTATGTGAGACGAGGTTTCACTTTCGCCTGCTCTCGATCGCCGTTGCTCTCTGAGATGGATTCTACTGCTTACCTCGAATTCCCAGCAGAGTATTTTTTTTTCCTGGTGGTAGGAGTAGACGAGTAGTTTAGTTGGCGCCAGGCAAAGGTGTTCTTGCGTGGTGTTGTTGACTGTTGAGCCGTGTGTGCATGCATGCAAGCAGCCGATCGATCGAGCTGCTGTTCCACTGGAGTTGTTTAAAGAAAGGTAAAGCGAATGATAGTGATAGTGCCCGGTCGACATGACGGATGTGCGTGGGGGCACAGAGACAATTGGTGTGTTGTAGGTGGCGATCAGGGCTGGCCATGCAGCCCAAACGTGCGCATAATGCGTATGTAGACATGCATGTAGTGCAGAGCAACATTAAGACAGTGGAATAGTTTTAAAAAATTACAATCAAGCGGTGGCTGAGCCGGACTGAAAATATAGGGGAACTAAATTTAAAGGATTATTTTACAGTTCTTAAGTAGGTAACATATTTTTCAGTGTTAATTTTGGTATCTCTTGGTATCTTATGTGTCATGAGGTACCAAAATTAACATTGAAAATATATGGTACCTCATCAAGAACAGTAAAATTTCTCAAGTTTAAATGGTCAAGGATTTGATACCTTCGTGATGATTATTTCGTACGGTTAGTTAACTTTTGTTCAACATTTGTTTTTTGACTCACGAAATTCTCATGATTCATTCTTGCATTATTGTGAGAACATTTGTGTTTATATTGCTTGAACTTGAATGATAAGTGAGTAACGTTCTTTTATTCATATTGTTAACATAAGATTATAAGAAGCAATAAGTAATAAAAATGGAGAAAAATCACGTAGTTACATAAAAAACAAGAAAGTTGAAGAAAAAAAGCAGCATACAGAAGATTCTACCGCATTCAATATAAATATATATATTATTAATAATAGTTATTATTAAAATAAAAAATAAGAGGGACATGGGGGAGCTCGACGATAATAGCGGACGCGCCCAGCCCCCTGTATTTCCACCACTGAAATCAAGTTAGTCATTGTTTGTTTTAGTTTCCACCTTATAGAAACAAGCTGGATTGAATCAGCTTATTATAATATGCACCTTAGATTTTAATAAGCTAGATTACTGTAATGCTAAGCTGCAACAAGTAGAAACTAAATCTACTCCTGTATATGCAGACACACAACACAAGGAGCTTACACGTTGATGATGACATATGTTATACATAAGTATATTATAACTTGAATATAAGTCTGTATATTAGTTGTCATAAAACTTTACTTTTAAGATAAATTTAATAAAGTAGTGGTATCAAAGTGTCGCTCGTTAATAAAAAAAATATTATGAAGTAGTGGGTAAAAACAAGTAAAGGGGTATTGAAAAATAAAGTATCTTGTTTTCCGAACGGAGGGTGACTAAGGAAGTAAAAATAAGTAAAGAGATATTTAATAGTTAGAACAAGTTCTTTTTCAAGCACGTTTTAGTATAATTAATTAGTACTGTAATTATTAATAAGAATTTTACCGTTCCTGAGGTGAAAGAGATATGAAATCCGAATTCACGTCCGACAGTATGACGGTGCATCCAATAAGATGGCACCGTCGAGCTATGGGGGTGGCCATGTAGCCTAGAGAGTGGCGGAGGTGGGGGACGAGCCGCAGATGTGCGAGGGACGAGGGCGGCATGGCTGCAAGGCTCTAGGACGGTTAGATCTACGTGGGGTGGAGCGGCGGGCAGTGCAAGGGTGGCGACGTGCCGGTGTGGCAGTGCTAGGTCACCGACGATAGACGGTATGTTCTCTTTTTTAACCGGTGGGAGATGTCGTTGTTTCAATCTCGCTTCTACCAAATTAACAGTTAAATTTTGTTTGATACCTACTGATACTTCGTAACTTGCCATACCTCCTTAAATTGTGAACTGCTCAATTATTAAACAATAAAAATATAGTTAAGATTTTGAACTTACCGATAATTTGATATTTATTGATTATGAATTTTATAGCTATTGATAAGGTCGCATTTCACACTGTTTGAGACTAGTATTTCTAACTGACGGTTCGTCAATACAACCTAATGCTAAATAAAGGTATGAAATCCAGTAATTTAACTAAAAAATAGAGGAGCTTTAACTCAATTCGTGTGAAAAAAAACTCCTAAATTTTCGCAGCCCTAGTCGCACAAATTAAAGGACAGTAGTGCGAAGCCTGAGCTCTAGCTCGTCTTGTTGCCTCTTGGAATGAGGAAACCCGTAATGATAGCAGGATTAGAAATGCTGCGAAAGTACAATCTCTTTAACGTCGCATTATTTCTCTTCACTTCTTCAGAGCTAGAGATGCATGCTTTGCTCTGAAAGCTGCCCGGCCGACAGTTATGTCTTGTCCTAGCTAGCTTCTTCGATCGATTATATTGTTTGCTCCTCGCCATCGCCATGGATAAAAAATATGGTTTCTATTTTCGATATGATTTTTCATTATATTATTGTTACTTGTGATAATGATGTATAAGATTTTTTAAATCAAAGGAAAATATAAAACCACTTTTAAAGACAGTAAATAATCATCGAGAATTACGCTGCTGGAAATGCAGACAGGCAATTCAAATGGAAGCCTGAAGCCTCCTCCTGGCTACAAATGGAAGCCAGCTACACGTCACTGCAAATTCTCTCCTTCGGACAGGCAGCTCCGGCGAGCGTGTACCAGCATGGCCATAGCTTGTAGCCACTGCACTCCCAGTATATAATGCTGGGGCATGCAGACGTAGAGTACAGCAGCAGCCAGCAGTGTCCCGAGCGAGACGGCAGCTAGCTAAGGTATGTAGCTACGAGCCTACACGAAGGAGAGGAGGATATATCTGATATCTCACTGTTCGATCTCCACCGCGTTGCCGCCGAATCCCATCTATAGCTAGCCTTTTTTGCACGACGAGTACGCACCGGCTGTAGCGGCATGCATGCAGCTGCGACTCGTAGCCGCAGCAGCAGTAGCACTGCTGCTGCTGCGAGAACAAGACAAGGTAAAACGGAAGCCGGGAACCGGGATACGCAGCGAGCTAGCTAGGCACGCCGTATCCCATCTGAAAAGACGTGTTACTGCACGCAGTAGTAGAGCAGGAGAAGGGAGAAATCACGCTGGTTTTGAGCTAGCTAGCCCGACGTACGTGAGTACTCCTACTACGTCGTGGTACGTCGGTGTACGTCGGTGCAGCGCTGCAGCTTGATATCGCCGCGAAGTTATTTTTCTGTTCTGTGCGTGCGTAGCTAGTAGCTACTAGGTACCGCAGATAGGGAGGGGTGTCGTAGCTGGCTGGCTCCAGGCGCCGCCAGGCCCGGCCGGCCGGCCGGCGCACGCCACGATGGCCTGTGTTTATACACAGCACTAGTGCCAGTGGTCGTAGTAAGCTCAGCTCGCGCGTATCGCATCGCGTGATCGCGTCGCGTTCCGAGTTAAAGGAAGAGTTACGCGGGCAGCAATGGCGGATTCGATCGCGCGCGGCAGGGAGGAGTGGAGATACGCTCGTCAGAGAGACGGCCCTGCAGTCTGCAGTCTGCAGTCTTTACTGTTTCCTGCTGCCAGGGGAGGGGAATACCGAATACGCGCCTTTTGGTATATGCACACTACTCTCTCTTAATACTCGACGTGATGAATGTGGTTGTTGTCCGAGAATGATTTCATCGAATCTGCAAGATCGCGGCCTCATTAATATATAGTCACTGTTTTCTCAACGCCAAAGAGAATACGGTTTTTTAAAGGATTTCGATTCGACGTATACGCGAGAAACGCGAGAAAATATTTCGGAGAGGGTTTGTAAGTGGTGCGATCCACCTCTACGGTATCGAGAGAGTCTTTGTACAGTAGAATTCACACTAAACGGTACAGATCGCAACTGTAAAACGCGACTGTAGAGGTAATCGAAGCACCCGAAGTCAAATGATTCGGTTCCTTTTTAAAGATTAGAAGTAGGTCGACAAATTATTATGCATGGCATTCTGCTTCGTAGGGATAGAGTGAAAGAAATACTCCTTTCGGTTTAAAAAAAAGAAATCATTTTGGATATGATTTTATATATCAAATGATCGGTATGTATTTTTCATATTTATACATATTAAATAAAAAGTTGGAGTAAAAATAGCACGATAAACGAGAAAAAATAATTATGTGTATAGTTATCGAAATGTACACTAAAATACAAAACAACTTATTTTAAGTAAGTCTTGATACAATCATAAAACAACGATTTCTTTTGTGATCCAGAGGGGATTACACACTAGCACATAAAGCACAGTCTTGGATCTAAAGATAAAAGATAACGGCTCACCGTAATTAGGATCGTTGATTAGTGTGAAAAATTCTATTGCCAAAAAAAGCATGCATAAAATATCGATAATGCTTCTTGCGGATAGTCCCCAAAATGGAGTTTCTTCGGATGGACATACGCCACGTGGCCCAGTGCCATGTTCGTGGCTATGTGTGCAGTGCATCCCAACGCAGCCAACGACATGTAGCCCATCACACAACTAGCCTAGGAGTAGTGCACAACCAATAACGAATTATGAAGATAATAAGATAATGTTTTATTAGTTAAATATGAGGGGGTGTTTGGATTCGGGGGCTAAATTTTAGGGAAAATTACTCACATGCCATTATAATTTTCAGAAAATGCCTACATGCCACTGTCAGTGACTGTGGCGGCCCCCATCTGGCAGTGACACAACGATGGCATTTTGGCAAACCGTAAAAATCGTAATGGCACAGAAAAAATTAACCCTAAATTTTAGCTCGTGTCCCATCGGATGTTTCGACATTAATTTGAGGTACTAAACATGAACTAATTATAAAAATAATTGCAGAACCGGAGACTAAATCGCGAGACGAATTTTTTAAGCCTAATTAATCCATAATTAGCAAATATTTACTGTAGCATCACATTGTCAAATCATGGTGTAATTAGGCTCATTAAATTCGTCTCGTGAATAATCCCCCGATTATGAATGAGTTTTGTAAATAGTCTACATTTAACACTCCAAAATAGTATTTAAACATTGAATGTGACGGGGGCTAAAATTTTAGCCCATGATCCAAACACCCCCTGAATCATCGGTTAAAGATAAATATTTTGCCTATTAAAGTAACAGAAACTCAATATTTCGTAAATGAGAACAAAATGTTTTACTCTTTCATTTCAAATATTTTTCACTCCTTTTGTTTTAAATGTTTTACCCGTTGAAGACGAATGTTTCACACTTTCACTAGCTAAATACGAATGTGTTCATCATATAAAAATGAATATTTCACTTGTTGAAGATGAATATTTCACATGTTATAATGGCCGGAACTCAATGTTTCATACGTGAGTGCAAAATATTTCACCATTTTATTTTATATATTTTCACTCTTTTTATGTTAAATATTTCACCTATTGAAGACTAATGTTTTACCAGTTAAAGATGAATATTTTATCAGTTGAAGATGAATGTTTGACTGGTTAAAGATAAATATTCCACCTATTACCGTCAGTGGCGGACCTAGGATTTATATAATAGGAGTACAAAATTAAACGGACTATAAACCACACATATAATATACTGAAAATTGGCTTGACAATAATGATAAACTAAATTAATGATAAACACTTAATCTAAATACGTATATATCAAAATAATTTATATCACATTCTCAACACTAGTGAATCAATATAATTTCTAGTGAATAGTGATAAAATAGAAGAAAAATAGAACTTCTATCTAGGCAAGGTAGCAGCTAGCAGACATCGTCGCAGCTGCCATGCCAGCCACCAAGATGGTGGTATATACTCTGTGGGCAGTAGGTATGCTCGATAAATTAAATTGGATGATACTAGAAAAATATCTTCTATAGAGGATAGTTGAATCTACTTATACTTAAAAGATCAACACATTCAAGTAGGCAACTTTCGTAGTTACCATGGAGATCAAATCCATATAAGCAAATTTGTGGCACATTTATAACAAATCGTAGAAGAGTATATCATAGACTATCATGTAACAAGAGAAATTTCTTATTTTTCCCGGAGCTTATTTAAAAGTATTAAAATTTGCAATCGAACTATATGCAATACATACTACTTTTTCAACGGTATGTAGTAGTGTAGTGCAATTAGTTGGCTATTCGGAAAATATGAGAGAAAAGTAATATAATTAGGTGGTTACAAAAATAAATCATTGGACTAACTATTAAAATATTGCACTAGATTTTAACCTAATTAAAAACACACATATATGTATATATACACACACATAAATACACACGCATATATACATATATACATATACTCATTTTTTTTGCAAAAACATTTGGGGTACAACTGTTTCACTCTTTTTTAACAATGTTTCACCATTTTATTTCGAATGTTTTCACTTTTTTTTAAAAAAAAATATTTCACCTGATCAATGTTTTTCGTTAAAGATGAATGTTTCACTCTTTTTTTAAAAAAAGTTCCCTGAAATAATCCCATGTTAATCCCACCCAAATCCAAACCAACCAAGTGCCCCACAAACGTGATGACCGAAAGACAGGTGTTTTGACGCAAATGAGCACCTACTCGTTGACGGCTAGGAGGGGTGGCCACGCCCTGCCCCGTTGCGGCACCGCGCACCACGCTACCTCGCCTGACCTCGATGTCGTGCGGTGCCCCGTCTCGCCTTGCCGCGGCGGCGTGGGCCTCACTGCACCGTGCCTCGCCATGCCGCACCATCTCCCCCAAGTGTTCGATGAATTGGCGCCACTGGCGTCTTGTTTTTTTTTCTTCTTTACCGAGTATTAATACTCAGCAAACATCTAAAAGTTTGCCGAGTGTAAACACTCCACAATGCTTAACATCCATTTGAGTTTTTATGATTGTTTCTTTTTTTTTTTGCCGAACATCACATTTGACACTCAACAAATAAGTGTTCACCGATGTATTTTTGTCGACCGTTTTTCGCCGAGCGTACCATTCGGCGAGTCCTACGCTGAGTGCAAAAGGAAAAGAACAATTTTACGGTAGCCATAGTTGGGACGGTAGACGTAAGATATTACCTTAAATCTTATTTCATCTCAATTTAAGAGTTAGGCGGCTCATAATTCTCCGATACCGATACGGCCGGCCCTCATAGTAATTTGTAACAATGTATACTTTTCTGAATTTTATTTCACTAACGACCGACGGAGAAAACCCTTGACAACCCGGTCGCAAGCCAGCCTCCGTTCTTGCGACACTGTTCTCCCTACTTTACCACATATCCAAGGAGCTGCGTGCCGAGCTGGTGCCTGGTGCACAGTGTGCAGCCTACTTTGCTCAACTTTTATGGCAACTTCGCTTCCACAGTTGTACTACTTACTAGTAGGCAAACCAAAGGGAAAGAGAATGCAATTGCTGCTCACAGCATATGAGCATAGGCAGGTAAAGCGACTAGGCTCCCTAAGCTTCGGTCAGTGCCTCCTCGCTCACTCCTCAGCTGCTGCTTGCCTCCTTCGGTTCATCCTGCGGCGTTCCTGCCAGCATGCATGCATGCATGCATGGAAAGTTGATTTGTGTCACGAGAGGAATGAGGAATTCCAAATGCTGTGAATCTTGCTGTTGTCTCTAGCTGTTTTGATCTCTTCCCCTTGCAACTTTCCCCCGAGGATCGGACACAGAAAGCGACATCATATCTCGTTGCTCAGCTCGGCGCGAGACGGACGTTTTCTACCGGGCGGGAGAGGTGGTGTTGCAACCACAAGCTAGGCAACAAATGGGGTACATTTTCCCGTGATCTCTCGAGGAAACCCTGATAAATGCCATGCTGAAACAACGCATGCAGCTGGTGCATGCAGTGGTAGCGCGCGCGTATATATATATGCGTTAATGATGCGTACGCATGGGACAGTTGGAAAATAATGGCGTTTTGTTTGCATCTAATTAGACGGTTGCACCGGGGGAACAATTCCTTGCTCCCTGGACCGTACCCTGGATGCAATGCGGGTGAACTTGGCCGAAAGGATCCAAAACCGCAAAATGAATTCACCTTGTTGCCTTGTGAGATCCTGCTTGAAGAAACGGGGACAAGAGGCAGCATGGCAGCGTGGACTCATTCCTGACCATCTGCTAGCTAGCTAGCTGCTGCCTGCAAGCAGCCACGCATATACGCATCTCGTTTACCTGTGACGACATTGTGTACACTAGACGAGGGCTCACGGCACAGACCGGCCGTCCGAACGTCGGGTTGATTTGATGTGAGTTTGACCAACTGCATGCATGCATGCACCGGCGAGACGTATAGCTAGCTATATAGCCCTGGTCTAATCTACGCGACCTGCTACGTGTAGTTCGCTCAGTTTGCTGCTCCAAGAATCGAACTCTCTGACGACCTAGCTACGTTACGTTTTTGTTTAGCGAAAGGAGGCCGCTGCCCGCTGGAAATTCGTAGATGCGCAGCGCTGGGCCCCTGCAATACCAATATGAGTGACATACGTCGTGAGCTCATCGCTGCTCAGTGCTCACGCACATTTATATATGATCCGTTCTGCAACAGCAATACGGCTACACTGTCCCAGCTCTATCCCAGTCTACGTACTGTGGTCAGGCACTCAGGCATGGCGAAAGCAACGGAGTAGTTCTTCTTCTCTATACCAAACATTTACAGTTTAGCACTAGTGTCATTGACGCTAACCGTCATACTGAACTGGTTGGCGAGAGAGCTAAAGGAGAAAGTTGTCCGGTCCAGAGCTTTAGTATAAGACGGATTATATGTAATCCTAGCAGACACCGTTGTAGCATAGCGATGAGTCGTCGTAGATAAATATACCCTCAATGGAGCAGCTAGTAACAAGGTGTGGTGGTCGACTGGTCGTCGTCGTTCTACTACGTACCTAGCAGGTAGTAGCAGTGAAATTAAAAAAAGCTGTGATGACCGTGGCATGATTCGGTAAAAGAATCCCAAGCTCAGAGATCCTGTAGCTGTATTCTCGTGCCGATCGACCGGGCAGGCGGCCTGCACCGTACACAGATGCTACTACTATATGTGTTAATTACATCGCTGACGCTGAGCCCCACACGAATGCATCTGTGTACGTATGGTTGGACACACACGGGCGCACCCATGCATGCATGCAGTTGCACGTAGTACTAGCTAGCTGCTGCGTGCCTGCTGGTATGGTAGCTAGCTAGGCGTGTCCGGCGGCCATGTCGCCGTCCGTACGTCTCCGGCGGCCCACCAGCGGCGGATTTGGCCGGAGCGGTGGCGTTTCATGAGGACGGCCGGATGAAATGGCTTCTGCAGTTCTGCTGCTCGAGGTAGATGAGGTTTTTACTGGCCGGTGACTGAGCCAGCAGCCATCTGAATATATATATTATATTTTTTTCGCAAGATCATGTTCAGGTGGTGAAGAAAAATACTGGGCTAGATCTGATGAGGTCGTTGGACCAGTAGTGCATCCGGTTTGTCCCCTTCCATTTGTTCACTTGCATGCACTTCAGTGAAGCGTTGTTGCTTTAGACAGTCTCTTCACTGTGTGGACTGGGCTGTGGTTAATTACTCTGCTGTGGTCTCGCCGGCTACACGCCCGGAACAGACGTACACTAGCTTTTGTTTCTGCGTCATTTGCATTGCATGCATGATGCATAAGCTGATAAGGCTATTTATAATATTTATAACGGGCTTTCATCGTATTAATTACCCTGACACATCAGTTTTTTTGTTGACATGTCATTTAATTAATGAGGGAAGAGAAGAAAGTAGTGTCATCACCGTGACATGATGCTAACTCGTTTCCAAGACAGATGAAACGTCCACTGTGAGTCAAATCGTTTTATCAGAGAGAAGCTATTTCATGATAGCTAGCTGCATTTAATTACACTGGTTAGCCTAGAAAATAGTGTAATGAGACTCTTCATTGAGAGAGGTATTTAATTCAATTGCAAAGTTGATGTAGCTTTTTAGGAAACAATGTTATGAAACTCACCACGGTGAATAACCTAATAAACACGTTTTTTCTGTACCCGAATGCTAAGTACTCCTCTGCCACAATAACATGGGCGACTTAATATAATTGACAGTACTTGTTGGAGTTAACACCGCCTCTCTGTATTTATCTCTTACGAGAGATCCGTATTATAATACGTACGCGCCATGACTTTGACTTGGCAGAGATTGACACTGTTATATTAATGACAATTAAAAATAGAGTTTGAGTATATATATGCTTCGATGTGATGTGAAGTGTTTTATACTGGTTAAGGCGGCTTCTGAATTTGATAACAGTCATACATTCAATGATGAGTTGTTTTTTCTTAATGTGAATAGCAAGTATATCCACATGTGTCGGTCTTTATAGATGAGGGTAATATTAATATGTCATCTACTTATAACTAACCGACTATAACAATGTTATTCATAAAGTTACATAAGAGTTGTACGATAACACACCATATTAATACAAAAGTGTTCATTTTGTGTGTACAATGAAGTCTGTCATTTTTGGTCCTCTCTTTGAAGTGATTTCGGAGCTTTAGGGTGGGTGCGTTTGGTAGGGCTCTAGCTCTAACTTCTTTATCTTGTAAAGCTAGAGTCAAGTAAAATACTTTTTTTGAGGAGTGAATTCTGCTGAGAGCGCTCTAGAAAAATAAACTGGAGTAGTGGAGCAGGATCTAGCCAGCTTTAAATGCTCCACACTCCAGCTTCAGTATGAATTTTAGAATCCAAAGCTATACCAAACAGGCTACGAGACAGTGCTTCGGAGCATAGAACTAGCTTCAGGACTGAGGGGAAGTGGGGAACCAAGCTTTGATGATGCCTTGAGGTTATATCATTTGGAGCTCTAATCACTTTTAAGATGTGATAATTGTTGTAATACCGGTAAAAATATTTCACCGCAACAGACACTAATATATTATTTTTTCTAAAATTTCTTATGCAAATCCTAGCCAGGCCCAACGGTGTGCTGGTATATCAGTCATATACACAACACACAGGCCACAGCCAAGAAACCAGGTAGAGGAGAGAGAGGAGAGACATGGCAAGCGAGCTATAAACCTACACGGCTACGCCCCCTTGTTGCACTCTAGCGTTGAGAGAGATAGGGAGCTTGGCTGCTCGCAAGTCGCAACGAGTGTTACATCTTCTAGTGAGAGAGACAGCCCTGGTGGTGGTGTAGCTCCAGCCTCCAGGTTTACATAAGTCAGACAGGGAGGGATTGGAGGGAGGGAGGACCGGAGGAGGGAGGAGAAGAAAAAGCGAAACTTTGGTCCTTTCTTTCTTTTGCAGTTTCCCACCGCCTCCGTCGATCGATCTCGTCGTCGCTCGCCCGGAGCTAGCGTTGCTTCCAATCTCCCATTGGAGATGGGAAGCGGCGGCAGGAATGGTCCGTTGAGGCAGTACGTCAGGTCCCAGGTGCCTCGGCTGAGGTGGACGGCCGAGCTCCACTGCAGCTTCGTGCAAGCCATAGAATTCCTCGGTGGCCAAGACAGTGCGTTCTTCTCCCTTTCTCCTGGCTAGCTCCCTCCAATTCCCAAGTGCTGTTCATGAAGGCCAAGACATCAGTGCCTTTTTTTGTGCTCGTTTCACTTCAGTTTTTTTCCCCTGTGTGCATTCGTTTTTAGCTCATCATATTGCAGAATATTATTCTCGAGGATTTTTAGCCAGCCTGATCGGTTGTTCTTCTTGCAATCTCTTCGACAGTCTAACTGTAAGTAACCTTTGCCGGTCTAAATTGCAGAGGCTACACCAAAGCTCATTCTTGCGCTCATGGGCGTGAAGGGGCTCACCATATCTCATGTCAAGAGCCACCTCCAGGTTCTTTTCTTCAGTCTCTTGCAGCCTTCCAGGGTTCAGGCTATTTATCCCATCCTGTGTGTTCTTCCCTTCCTTTGGAACAGCATGCAAACTCCGAACTTTATGTCCATTATTTATCCTTTTAAACAGATGTACAGATGCTCGAGGTCCGGCTCGCTTGGGACGGGAAGGAGAGGTGAGACATGAGAGACCTTGTTTGTTTACTTGCAAATCTTGCACCATTCCATTGATTGTTCGCTTCTTCATCCTCCCAACTCGTAGGTTTTAATTCGCCTCCATGATTCCTGGGGATAAGATATAGTAGCACTTGTTTCCGTAGTGTTCTTACGTCAACGCTTTTTGTTGCTTAGTTACATTGTTTACAATATTCAGGGAAACGAAGCTCACGTCCACTGTAGAATGAACAGTCCAGTTGATTAGCATTGGTTTTAAGCAGAGGTCGATCACGTGCCTTGATGTTTGTGTGAGCTGATTAGTATAAATTATTACATGGGGATCTCTGAAAGCTCACTTTGCCTTACCTTCTCATGAGCATCCTTCATCATGCAAA
This sequence comes from Zizania palustris, assembly GCA_019279435.1. Taxonomy (NCBI): domain Eukaryota; kingdom Viridiplantae; phylum Streptophyta; class Magnoliopsida; order Poales; family Poaceae; genus Zizania; species Zizania palustris. Next base: position 23,099,310 of record JAAALK010000086.1, on the reverse strand, counting down.
TCCTCTGTTCAAAAAGATAGGGGGGGGGGGGGTGGGGTGGGTGGGGGGGGGGGGGGTTGGGGGGGGGGGGGAAGAGAGCTAAACAGATGAGAAAATTTTGTGGCACCACACTTTAGATGTTGCTAATGGAAAGCCAAACTGCTTTCTTTCATGGTACCACCAGAGATGCAACCACAGCTGCAAAGGAAGCACTCATGTGCTGGTGATGAGCAAGGCCCCAAAGAATTCCTGTGCCCCCCTCTGAAAAGGTTTATTAGGCTGAAACTTTTCCAGCTTTGAATTGTGTTCAAGTTAAAGACAAGCTTTTTGGGGGCCTAATCTTGACATAAAGTCATCTTTTCCTTTGGTTGTCCTTTGGTGGTCTTTGGATGAACAGGGCCAGGATGGGGACAGAAGCCACACACAATGGCATGCAAGGAAGCCAAGGAATCAGGGAGATGAGGACTACTGGCACCCAGTACTGTGTTGATGATTACATGCAAGCAATGGCAATGGAGAGGAGAATAAAGGAGGAGGGCCTCAGATGGCAGATGGATGCTGCTGCTGCTGCTGCTGCTTCCAACCTCCAAACCGTGGGATGTTTGTCTCAAGAATCTGGCCCCTTTAAGGTACACCACCAGCTGAAAAGAAAATTTAAAAGAAACGTTAGGAAAACTTGATCTAAAGAAGATATGCAATCCTCTTGTCTTAACATGTTGCATTTGTCAGTAACCATGCAATACACAGATATGTTCCCTGTCTTACTGCATATGCAAAAAAACCAGATAGGCTCATGAATACCAGTAACTTCACAAGGACAGGGATGCAGGTGCACAGATATATATGAGAAGAGTGCCAGTAGAGTCCCTTCAAAGTTGAAACTCCTGGGCATTAATTACCTCAGGTCGCAGTAGTGATCTGCGGTAATGGCATCATGTACCTCACTTGGAAGCCTTGCACCCTGGTGGAATTCATGTCAATGATAGTGCAGATAGAATCATAGAATTAGCTCATTAAAGGTTACTCTGTGGCTTGCCTGAGTCTGAAAACTGCCGTGTCCCATGGCTTCTCAAGAACATAAATAGCGTAGATGCTGTACCTCACTACACAGATTTGCCGGTCCTTGTGGTCAAATTCAAAGAAGTGAACTTTATGGTTACTGCAGTAGTACTCTTTGGAGACCATACTTGTCATCAATGTAGAAATTCAATCCATCTAACCGCTGCTTTTCATTGGTGCTGAGCAGATCATCAAACCAGAAGTGAAGCATCTTGGTCCTACGGTGAAGCTGGAATGCTCCAAGCTGGAGAGCAGTGGATTCCTGCAAGCCAGGGGTCAACCGGAGGAGCCACCGGAGAGATGCTCGCTGTCACTGTCCCTTGGTCCAGACCCGAAACGCGCCGCGGCGGCGGCGGCGGCCGTCGCCTCCTCCTCGTCGACGCCGAGCGAAAGCAGCTGCGTCCTCTCGTCGTCCTCGTCCAGGAGCTCCAGTGATTGCTGCAGGAACTCTGGCTGCTCTGTTGCTCCGGGTGTCAACTTGGAACTCTCCATGTCCATCTGTGGGTCGTAGACATCTGATCCAGTTTTTTTTTCTGTTCATCAGTCAGCTCCACTTCCACACGTGTGCCTCCTGATCACCTGCTTTAGGAAGTTAACTAATGTCAAACTGTCACTGTAGGGCACTTAAATATGCAGTGCAACCACCCTAATTAGCAAGTCCACTTCCAGTACGTGTACACAGTATAAGTGGCAAAGTTATGTAGCTCCATGCAAGGCATCACTGTCTCTGTCCTACTGTTGCTTCCAGGCTTCAGCACCAAAGAAGAGAAAAAAAAGAAGGCGAGATTCTTGCCTCAAGCATCTTTTCCTTTGCCTCCTTTTGTTTGATCATGTCAAAGAACGGCAGCATCAAAGTTTTCTTTGTGGATCATACAACCGAGACAAATCTGGAGACTAGAGGGAGTAGGGATGGATTCGGATCGGATACGGATGGAAACGAATCCGGATAGCACTATTTACCACATTTTAATTCGAATACGAATACGGATTCGGATGTTCTCGAATACGAATACAAAACGGATGTTTCGAATACGAATATGTATTCGGATGTTTACTCGGTTTAACTCCAAATGTTCGTTGTTTCACCAAATTTTTAAAAATCCAAAGGGTACAATATACCAAATTAGAATAATAACTAATAAGAAACAATGATACACAATAAACCATGCACAAAATAAATTTGTAAACAACACTAGCTAAAATTAATCATACGCAACAACCAATAAGAACTACATAAAGTCTTGAACCGAAATTCATCATACATTTCAACCAACAAGAACACACAAATTGAGTCCAGGTGCGCAAATGCAGAAAAAACAGGCGGCAATTTGGAAAGAATTGGCTGAATTTTATTGTTTTTAAAAATTAAACATTTTCAAAAATTTATTAACATCCTATATGATAAATTTCTCAAAACATTTTCAAAATTTTATCATGGTATCTAAGTATAATATTATAATACTATGACAAGTATCATATTTTTCAGACTTTATTTGATTTTTTATAATTAAAAAACTCTTAAGCTCCACATTACTCATGAAGTGTTGTAACATAATTTTTTTGACATTTCTTTAAATTTAGTGGATAACAACTAAAAATGGACACAAAATAATGAATGTGATTTTTCTATAAATTTTAGTGCATTATTTTAGGTACTTGCAGTTCAAATTTCACATATTCCAATTTAAATACTAGAAACGCAATTAATGAGTTAAAATAGCAAATAGATCTAGAAAAATACAAAACAATTATATGGTATGAGATATATTGTATTTTAATTATATAAAAAATCAAGTTAAAACAAACATTTAACCATCAATTTACTTTAAACCATAACCTATTCCTTCTCAAAACTTTATTTCCTCTCAAGAGAATCTCAGATTTCTTAACATTCTATATGATAAATTTATCGAAACATTTTCAAACTTTTATCATGGTATCTACGTATAATATTATAACACTGTGATAAGTATCGTATTTTTCAGACTTTATTTGATTTTTTTATAATTAAAAAACCCTTAAGCTCCACATTACGGATGAATTGTAGTAACATAAATTTTTTAACATTTCTTTCAATTTAGTGGATAAGAACTAAAAATTGACACAAAATAGTTAATGTGATTTTTCGATAAATTTTAGTGCATTATTTTAGGTACTTGCAGTTCAAATTTCACATATTCCAATTTAAATACTAGAAACACAATTAATGAGTTAAAAATAGCAAATGGATCTAAAAAAATACAAAAAATTTATATGGTATGAGATATGTTGTATTTTGATTATATAAAAAAATTCAAGTTCAAACAAATATTTAACCATAAATTTACTTTAAACCATAACCTATTACTTCTCAAAACTATATTTCCTTTTAAGAGAATCTCAGATTTCTTAACATTCTATATGATAAATTTCTCTAAACATTTTCAAACTTTTATCATGGTATCTACGTATAATATTATAACACTGTGATAAGTCTCGTATTTTTCAGACTTTATTTGATTTTTTTATAATTAAAAAACCCTTAAGCTCCACATTACAGATGAATTGTAGTAACATAAATTTTTTAACATTTCTTTAAATTTAGTGGATAAGAACTAAAATGGACACAAAATAGTTAATGTGATTTTTCGATAAATTTTAGTGCATTATTTTAGGTACTTGCAGTTCAAATTTCACATATTCCAATTTAAATACTAGAAAAACAATTAATGAGTTAAAAATAGCAAATGGATCTGGAAAATTACAAACAATTTATATGGTATGAGATATTTTGTATTTTGATTATATAAAAAATTCAAGTTCAAACAAATATTTAACCATAAATTTACTTTAAACCATAACCTATTCCTTCTCAAAACTCTATTTCCTCTTAAGAGAATCTCAGATTTCTTAACATTCTATATGATAAAATTCTCGAAACATTTTCAAATTTTTATCATGGTATCTACGTATAATATTATAACACTGTGATAAGTCTCGTATTTTTCAGACTTTATTTGATTTTTTTATAATTAAAAAACCCTTAAGCTCCACATTACCGATGAAGTGTCGTAACATAAATTTTTTAATATTTCTTTAAATTTAGTGGATAAGAAATAAAAATGGATACAAAATAGTGAATGTGATTTTTAGATAAATTTTAGTGCATTATTTTAGGTACTTGCAGTTTAAATTTCACATATTCCAATTTAAATACTAGAAACACAATTAATGAGTTAAAAATAGCAAATGAATCTGGCAAAAATACAAAAAAATTATATGGTATGATATATTTTGTATTTTGATTATATAAAAAAATTCAAGTTCAAACAAATATTTAACCATAAATTTATTTTAAATTATAACCTATTCCTTCTCAAAACTCTATTTCCTCTTAAGAGAATCTCAGATTTCTTAACATTCTATATGATAAATTTCTCGAAACATTTTCAAAATTTTATCATGGTATCTACGTATAATATTATAACACTGTGATAATTCTCGTATTTTTCAGACTTTATTTGTTTTTTTATAATTAAAAAACCCTTAAGCTCCACATTACCGATGAAGTGTCGTAACATAATTTTTTTAATATTTCTTTAAATTTCATGGATAAGAACTAAAAATGGACACAAAATAGTGAATGCAATTTTTCTATAAATTTTAGTGCATTATTTTAGGTACTTGCATTAAAAATTTCACATATTTCAATTTAAATCCTAGAAACACAATTAATGAGTTAAAAATAGCAAATGTATCTAAAAAATACAAAAAAAATATATGAAATTATATATGTTGCATTTTGATTATAAAAAAATTAAAGTTCAAACAAATATTTAACCATCAATTTATTTTAAACCATAACTTATTAATATTCACTAACTTAAGTATTCCATAATTATATAAACAATAAAAAACCATTAATATAGTTATAATATATTATCTTGAGTCTAAGTTTAATCTGTGTGAAATCCTAAAACGAATACGGATGTATCCATTTCCATATCCACATTCAGCAGAATTCGGATATCCATTTCCATATCCACATTTGTAAAACGAATTCGAATATTTCCGAATGTCATCCATATTTAATTCGGATACGAATACGGATATCCATATTTACAGTAATTCGAATACGAATACGGATAATTCGGATATTCTGACATCCATATCCATCCCTAAGAGGGAGGATGCTCTTGTTGTTTTCGTTGCAAGTCAAAGGAGAATCTCTCTTTTTTTTTTCTTCTTCCCAAAATCGCCGCTGCATTTCTTGAGCCAGCTCCTGCTTGAGAGCAGCAGAGCATCCAGAGGAAGAAAACAGGTGGCGATTTCTGGAGGCTACAAGCGCCTCTTGCTTGCTGGTGCCTTTCTCACTGGAGGAGCTTGTCACCAAGCTGTGAGGCTGACCTGGGACGCCATGATCACCTCTACTGCAACAGAACACGCCAGTGGCTGGCACAGGTGCAGTGCAGGAATGTGAATGATGAACAAGCTTTGACCATGCGAGCCTTCACAGCAACATCTCTGCCATCAAAGTGTTTTTCTCTCTCTTTGATTAGAGAAGAGAAACAGTCAACACTTGGACCACTGGTTTCCTGGTCAAAAGAGTAGACAAAACTTAGCTACTGTTCCATAGTAGTGTAGGAAAAATGGATAAAAATGACAAAACTACTGGGACGAACTGATCAACTTTTGTAGGTTTTTTCAAAGCTTAGAACCCATTTCTACTACCCCAAAGGTGTGAAATTGACAAAGTACGCTGCATCTCAAGGGGGGGAGAAGTACGGTGGACGAAGCAAAAGCCATCACAGATTTCTGCTGCCTGCCTACTATAAAGCATCAGTATCATGCAATGCTTTGTGAACTGGCCATTATCAGATAAAGTTGCAGCAACAGTAGCAGAGCCATCATATCGCGCAAGCTTTCTGAGTTTTGACAATGGAGAACATTGAAAATGTGACAAGAAGATGGGGGCTTTATCAGACTGTTTTCCTAACCATATCTTGGTTGCACTTCCAGCTCGATTTTGCTTCTGTTCCAGACACGAAATTCTGCACCAATTCAGAGCATTTGGCACAGCATGTAATGCTTAATATGCAGACAAATAATTGTAGCGTGTTTATGGGGCCAATCGAATACCTGGGCGAAGTCCCTGAGTTTTCATCATGAGAGACTTGAAAGAACGTAGCCTAGTCCTGCAGGTAAACATTGACAAATTTGTTGTTTTCTCCGTGTTGGTTTTCGACATTGCTGCTCGGATTCTCCGGTTGTTCAACCTGTAAAAGCACTAAAGCGTTGATAAAGTGGAGCTAATTCTTGCAAAGCAGAAGCAATGTTACCTCATGAAATTTGAGATCCACCAGTGGCCCTGTGTATCCATCAACCGATTATACGGAACCTGCGACCACATTGAAAGTGTTTGATGCATCAGAACTTAACAGATATTAGTCTGCATCATCATCATCGTTATCATTATGTGCTTTCATCTTTTCTTTGAAATACATGCACTGAAAACATATGGCCTGTTTTTGGGATATCAAAATATGGCACTCCATGAAATGCTCTTAAGATCAGATTTGCAGCTTCATTGTAGAGTAGCTGTCTTATTTGGATTACAGGTTAGATCTAGATTTAGAAATATTAGGATTTATTGTGTGTAGTCTATTCTACCGTTCTGTAACAGATAACAATGGTGAGTAATTTCTATACAACTTTACTAGCAAGTCTAAAATCTCTATTCACAGGTGTTCTATAGAAAACGTGGAGCATCAGCACGGATCTTGGTTTTTGGCGGATCTGAAAATCAAGAGCTAGACATGTTTGGCTAAAAGTTTGTAGAGTAGAGCTACATAACTCACAGTGACGCAGTCCCAAACAACCCCTTAAGCTATGGTTAAAACTCACTATCACATTTAAGAATAGAGTGCTGAAATAACAATATCCCAATATCCAAATGAATAATTACGCCTAGATGATGATTCTGTTAGGCTATTCACAATGGTGGGTTTCATAACACTGTTTCTTAGAAGGTCACATCAGCTTTGCATCTGAATGAAATATCCTCTCTCAGTGGAGAGTTTTATTTCACTATTTCCTAGTCTAACTAGCCAATGTAATTAAATACAACTAGCTCTCATGAAATACCATCTCTCTGATGAAATGATTTGATTCACAGTGGATATTTCATCTCGTTTCAACCGTCTTGGAAACAAGTTTTCATCATATTATGGTGATGACACTACTTTCTTCTTTTTCTTTATTAATTAAATGTTATGTTAGCAAAAAATCTGATGTGTCATGATAATTAATACCATAAAACATTTATGAAACCTCCATTGTAAGTCTATTCACAATAGGGGTTTTATGAGGTGTTTCATGACATTAATTATTATGCCACATCAGAATTTTTGCTGACATGACATTTAATTAATGAGAGAAGAGAAGGAAGTAGTGTCATCACCATTACATGGTGCTAACCCGTTTCTAAGACGGATGAAATGAAATGAAACGTCCACTGAGAGTCAAATCGTTTCATCATAGAGATAGTATTTCATAAGAGCTAGTTGCATTTAATTACACTGGATAGCTTAGGAAATAGTGAAATGAAACTCTCGGCTGAGAGATGGTATTTCATTCAGTTGCAAAGCTGATGTGGACTTCTAAAAACAGTGTTACGAAACCCACCGGTATAAATACCCTTATAACATACTCTCTACACATGCTGCATGACTCATTCCCCATGAATCACTCATTTAATTTGTATCAGGCTCGAAGTAATCAGTGCCCTGAAAAACTACACAAAGAATGTGAAACAGCTGTTAGTTGATGAACCATAAGCTCATGGCTGAGCTGGGTTTCGCTTACTTTTAATCTGCTTTGGAAATTTAAAATGTATAATCGTTGTAGATTATTTTATAGTTGCATTAGGGTTTGATAAAATATATTATACGACTGTCCCATCTTCACGAGTTGTTCTATATTTTATGATATAGATATATTACTGTTTGTAACATAGATTAAAATCAAAATGGCTTACCAAAGAGCGAAATGTTCAAGATCATTTACACCAAACGAAATCACGAACTATTGTGGTAATCCATCGTAATACCAAATGGAGCCAAAAAATTGCCGACTGGTCAAGTTTTGCTAAAATACCACTTCAAACAACGAAGAATGGACTTCTTCGATTTAACATCTAGACCCACTTTTATTGACTCAAGTGACGCTACATGTCATCCTCAAAAGTAGCATTATAATCAAAGTGCACATATTATGGCAAATTGGCAAATTATTCGTCAAAACCATGAACTAGACTGAAAAGAAACACCAATGTGCAAAACCGACTGCATCTTACATTGGCAGAATGTGGTGTTTCAGGGTAATGCCCCACTCATGAATCGCCTGAAACTTTTTTTTAAGATACTGGATTAAAACCCGATCTCTATCTAAAGTTGCCTTGATAAAGTCAATGAGGCACAAACACACTTCAAGGCTATGCAATTAATCCATACAAACCCTTGTTGATCTCTATAATCATACAATTATCTGCCATCGTCCCCAAATAATTTACAAGATCCATCGCTGAAACACATGGATTATAGCTTCCATAGTTCTATTTCTGTAGGCTTGTCCTTTCAGGCTTTCAGCTGTGATTCTGTGATTCCGGTGCAGAACAAATGCAGAGTTCAGTAATTCTCGGCTCTCAAAACAACAACGAATGCACTGGTCTAAGCTTCGGTGACATAGGGTAGCATCCCATGAACAAGAGGGCAGCAGCAGAAAGGCAAGTTTCCTATTGATCACCAGAAAGTTACTACAAGAAAATAGATCATCAGCGTGACAAATACTCCTATGGTTTACACATGGTTTCAAATGTTATTACCTTCTATAATAAGACTCTGTAAGGATAATCAAAACATAACAACAGACCAAACAGTTGTACCCAGAACTGAAGGAGACTGAGATATGGAACCTGTTTGAACACTTTACCGTATATTCTTCGCCACAAAATCAACTGAGGCACTGACCTATCTTTGTGGTTTTACCTTCGACTGAAATGAGCAGGGGAGTTTGGGAGAATTGAGTGGGCAGCCATGCAGGTACCGTCAGCAACACTGACACGGCCTGGTAGAGATCAAGAAAAGCCATAACATTTGCATTTGGACCTATCATTAACTTTCAAAGACAGGTGAGTATCACCACATCACTAACTCCACCGCTTTGTAGTCTCTTTACTATTCTCTCGAACAGCTAAAGCTCTTGCTGAATTCTAGAAAACTACATGTTACTACAAAAATGCCAATTGCTGTAAATTCAGGCACTACACATGTTACTCTGAATATGTCTATATGTTGTAAAACAAACAGCTGACCAGTACCAAAATGCTGAATCTACCTGAAAGTCTGAAACCAATGACACATGACTCAATGAAGACACCAATAAACATCGCTGTTCTACTAGCAAGTCACTGATGTTCTACTAGCAAATTTTGCAGTATGTCTTACCTCGACATTTTGGCAAATAACATAGGCATTGCATTAGCGCATACATTCCTACTTGTTTAAAAATAGCAGTAATGCACACAGATGCACCAACTCATCTATCGCAGGTCAACCACAGGCCACAGTGCACTTGTGCACCATATGTTTTAGGACACAAAAATAGAGCATTGAACAGATTAGGCAGTAGGCACAATCACAATCAGCATCGTTCATATACCTCTGCATTAATCCATCATATGTATAGATATAGCCTTGTAAGTTGTAACAAATTTGTTTGAAGCTCCAAACTGGAAGAATCAAGTTTTAATCATACTCGATAGTTGATACATGTCTTGATATCCAGTATTATGCATACATCAACATTCTCATGAGTTAATCCGACAGACTGCCCTATCAACTCATGAGAAATAAAGCTCGGACATTTAGATTTATGTAACCCCAAAATACTAACGCCAACCTCAACCAAGTAGATCCGAACTTTGTGAAGTTGAAACAGTTAATTATTCGGAATTAAAGCTCAGATTAGGCGCGTATCTTGTCAGCGCTTGCCTCCCTGCGATAGTTGCGCCGGCCATGAGCCCCCCGACGACGCCACCGACGAGCGCCGGCCGCGGGCCGGCAGCCGCGCGGTAGAGCGTGCCGGTACCGATCCCGGCGGCGACGGTATTAGTCCAGTCCTCAGCTTCGCGGAGGGCGTCCACGCCGCTCTCGATCCCAACGAAGAGCAGTGCGATCACACCGAGCCGATTGCCGTAACCGCGCCCGACGGAGCCGCTCTGGTTGAGCACGCGGCTGGCGCGCAGCTTCATCGACTCGCCGCGCTCCGCCTCGGCCGCCGCGCGCTTCAGCCCCACAGCTGTCCCTGCCGCCCCACCTACGAGGTAACCGCAGCCGGTGTAGAACGTGAGGTTCTGGCCCCAGGATCGGCTCTTGCGGACCTCCTCCTCATGGAACAGGAACTCCGGCGAGGTCGGCAGGTCGTAGAGCGCGCGGATGCTGATACCCTCCGCCTGGTACGGAGTGTACGTGCGCCGCGAGTGTCCGGTGGCGCCTCCCGGCCGGCGCTCGCCGTAGGCGGAGCGGTCGGTGGCCATGGCGGAGAGGGGCGGCGGGTCAGGTTGGTGTCTAGGGTTTTGGCGATTCATAGGGAGAAACAAGCTTGGGCCTTGGCCTCTACCTTCTTCTATTTGGGCCTTATAGTCTAATGGGCTGTTTGGGCCATAAACATCCAAAATTACCCAATGCCCTAACTTTAAAAATCTGGTAATTCATTAATAATCTGATAACCACTCTCTTTTATTAAATATATTATAAATATAAATAGATTTAGAATAGTTATATATTTTTAATTTTATTTTATATTTTCTATAGCCAAATAAAAGACATCTTTAATACAAATAAATAATATAATCTTCTAATGTAAAATAAATAAGAGGCAAAACAGTTGTTCGAGTTGGCTTCTTATTTCGTGTGTACACAAATCTAAAATGATTTATATTTGGAAGCGGAGGAAGCAGTTTGTATTTATAAACTTTTTATCTATAAATAAACTTGGTTACCATCGTGCGAGTAAATTGGTTTTCAATTTTTCATAATGCCGTGTATCCAGTTGTAGCTGTGATAACGTTGAGAGTGAAGCCATCATGTCGCAACCTTAACAATACTAAAACATCAGTATGGTTTGAGAGTGAAGTGACCCCCATGCTGCATGCACCACGGTGTGCGCATGCGCTGGTCATCAGGTATACACTATTACACTTGACATGGTGACGCCTAGCTCATGTTACAACTATGACATGAGACTGGTCTATCTCCACACTATTTTTTGTGTTCTATCAGCATGGAGATTTCTTCAGCATTGAAATCGTGGAATGAGGTTACCACTCATCAGGGAGTCCAAATTGCCTGTCTGATCCTCCGTCTCAAAATCGTTCAGTATTCAGATAAAAGTACAGTAACAAAAGAAAGTCGTAACGATCTTGCATAGAAACTACTCATCACTCAATCACAGCTTTGATTTACCACGCCATGTGTGTAAGGTTACAGCTTTACAATAGCAACACGTTTGAAGATACACATTCTTGGTCACGTAAACTACCCCTTCTCACTGAATGTTTCGAGTGCCCTCCCAGCCTCGTATTTGTCCCAAGCTATCAAGTATGAAAGCTCCACAAAATCCTCAAACTATTGTCTACATGTGCGGGGAGAACAAATGATCTTAGCAATCTGTTTCCTTTCCAAAAGGATCCGAATTCTGAAACGATAAGCTGCAGCAGCGTGCCCCTCTTGCTCAGTTGAGCTGCATATACACAAAAGCCAAGAGACCTCGCAACCAGTAGTGTAGCAGCAATAATACCATAATACAGACAGACCTGTGTCACCGATAGTGCAAAAGGTGAACTGATTATAGAAGCAGACCACGTTTCTTCTCCCTAGCAGAAAACAATCGAAGGCAAGTTATGCCGCTAACAATGGTTGTCACGGGAGAGCTAGCCCCAGAAGTCGAAGGGAAACCTTGAGCTTTGGACCTTTGGTTTTACTGATTTCCCACTAAAAGTAGAAGCAGCCCATATCTTTGCTGATTGTCAAGGAATGGAACTCATTGTAGTTCAGATACCCCCAAAAACGAGAAAGGCCAAGCTCCCCATATTTCGAAGATTTCGTATGCAAAATATACAAATCTTTCATATTACCCTCAAACTTTGTTCTAATCGCATCCACCTGTGTTGACACAAAAGACAGTGATAAAAATAACATGGAAACCCGCATATAGAACCTAGTCACCTACTGCAGATGTTAATAAAAGCTAGGTGAGATTTGGAGAAATGGAAAGTCTGGGTTGCGTGACAGAACAAACCAGCCACCACTCTCTTACTGAGAATTCATGCAACATGACGGAACATCCTCATACTGTGTCCATTGTTCATCTTTAAGTGTTGGATTTGAAATGTAACAATTCAGGGTGGGAAAGGTCCAATACTAGATGTAGGAACTTAAGATGAACTCATATGTTGACAATTAGGATATACTGAATACAGATTCGTAGATCAACATTTTGGAAATGTTTTGCAAAAAAAAATGAAAACTACTGGCGGTCAATTTATGTATAATTTGCTAAATCTTCACACAATCACACCTCACACATTTTATGTAAAATTGCAGATTACTTGCCAGAGTACAATGTACAGGGTAATGAGTTATGCAAATCAAATATCGGAGATAATCCAAATATTTTTTTCATTTGCATGCTGAAGTTCAAAGGATGAATTTCGATAGAATGCAATATCATAAAAAAATAATATTCTCTGCATGTGAAATATAGAGAATACCTCAGAGAAGTTTATAAGAGTATGCAGGTTAAGTTCTTTTACTGTTGATTCAGAAATGTCATCAAGGCTCTTAAAACACAACCGCAGCTCCAAAGCTTGTTGTATAATGCTTTTAATTATGGCAGCAACTGGTTTTGCTTCAGTGGATAAGAAACATCTGAACAATCAGAATAACAACTAGTTCAGCAACCAGCAAAGTACATCAGGAAATACCCCTTCCATCATAGAAAAAGATCTTACATGTGAAGTGCATCAGTAACATAACATAGGTGCACATACTCAAGATCCAGCATATCTCTCACCTAATAATACAAGATCAACATCCAATCATTTCCTTCCGATATAAGTGAAATTGTGATATTTGTTGATAGCAAAAAATGGCACTAATGGCTAGATTGTCGAAATATCAAATTTTGGTGATTTGGGCCAAAAGTACACATGTCCAGGGTCTGTCCGAAGCCCTACAGGGCCGAAGCCCATTGAGCTGTGGGCTCTGAAGGCCTCTAGCCAGCTTCTGGCCTTCGGAGGCCCACGCCGCCGAAGCTTCGGGAACCTTCGGATGCCCACGCCGCCGAAGCTTCGGGAACCTTCGGAGGCCCACGCCGCCGAAACTTCGGGAACCTTCGGAGGCCCACGCTGCCGAAGCTTCGGGAACCTTCGGAGGCCCACGCTACCGAAGCTTCGGCACGAGGAGCAGGCCTCGGCGGGCCTGGCCGAAGCCCACCTCGGCAGGGATAGAGTTGGACGTGTTTCTAGCTCAATCTTTGTCTCTATCCGGCCGGATTAATAGTAGATTAGATTAGAGTTACCCTCTATAAATAGAGAGGCCTGGCCGGCGTGGAGACCCCCCCCCCCAACACAAACCAAACCAAAGCCATGCTTTGATCATACCTTTACTTTTACCTTTACTTTCATGTACCTCTTCGTGGGTTTGCCTGGAAGCCCTCCGTCCGCCACTACAGAACAGTGGTAAGCCTTGGTACTTCGCCCGTGAAGTCCCCGTTAATCTACGTAACAGATTGTTATCGCCTTGTTACTTCGCCTGTGAACGCTAATCTGCGTAATAGATTGCTACCTTCGCCACCCGTGCAACACCTCGCAAATTCGGTCCTAAGGCCAAATTGGTACTTCACACCATCCCTGTTGCAGGTTCGCACGTTCGGAGCCCCTTTGCCGGAGGTGTTCGGAGCTAAGAGATCGGTTCTGGAGGTCCCAGGACGCCCTTTGACAAGACCGCAGGCTTCGACAACAGGCTTCGCCAGCACACTTCGTCGTGACAGGCTCCGCCACGAACGAACTCCGCGCCAAGACGAAGCTACACCCGGGCGTGGCCTTCGCGCCACCACTTTGTAATTCGCTCTATCGGAGATCGCACGCCGAACCCCGTTGTTCGGAGGTGATCACCGTGTTCAGATCTGTTCGGAGTCTACCTTCGGCCAGATCAGCCCGAACACCGAAGCACCCTTCGGTGGAGCACTTCGCACCAGACGCCGAAGGTACCATTCGGCGCAGCCTTCGCATCAGACTTCTAACCAGGAGGGCTCCGACTGGTTTGTTGATTTTAACTTGTTTAATTTATTCCTTTCGGCTAATTGGATTATTTCTTGTAATCTGGTTGCCTGGCGACTCCACCCCCCTTATCACTATTAAGGGTAGTTGGAACGCGGCGTTGGTGCTACGTAACGCTTAGGCCTGTCCCTAAGTATCCGTGCACTTTTGGATCGCCAGACTGACCCAAGTGCGGGGGCACGTTCTCGTGTCAACAATATCAAAAAGAAAATGTGTTACAAGAGAATTATCACAGGACAGTATGGCACATTTTTTATGCTTAAGAGTTAAGATGAAAACAGATTATCATATTGACAGGAAGAGTATACCTGATGTTTAAGTGAATGTTGAAAACGGCGCCATGATATATCAGACAAATGGCAATGGATATACTGTTGTAGTGTTGATAGAAAGTGATAAACTTGATGTCTAAATAAACAGAGGAGAAGGGTAGTTAATGCCCAGAAAACATATTGATATATTCCAGAGATACTTGACAGAGTGATGGTTATCGACGGAAAAGGAAAGAATGAAGACAAAGTAGCATCCAACCAGGCAATGTAATGAATTTCCTCCTTTTTCATGTCATTTGCATTAGTTGGAGCATCCACGAGAACACCGTTTTATTTTGATTAATCAAATGTTCAAAACATTCACCAGCCAACAATTCTTTTAACAAAAGTGATACACTTCCAGCAAAATAATAACCAGTGTTTTGAACAAGTGCTGTCGAACTCTTTTTTAACTTTAGCTGTTTTAAGTGAGTCCATATGAATGTTCAGAATACAGATGTGAAATTAAGATGTGCACCTTTTATCAAAAAGTGCTCACATAATGTTATAGTATTACTAGGTTCTGTATATATATTACAATAGAAATTAGTGGTCGGAGTTGCATTTTGGAGCCTGACAATATCACTTATCCTCCATTCAAGCACACAATTTGTACTGTGTATTTGCTAATTCTAATTCTGGGAAATGATATGTGGTAAAAATAGGCAGTATAAAATAAAAAGGTCCATATGCTTAAAGATGATGTGAGTGCTTTAAAAAATACTCCATAACTCAGTAAACTTAGCATTTCCAAGAGTTATATTGGAAGTAAGTTTGATTCTGATGATCTAATGCTACACACTGCTGCATGAATAAGTTATATGAAAACAATTACTTTATTATGGCATGGAAATGCCTAGATGCCGCATGTTCAAGAAATTTGCAGAAAATAAAACGCTTAACCGTGCATCAAACAGTTTAGGATGACAGATAAAACATGCATTGAGTTTGTAACATTTCAGTGAGAGTGCTAATTGCCAAATTTTTATATGAATGTAAGGTTGGAAGCCACAAGAAAGATTTTTAAATGTGGATACCTCACTTTCATCACAGAATTCAATTTCTTCAATACATCATGTCTACTATGACCAGAACGACTGATTAATTGTGTCAACTCCTGAAATCAGATTGCACAATACAGTTATATCTCCGCATGTAGCCATATATAGTAAATATGTTTCACATGACCAAAATTAAGGGATCTCATGCAAGTCCATATGCTGCTACATCTATTAACAGATCCAGAACAACGTATCATTTATAGTTTATCAAACTCTCTCTCTCTCTCTCTGAAATTTTAGTTCAACGGACATTGGCACTACCAAGAAATAAATGGCTCCTGTCCAGAAGCCATAAGAAAAGCAAAAGTTTAAAGTTATCATGGTATTTACATCCAAATGAAATAATTCTTTAAGAAAACATCAAAGGAGAAGAACACCTTTAGAAATCGCCACACTTCAGTCAGCGAAAAAACTGCAAACCTAACTTGAACAAGATAACAGAATATTTCAGCATATATTTTAAGTGCCTCCTCTGTAATGACGATATTAACTGGCCAATCAACTTTATAGCCCAATAAGATGTCGTCCAGTACATCAAGACCTGACAGTGAAAACTTGGGCAGTTAATAATCTCAGAAGCTGACCTTCAGCAGTCAAACCCAGAAAAATTGTAGCCAGAGACAATCCGAAATGAAATCATTACCACATGCAGAGGCTGTAAGAGAAACAACTGGTTGCTCTTTCATGTATACAAACAACCTTTGTTTATAAGGGTCAGAATCACATGAAGACCTCTGCAAAGCCAAGTCAAGAAGCCCTTGGATCTCTGCTCTTTTCTGCTCCGACTTGAAAAAGGACCATTTCTGCACAGTGGAAGTTCAAAGTTGCAATGGACTTATGTGCTGATAAACATGAGTACATGATCAATTGGCTAAAACAGCATGCCTAGAGAATAATACCTTGTGATAAATAGAAATAATAAAAGAATCCGCCCAATCAGCCAGTTCCATAAAATGGTAGCGCCGCAAAGCTTGTAAATGTCCACGAAGATCAAAACCATCCTCAAGCAACTTCATTGTGAAGCTGCTAACATATTTATATCTTGTACAGTTAAGGAAACAAGAGGTAAAACTGGAAGAAATTTTTGCTGGAGTTTAGTTAGTGGTTCAAGGTTTAGAGTCTGCACTCTGCAGATCATGTTTTCCAGCACTATAACTAAAACTGCACTAGCATTTATCACGCATTTCACACAGAATGTTTTCATACATAAAGCCAAAATTCATAAACAAGACAAGTGACCTAACAATAAGTAGATATACTTGGTTATCTACCAAATTAGACAACAAAGAGAGAAGATTAAGAAGTCACTGGTGTTTTTCTCCACAATGCCTTTATAGCCTCATGCAATGCCAAAAAATTGCCAAGAATACCAAAACGCCAATTCAAGGAAAGATATAGTTTAAATTTTTAAATTAGAATGAGAGAAAAGAATAATGATCAGCCTGAAGAAAATGCTGGCAGTAATATACCATGACATACAATTGTAGGAAAAAATACAAGGATACTGAAGCATTACTTCTTGTATAATGCATTTGTCAATAACTATATCAAGTGGCACATCAGATGATGAAGTGCTATCTCCAGATAGTTCTATTGATTTAGAAGTATAATCTAATGATTTCTCCCAGAATGCTCCACCAGAAGGATTTTCCAGAATATTTTTTTGTGCTGAAATTTCTCCTGAGGAAGCAAGACAAGCTTGACTTGTTACCTTAGCTTGACAAAGCTTGCTAGAACAATCAGGCTGTTTAGGAGCCTGGGCGTTGGACTGCACAGTCATTGCAGATCTGACTTCAAACTCACCAAGAGAAGTACTCCTCCCACAATATGCTTCACATGGATTTGTGACTGATTCAAAATTAAAACCAGTAAGTGTTTTGTTCTTCCTTTTTCCATGCAAGTCATGCTCCATATGACAGGAAGCCGCATTCTTCAGTATGGGGTTGATGCTAAAATTGTAAGGAATGCTAGTATTCCATGGTTGATGTATGTTGCTATTTTTTTCAACATTGTCCTTGTTTAATGGTCTAGGACGCCCTGATTCAGAGTGTAACTGACAAACCACGTTGGCATGTGATACTTGTTCTACTGCACTTTTATCACTTGTATATAAAAAATCTTCATCCAAACTCAAATTTTCATAGGCAACATTGAATGGATTCTTCACAGAACTGCCAAATGGCCAAAACTCACTGTATCGATTATCCAGTTCCAGAGCATCACTGACCACATTATGTTCTATACTCTGTGAATGCATAGGAACATGTCCATGACTCAAGTTGTCATCTTTTTGTCCATCGATAAAGCTAGCAGGATTAATCCCATCATTGAAAGAACAGGTTTGGCACGAAGGTAAATTTGTAATAAACGAGGAGCATTTTGCTTCACATGTACTTGCATAGTAGGATGAGAACATTGAGCTAGACATATTACCACAAGCAGTATCAATCTCAACTTCAATATCATCAATAGAACTATATGATGAAGAGGATTCCAATGATTCTAATGCATCCACTTTATCTGAAGATTCTTGTGATGTTGAAGAAGCATCATTCTCTTTAACCTCTTCAACCCTAACATTACAAATAACAAATCAGACTACAAGAAGGTGTGGTATAGACTTATGATGTTCTATATCTAGTTATCTGCAGAAATTAAGACATTGTATAAACTATGCAGTTGCACAAGAAAATACAGAAGAAGTGAATGAAAGATGCAAATTCAAATAGAGTTAACCATCATAATAAAGGTAGATCAACAACATACATTTTGCAAGCTGGTGGAGAATCTGTTTCACGGTAGAATAGCTCCACATCTGAAACTGCTGTGTTTAGAGAACTATGCAGAATGTTTGGTACAGCATCAAAAGGAATTACCTGAAAAGTAGTTTTGTCAAATGAAGAGTACAAAATATAGTTATAAACAGAAGCAAAAGAAGCATGGTATGGATTTGAAGCACTTTAGCACTGACAGCAAAACTCTTATCATAGAATATGCAAGTCTTTTGAGGAAATGGATGTTCTTGCTTCTTTCAGAACAAGATACAGAGTTCACATAAAATTAGTAGATGTTGTAACTGAAAATAAAGTGTAATTCAGTCTGTGCAGCTAGACCTCAACATTTGAGAAAAAGTGATGGAGCTTCTGTATCATTGACTTGTACATAGCATTTCTTTGGCATATTACTGTTTCCATCCTACTTTTCGAGAAAGTAAGTGAATTCATTGAAGACTCAACGGACGTGTCAAACCATGGGAGAATTTCCTCCAGATGAATGATGTTATGAAATGAACAAGCATCTCCTGCAGTGCCAGAAAGATAACATGATTCTAGAAGCTTCATGAGCACTTGAAGCTGCTGTCCAGTACGCAGAAGAGGATGACATATATCTTTTAGAAAGCATGGAGCAGATACATGATTTGTTCCCTGTTGAAAGCAACACATGATGAAAGGAATGTAAGTCTAATTCAAAATTAGTAAGATAATGATAGATGGTTCATATGCTTGTATTTATGTGAAGAATGACCCATATACTTGGACTTCTGATGTTAAGCATGAATTATGTTAATAGGAGGAAAACTTACAGAGTTTACCTTTAATGACAATAGGGTGAAACCATCCAATGGGTCTGATGAGCCTCCTTGAGTTTGCTTATTCTTAGCTAGTGTTATGAGAAATTCCTCATAAGGATCATCGACACAAGCTCGGTAAATCCAGGACTTAATGAAGTTACAATATGGTTCACAAGAACGAACAAAAAGATATTTCAGAAGTCCGTAATGAACTGAATCGGCATCCTAAAATTCAAGTGAAATAATATTAGAATATATCAACATTTATCCTTGTAAGGTATCTGCAGAACAACAAACGATATGATATATCTGAATTAAAAGAATTCATGATACAGAAGCAAGACAATATTAAAATCCCTGCCATCAGGTAAATAATAGAGTAGCATAAATACACGGCATGGTTGTCACGGCGTCGCCTAGGCGACGCCTAGGCGCCGACTAGGCATCCAGGCGGTCCCCGCCGAGCGCCATGCCGGCTCGCCTTGCCTGGTGGAGTTAGGCGCCCACCTGGCCATTCAAGGCGTCGCCCATGGCGACTAGGCGGTCACCCAGACGTCTCTAGGCGGCCGACTAGGTCAATGTGCGGTCGCCGGCCGCCGCCTCTGCTACCCCTCCCCGTGCGCCGCGCCACCGCCTCTGCTACCCCTTCCCCTTGCGCCGCCGCCTCTGCTACCCCTCCCCGTGGGCCGCGCCGCCGCCTCTGCTACCCTTTCCCCGTGCGCCGCCGCTGCCTCTGCTACCCCTCCCCACGGCGCCTCTCTCCTCTCTGCCTCTCTCATCCTCTCCCCCTCCCCCGCTCCCTCGCCGCAGCAGGCAGGCAGCAGCAGCAGGCAACAGCAGCAACAGGCAACAGCAGGCAGGCAGCAGCAGCAGCCTAGGTGCCCGCCTAGGCACCTAGGCGTCCAGTTGGTCCCCTGGCGACTGGTTTCGCTGGGGCGCCGTGACAACCATCATACACGGCAGTACCATTGCAAACAATTCTTGAATTGAGAGCTCTTGAGAACAATACTATCATAAGTACACGTATAAGGCGAAAGGTAAAAAACAGTCTAAAATAGTTTTCTTCTCAGAATTCCCTTCTGAATCATGAAAACAAAAAAATCACCGAAACCAAAGATGTTTTAAGGTCTACCAGATATACAGTGGCATGTTTAGAAAGGACAACATTGAATTACATGAATATATGTAATCTCCAGCTACTGCACAGGTCAAATACTGACAGTTTCAAAGTACAAAGATACCCTCACTCTCTCAGTGAGTTTGAAATGTTCAGGATAATAAACATAAAGATCTATCGTCTATGAGACTATGACACTGTAACTAGCATATGCAAATCTAAGACATTAGCAAAAAAAATTATAGAAGCCATCAAGTAGAGCACAGTCAAGCCGTTCCTACAGAAGTTGTATGCTTAAATCATAAGATGAATGCTTACACGAAGATGGACATACAAATAGGAAAGCAA
Organism: Zizania palustris; assembly: GCA_019279435.1. Taxonomy (NCBI): domain Eukaryota; kingdom Viridiplantae; phylum Streptophyta; class Magnoliopsida; order Poales; family Poaceae; genus Zizania; species Zizania palustris. The sequence goes on along the minus strand of JAAALK010000086.1, from coordinate 23,078,486 downwards.
ATCAGTGCCCCGTGGGAAGTTCTCAAACTCCAAGTTAGCATCAGTGGTCAAACCCTCTTGGCATAATGCAAGACCTGCGAACCTAGGAAAGCAAATATTTCCGAGGGACTTAATATGTCTTCTTAACTCCTCAGTGTGCAGATAAACTTCCAGAAGAGTGACTTCAGAACTAGAGTTATAACTAGATCCATCTGAGGTCATGAAAGGTACATCAGGCTGTCCCTCCAGGAGCCTTAGCTTAATTGATGCTGCTAAAGTATTCAGGGAACAAAAAAACCCTTCTATAACCTTTTCAACTGCTGCAGCAAATGCTTGGTTCACTAAACTGTAAGGAGCAGGTCGCTCAGAGTCTTCACTGTCAGAAACTTCATGTTCATGTCCTTCTCTACTTCGACTATCCAGTTCTCGACTTTGGAAAAGATAAAAGTGCACAAACTTGCACAGGAAGAAAACTGCAAGACCTGTATCACGTATGGATTTGAGAATATTCCCTGCAGATGTAGTGCTTGATGAACGTGACCACACGTTTGCAACACGATGAGAAGTCCTGTCTACCGGACAAGAGAAGAACAGCACAGAGAGCTCCTCAATCTCATCTAATGATGATTTGACACCATGCAGTGCATGCAAAGCCAAACGAACAAGGGAAGCATCCTGCAGAAGAAAGATGAACATCACTCATCAGCAGTATCAAACTACAGATAGTAAATATGATGGCACTGGTCAATACTCAATACTCAAGACTAATTTTTCATTCACATGATCTGTTAGCAGCTATAGATGTGCCCTCCAAAGATCTACTCTGAAAAAAATGTCATGGTCAATGATCATCTCTCTGGTCAATTCCAACTACCTTTCTTCACATAATAAATCATCAGACCAAAAGGCTTGCTTTCAAGGACATCAAAGCCATGCACATCTATCTACTCACATCGGTAGATCCCAAGACAAAATGGTACTTCAATTTTTTCACCACTCACATAGGTACCACCATCACGTTCATTTGATTGATTCGAAGCAATGAGTAACATCTTCCCGACGACCTCATGCTACATTTTCTAGTTGTTCTGAATACAACCAACACATCCATCACAGTTACCTTTACACCATACTCCATCCAAAGCATCACCTTACATATGTTGAAATGCAACAAAAATACCATTACTAGCTCCATACATCCCCGAACTAGCGATTCGAAATCTACTCTCGCGTAAATGCTCAAAATAATACCAAATCGAAGTGTATTAATAGGTAACTTTCACTCACAGGAACCGATGCGAGCTCGTAGATCGGATCCCTCGATGGGCACCCACCAGGGTCCGCGGTACGGGTGGCGCCGCTAACTTGGGTGACGGACTCCCACGTTGCCGGCGGAGTCCACGGTCCATCCACGCGGAGGGTGGCGAGCAGCGACGAGAGGCTGGAGGCCGCGGCCTCCATCCGGGGGGAGGCTAGCTAGGGTTTATGTCCTCCAATGCGAGGTATAGTTCCTCACGCGATGGGGATAGATGGAGGCAGACCTAGTGTCGGCGAGCGGCTGCCAGGGCGGACCACCGGAGATGCGCCCCCCCCCCCCCCTCCCCTGCCTTCCGGGCGAGGGAGTGGGGAGGAGGAGTGTCGCCGTCCGCTGCGTGCCGTTTCGGAGAGAGAAGGCGGGAGTAGCAGATCGAGCCCGCAGGGCTGAGCAGCTGAGGATCGGCTGACTGTGCACACGCTCGCGCGATCGCACGCGGAGTTCGTATGGGGCTTGGCTTGAACAGTCCGTACCTCACGATGCTCAGCCCGCGGCTCGATTGCTAATATTCCGCCTGCTTGTCCTTCTCTTTGACGTCTTGCAACAACTTCCCTTACACGACGCTGCTTGTCCACCGTTATGATCTGTCGTCAAGACAGAGCCCCCCCCTTATCTGGGACACACTGTAGCACCGGACAGTGGACCGCGAACGACGGAAGATGTGAGCGTTTCTTCGTCATATCCACTAACTAGGGTTAGAATATATGAACAAATATAGCATGATTCTGATATAAAAATCTTCTAATATCAAAATTGACGAAAAAGTAGTACTAAATAGGTTTGATCAACCTACTAATAAACCCCCTATAATAAATTTAACACTATTAATAGATAGTCTA
>JAAALK010000086.1:23051089-23075353 GCA_019279435.1 Zizania palustris | reverse complement strand
GCGTGCAGTGATGACAGTGGTGGAGCAAGGGGCATGCCCCCCCTAGGTGACATGGCAATTTTGATGATCTGTTAGTAGTTGTGTTAATCAAATTAAACGTTATTACAAATGAGATATTGTTACAGTTACAGTAGATCAACAAGATGCATATGATTTGAATGATTTGAGATCCTCTGCAAGAGTCGGCGAGGCCGACTGTAGAGAGAAGTCGGTTTCTCAGCGCCGTCCGATTTCGATCAGACGGGCGTGCGAGCGGGACTTCGCACAGTGGAACCCACTTCGTAGGAGGCTTCGGAGAGAGCGAGGGGGCTCCGCACCGTTCGATCAAGATCACGAATACGGAGTCCGACTGCCCTCTACAGTCCGCCCTCCGACTGCAGAGGAGCCGCTTCCGATTTGAACGATAGATTTATTAAGAAAGCTACAAAGCTTCTCGCTTTATGTACTTATTTGATACTTCGGATCATTCAAGGGTTAATTAAAAACTGATTATGTTTTTTGTTTAGTTTTAAAGTTGTACACTTCTGATTTTACCTTTCTCTTCATTTGTATTTTATTTAACCATTGTAGCAAATGACAATTTCTCCTAAAAAACAGTAAACATTTCTCGTGCCGAAGATATGTTATCATATCTCCTAGAAAAATAAACCGTCGTTATACTTTAATTTTGCCCATAATTTCCACTCGGCACGCACCGCAGGCTCGTTCGCGTGTACGTGGCTCCCGTCCTGAGAACAAGAGGTGCATCTGCACACGTGTCATGCAGGGAAGCTAGTACACACAATGTCGACCATTATTTGTTGCGTTGACCCATGCAGCGCGCGTACGTCAGCGAGCTAAGCAATCCGCGCAACATACGCACGCATTTTTTTACGTACTGTTTCCGATAATATAATTAATATACACTATTTTTATACTATCATGTTGCATTAGCTAGCAAGCTAAGCTCGTGATATAGCGCTTGTTGCCCATTGTCAAATAAAACGCCCGTTCCGGTATGTTTGTAAATTCATATTTGTTATAAAATTTAACAATGGAAAATAATGCATGATTACATTCTCGGTTACTATAAGGCCCTGTTTTTAAAAACTACAGTATTTTAAAAACTACGCTATACTACATCTATGATAATACCACAATTTATAATATCACAGTTTTGACAAAAAGTATTTTGTATCAAAGTTTTCAATACTATAGATTGAGTACACTATTTTTAATACTGTAATTTACTTTACAAAGATTTTAGATAAAGTTGCAAACACCTTTCAGTATATAATATATAGTATTGCTCAATACTATAGCATTGCTTACAAACTACAAAAAACTGTGTTCTCAATCAAACAGTGTGTTCCCAAATAGGACCTAAATTTTTCATACATGAAAGTTTCTTTTACGGAGAAAGTACATGAACACGGAGTATATGGTACGCGTCGATCGGACCGGGATTTGTTAATCCGGCTACCTATACGCAAGCTAGCTCGCTGCACCAATATAATGAATGCAACCGGGTCAATCATCTATCTCGATCTTCTTTGGTATATAACTGTCACACAGATTTTCTTTAGATAATGAAGACGATCACGCTCCATAGATATATATCTCAAGGAATCGAAGTTATCTAGCAGTAGTGTACTCACTGTAGAACACTAGTACTGATCGAGTATTAGCGTAGCTAGCTAGCTAGCTAGTCAAACAAGTCAAAGTGTGGCCGTCACGAAATCCTATTTAATCCCTCGATCTCGCCTGGCTAGCTAGATGCAGTACGTCCTGATGAACAATTTAATACTGTCTATTAGATATACAGATCATTTTTTTCTGCAACGGACAACGGACAAGCTAGAGTTAGACGCAGGAAAGCAGTAAACAATCGCGATGATTTGTACGCATTAGGTGAGGGAATTCCGTGCACTGTGGCCAGTGCGTTACGGCGGTTGTTCACCGACAAAACCCTCACAACTCACGGCTTACTAAACCTAAAAAAACATCCGGTTTTCTGTACATGCACACGCCGATCGAATCATATAGTACTACTCATCAAATCGGTCACACACACATGACACGGCTTCCGATCGAACTTAGCTTTGCTGCTGCATTAGTTTAAGCGAGCTCAATGGCCTGTTCCAAGGACATAAATTCCAGCATGGTACGGCTGTTTCGTTTCGATTTGGAGGTTGATGATGAAGTTGGTTGCACACAGTAAATCTGTGTGTGTGTGGGTGTGTGCTCATCAGCTCATGTGCTTTGGGGTTTTGTAGGAGAGGACAGCAAGGCAGGCAGGCAGTGGTTGCAGAGGAATATAACTTCACTGTTCAGACTTGAGAGAGCGCGAGAGATTCTTAGCTGCTTGCTCCCTGGCCGTTTGGTTGAACACCTCGAAATCTAGCATAAAAATTATTAGATCCAAGAGTTTTTTTACTGGAGGTGTTTAGTTAAATCTTTCATACAAACTACAAATATAATATCTATCAAAAGCATATATAGTACAACAGCACGCACGCATGCACCAGGTGTGTAAATATCAGTACTACACGCTTCACGCTACGGAGAAACCCTATTTGCTGAGTACATAAGACACTCGGCGTCTTTTTCATTTGGCGAAAGCTTCGTCGAGTGCCACACTCGGCAAAGAGCACTCAGCACAATGGTTGTTGGCGACGAGGCTGCTTGTCGAGTGCTTTTTATCGGGCACTCGGTGAATCTTTCACCGAGTGTCTTGTAGGCTTCGCCGAGTGTTACGTACTATTTCTAGTAGTGTCACAAGTTTGTAGGAATTTACATTTTTTTTACTTATCAACTTCAGGGATTAACGTACGGTCAACTCAGTGAAAGAAACGCCTAGCTAGATTGCTTATGTATAATATTCAGGAATCTGGACTAAACCAAATTAAGCTGATTATTCTTCCACCAATCGTGTTTTATCTGTACCTTTCTATGTTCTGTAGCAGATAAAAGTATCAGGTCACAACTGATCATACGAAAAAATGATTTTTTTTTAGTCTAGATCGAATTACAAAATGCATTCCAGTCTTTCAGATCGATGATCGATCTCTAATTCGCAAACAACATGCATGCCAAATAATACTCGCCTGAATTTGGAGGCTTCAAGCTGCAGGATAAGCTAACACTGAATTGTGTACAAACATCTAGACCCTGAAGCAAGCTTACACTAACAGAAGGTCTCGGCCGGACAAACAAACTAGCTAGCTAGGACGTAAAAGTATAGAACGAGATCATCTATCACCAATCTTGTTATCAGACATACGAAAAAACTAATTAATTAAGGTGTCAAAATATGCGCAGCTTGATTACAACTAGCTAGTCCCACCTGGACAGCAACCACATATAATAAATTGGAGGAAAATAAAAATCGGAGAGAGAGAGAGAGAGAGAGAAGATTATTGTAGACCTGTGACTTCACAGTAGTGTATACGCCATGGTCCCATGCATCTTTGTCTCTCCTCCTAGCTAGCTAGCTGCCTTTCTCTCTCCGTGCGTGAGATGCATGTCAGCCTCATGGATGGGGATGGCAGCTTATCCCGGAGTTATTCTCGGGCATTCTCCTTAGGGCTGGAGCTAGCGATTGCATCCATCATCCATGGCCTCCTTTGCGCATTCATGCAGAATAATGGCGAACCGAAAGGAAGGAATAACGAGGCTGCAGGAACATTTCTTTCCTCTTTTAGCCTGAGTCGGCTTGTAGACGAAGGCACGCTGAAGTATATATATAGTATGCAGAGCTCCCCGGCTAGCTTACAGCTTCCCCATGGCCACACACGTCACCTTGCTCATCGGCTATCGCCTATCTGCAGCTGCAGCTGCAGCTCATGACGACCAGAACACGCGAGCACACATCCGATCAACTGGAACGAACAGAGATAAACAAGGCCCAATCCAGCATGCATGCATCACCGACCGTCATGATTCCTCCTTTTGTTTCTTATGCTCCATCGAGCCATGCATCGCCATGCCTTTTTTCGCTCTGAAAGTCTGAGACGTAGAAGCATTATTGCAGGCAATGTATATATGTACGCTCGTACGTACTCCCTCCGGTGTACAAATATTAGTCATTTAGACAAAATTACACATATCAAGGTGATATTAATTAAAGTTACAAGGGTTGTCTCAATTGGTTATAGAGCCTAGATTTTAGTGGTACTACTCAAGTTCAACTCCCGATGGTCACATCCCATTTGGCAGCAACACTTCGATTGACGGAATGACTAATATTTGTACACTCTCAATAAAAATCAAAACGACTATTATTTATACACCGGAGGGAGTAAGTAGGACGTAGCTTCTATGAAATGTATGGCTCGACTCATGTGAACAGTCTACGCACGGAACTCGTTTGTAGTATAGAAGATAGGAAGAAGAAGGCAGCTAGCTGGCTAGCAGCCCTCCTGTCACCGGTCAGGCTGTCAGATCAGAATGGTTTTCTGCAGAATACTGGTCGTACAATGACACTCGATCGGTATGAATGTTGTATGCAAGTTGGAATCCAAATACGAAAAAGTTTGCTTACATTTTGCCCCGGAAGTATTAATGTAGATGAATGTTACCCTAACTAAAAATTAGACTTTCAATCCTCCAAACTACTCTATACCGGATAAATAATAACCACTCAAGACGGTTTACTACTCTATACCGGATAAATAACCACTCAAGACGGTTTACTGTAATAGTTTTGTTGACGTGGTAGTCTACGCTAACGGTTTTTATTGATGTGGCTATCCACACTAGCGGTTTTTGCTGATGTGACCCAGCGCTAGAATATGAACGGTGAGATCTGCTTGTCAGTGACAGAAAAAATTTCGGTGGAACCTACTTATTAGTGACACATAGTTTTTTTTGTCTTTTCTTATTAGTGACCCCACCGTGCCTACGCCACCATGGCCGAGCCCCTGCTGCACCTCTGCGGGCGGCTGAACCACGCCGCATGTTGGCACAATTGTAGTTTGCATCAAACATGTTTGTTTAGCCTTGAAGGACTGCTGATTGCGAAGTAGAATTATACTGGTTAAGACCTCTGATATCGGATAATAATCTTACGTCCAGTGAGTTGTATGTATTGTGGATAACTAGGATTTGACCTTCAAAGAAGAGCTCCAAAGGATTTTGCTCTACCGAGTCTATCTGAGACCTTTAGAGGGCTATACGAGGCCAAAGTATCTATGTGGAACCTTCGAAGGACTATACTCAGCCGAAGTCTCTATGTGAGACCTGGCTTCACTAAGTCTTTATGTGTGTATTTTGTATGTGTGTTATCTTCGAATTATATATGATCCTCGTCTTCATGCTAAGAAGAGGATATTTATAGGATCAGTATTAATAGAAAGTTACTAAGTTGTTCTCTACTTACAACTGACTATAACAATGCATGCAAATAATTATATATAGGTAACACAGTAAAATGTTATGTGAACACCATAAAGCACGTACATGTCTTGTCGGAGGGGATTGAAACCCCTTGTATTTAGTCTGTTCTTTGAACTGGTTTTAGAGTCTTTTTTTGTGGTATTTAGTCTGTTCTTTGAACTGGTTTTAGAGTCTTTTTTTGTGGTACGGTTGAACTTGATTCAGAGGTCTTTTAACATGAAGAGCCTACAAAGTTGTTGTCTAGCCGAAACCTGGAGCACTAAAGGGAGGCTTTGAAGATCATTATTTCTTTATCAACTCTTAGTTAACTCTAAGTACAACGGAATTATTTCTCCAACACGTGCCTATGTCACTGTGGTCGATGTCGTGAATAAAATATTGTCTAGACCATTCATTTGCCCGTTAGACTATTCTTCCCCCACAATCTTTGCATGTCATTAGTATTTGTTTTCAAGGCTGATTAGTGTTGGTTATTAGCATGTAGAAACTATAGCATTTGCAGATAGCTATTAGCAGTATTAAGTTTAGTAGCAGAAACACCAGCGAGTTTAGTGTTGTTTGATGGCATATATCTTGTAATTGCATAGTGTCTGAATTGGGTTACAATACAAAAAACAATTGGTTGTTTATTGTGTGTAGCACGACACAAAATTATGGTTGGCTCTCTCTTCGTCCTCCTCACACCCTGGTTGCTTGCAAGTGTGTGTTTTCACCGATTTTCTTTCTCGACAAGAGAAAATTCTTCAAGGGAGAAGAGTATTGAGATTAAGTGTTCTAGAGATGGTTGTGCGCTCACAATTGGTATCAAAGCAATGTTACACACGCGTTCAGCACCGGTGGGACCTCTCTCTCGTACTCCACCAAGTCGTCGCCATCAATCACCATCATCGGATCATGGGTGAGGTCGGGAACACAACCAAGGTGCATCGGGGATTGTCATCTAGCGCGTCATCAAGGAGTCTGTAACGCCCCGCCCCGAACGGACTTTGTTGTACCGAGACGAGGTGCTACGATTTTGAAATAACTCAACATCGTTGTTGACATTTCATTATTTCAACGGTAGTTTCGAGAAAAACCTGCTTAATTATTACACTGGTATTTTACAAAGGCCGTAGGAGGCATACCTCGCGGCGCAAAATAGGCATTCAAGCAACGGAAGTCTTATATTGTTTACATATTACTACTCAACTCTTTATTGGGAACTATAAGTGAAACCATACTCTTCTCCTACGTCTTCATCTTCAAAGCATTCATCTTCTGGAATAGCCTCAAAGGTTCTTCCTCGCCTTGACCTTCAAACTCTAGGAAGGTAGTAAGAGGAGGGGTGAGTACATACGTACTCAATAAGCCTTGGAAGTGTTTATAGATGAGTTGAGACAAGGGCGGCTTAGGGTTTAAAAATACATGCAAGTTTTAAATACTAATTGTTCCGTACCCAGTGGTAGAGGTCCCAACCTCCACATTAACCTAAGTGAGAAATATTTTCTATTCAAAAACTTATGGCGAACCCCTGATTCCAAACTCTCCACAACCATCCTTCAAAATTCCTCAATTTCCAAACATTTTCTCTTCACAGGTTTGCTTTGCAACAAAACCCCAACGAAACTATTAAATCTCCACATCACCGTCTCAATTACTTTCCTCTTACCTCGGTATTGGTCTACCCCTCCATCGGGTAGATTTTTCCCATTTACCAAAACACATTTCATCTCTCATCCTAGGGTTGAACCTCACCATCTCTCTAAGAAGCCACACGACTTCCTGAGCTACACAAGCTCGTTCCTAGCCACTAAGGCTAGCTGTACACCACAAAGGCATACTCTGGTAACACTTCCCAACCCACAACTCAGTTTATTGTTGAAAACCAAAGTCAAAGACTACACATGGGCAACTATCATGGCACTTTCCCATGATCGTGGGCACGACTGTTCAAATAGTTTATACTTCTGCAAAGGTGTACACTTTACCTTTATGACATGAACTTACTCCTACTACCCCGGTAGTAGAGGAGTTTCGTGATAAGGCCTTTCCAAAGACGATCTAGGATAACCTATTGCCACATGGATGGGCCCCTCTCAACCAAAGATCAGGCATTCTCTGCTCCTCCCCTAAAATCCCACGGGTGTTCAGACTCCTAATGTCACGCCCCGATTTAATAAATCAGGACCTTTATTGAAATTCCATAGAAGATCAATAAACCAAAACGTTCATCATGCGACCACGTACAATACGAGAAATCATTCATGGTTCGTAGACCGTATTAGTACAAAAGTGTAACACCCCAGAAATTAAAAAGGATTAAAATAAAAGAAAAATATTATTTAAATCATTTCTGGATTTATTTATTAAAGGAAAATCATGAAAGAACCCAAATAAAGCCAAACAGGGAGAAATACTCAAAATTTGGACTTGAAAATTTTATGAGATGAACTAGAGACCAAAATACAATTTTAGGAATTTTTACAAATTTTTATCAACAGTGATTCAACCCTTAATCAAATAAATGAATTACTGGAATTATTTAAATTAGAAAACAATTTAAACTCTTATTGGGCCTCAACCCCGAATCCGCCCTCAGCCCAGCCCAACCCAACCGTAAGCCACTGACATGTGGGACCGACCTGTCGGCGCTCGCCTCCCCTCTCTCCTCCCGCCCGCGCCCCCGCCTGGCCCCACGCGTCAGCCTCCATGCGCTCGCCTTTGCCCACTGACCACCCGACCCCGCCTGTCGGCCCCTTTCCTTTCCCGTTCGCCCACTGACAGGTGGAGCCCACCTGTCAGGACCTTCGTCTCCGATGGAAGGGGATCGCTCCCCTTTCCTTCCCCGGCGATTGCCTTCTGTTTCCTCACCGCCGGCCACCGGATCGCCCTGGATCGCCCCGGATCGCCTCCCCGCATGCCACCGCCTCCTTTCCATCCATGGCGACGCATCTTCACGCATAAGGAAGCATACCCGAGGAGAATGGAACCCTCGCCGGAATTGGAAGGAGATCGCCGGAGCTCTCGGGATCCTTCGGTTCCCTGCCATCCCGACGCCGGAAATCCCCTATAAAAGCCCCTCCGGTCACCGCACTCACCCCCCACCGCCGTAGCCCGAGCCTTAGCCCTCCAGAGCGCACCCTCATCATTTTCGGGTTTCCTCTCTGCTCCACCTCCGGCGAGCGATCGCCGCCGCCTCGGACCCCCGCCGCCCTAGCCGCCGCCACCGTCGGGTCCGTTGTCGACTACCCCACCTCGTCCACCCCTCCGTTGGCCGTGGACACCGCCGGACCGCCGTCGCCGTCGAGCACCCGTACGCCCTCCGTCGTCTACGCTCACCGTCGGTCACCTCCAAGCCCCCATCATCGCCGTCGAAGGTATCATCGTGACCCCCTTACTCCCCGCGTTCCATTTTTGGCCCTAGCTAGGCCCCTAGGCCCTCGTCGTCGCCGCCGTGGCAGCACCCGAGCCCGCCGTCGCCGGAGACGAAGGGTAAACTACCCTCGTCACCGCGTGTCGTGCCGGAATCCACCCGAGCCGCACGATCCCGATGCGAACGGTCCAGATTAGATCCAGTGGGGATCTAATCTGAGCCCTCAGATCTGGTCAAACCGGTATCTCTTAATCTGAGCCGTCAATCTCTATTTAAAAGTTTGACTTAATCCCGTGCGTCCACGTATACCCTTTCGCCACGTTTTAATCTGGGCCGTCCAATTTCATTAAACCCACCCGCCTCGCATCTGGCCGCTGGATCCAGATCCAACGGTCCAGATCGCTCGGGTCCACGCGCATAGCCACGGGTTCACGGTGAACCTGGTTCACCGTGGACCAGGGACTGTTTTTCAGTTTAAATAAAATCCAGAAAATAGTTTAAACTTCAAAAATTCATATCTTGCTCATTTTAACTCCAAATTTCACCATTCAAATTTTGTTAAAACCAGAATATTATTCTCTACACATTAATGCCATAAAAACAGTATGTCACTGTTACCCAAAATATTCTTAATAAATAATAAATAAAAACCCTTTAGGATTAAAATTAATAATAAAGAAAATAAATTAGGCAAAATCCTAAAAAGTTAAACTTTACTGTTTATGCAAAAACTCAGAATATTAAAATATTACCTCACATAAAAACACCCTCAACCATGTATGTTCCTTTATTTGGTGGATTTTATCTGTTTATTGAATGTATTATTTATTTTTCCGTATCGAGAAGACTACGAGTTCATCGAGGAGCAGGAGTTCTACCTCGAGGTTCCTCCATCCCCCTTTGCTGATCAAGGCAAGTCATCGTCCATCTCTGTGGAAACAGTTGATCATAATTGAGCCCATGTTTTAATAAGTTATCGCTATAACCCATAGGTTAATATTGCATTAGTCCAATAATCAAGCCTTACACTTATATTTATTAGATCCCCGTCCTTGTGTGCAAACCCAAGCCATGCTTATTGAGCCTTAATTCCTTGTCACTCTACTATAAAATTATTAGCTAGTGCCCAATGTACCGGCACAACTGCTATAGGATAAAAAGAATGAGTCGTAGATAGCTGGATTCTGTATATGAATTTCCCTGTTATTCTTGTCTCTGGACTCTGTTGGAGTTGGCTAGGTTATAAGTATGGTGGGTTCCGGGTGCAAGCTCGGGCACTGGTTTGTCGCACCCGGGGCACTATAAGGACCGGTCTGCGGGATCTGTTGCAAAGCACTTCTGTACCAACCACAAGTCTAATGGGTAAGTCCTAACTGGAAGTATGGAATGCTCCGGCTCGATGCACCATAGAGGAGGGGGCAAGGGGCTAGCCTGCGGGCGACTTGTACCGACGAGGCTCAAGGGGGGGTATGGTGGGGCTCCGATGCGTCGGGACACCATATGAAACCCATAAGAGGGTGCTATTGAGTCGGGGAGGACTATATGGAAGGTTTTGGCACGAGTTCCCGTGTGATGGGTCATCTCGTTACACTTCGGTGTAGGTGATGAGTGCGTGCCTTGTGGGTACAGTGGTACATCTCTGATCAGAGTAATTCAATCTTTTCGAAAAGCCGAGCCCACGGTCAAGGGCGGGTTGTGTGACTACTCGCAGTTAGTTACAACTGATTGAATGTTCGAGTTATTCATGGCACGTAAGGACTGTTGAGCGAGGTGGGGCTGACTGTACCCCTCGAGTTAGAAGATGATGATGCACACACACATGTTTACTTTTCCGTCCTAATAAATTGCTCACATTTAAAGCTTTACAATTATGCTGCTTCCGCAAAACTAGCCACTATCTCCCTTGTTTTTACCTTGCATTATATTTGCATTCGGTGGCTTGCTGAGTACATCTGTACTCACCCCGTTGACTTACACCATCAGAGCCAGTCTACTACGAGGAGGATGAAGGTCTGGAGTAGCGACCCAGTCAAGGCGAGACTAGAAGGAGGCGTTCATCTAGGACCCTTATTTTATTAGTTTCTCTTCATCTTTATTCACTTTTGTATTAATGCAGTCTACGAACCGTGAATGATTGCCCGTATTACGTGGTCGCATGATGAACGTCTTGTTTTATTGATTTTCTATGGAATTTCAATAAAGTCCTGATTTATTAAATCGGGGCGCGACAAAAGTGAATAAAGATGAAGAGAAACTAATAAATCAAAGGGTCCTAGATGAACGCCTCCTTCTAGTCTCGCCTTGACTGGGTCACTACTCCAGACCTTCATCCTCCTCGTAGTAGACGGGCTCTGGTGGTGTAAGTCAACGGGGGTGAGTACAAACGTACTCAGCAAGCCACCGGATGCAAATATAATGTAGAGTAATAACAAGGGAGATAGTGACTAATTTTGCAGAAAAGCATACTTGTAAAGCATTAAATGTGATCAATTTATTAGTACTGAAATGTAAACATGTGTATGCATCATCATCTTCTAACTCGAGGGGTACAGTCAGCCCCACCTCGCTCAACAGTCCTTACATGCCATGAATAACTCAACCATTTCAAACAATTGTAAACTAACTGCGAGTAGTCACACAACCCGCCCTTGACCGTGGGCTCGGCTTTTCGAAAAGATTAAATACTCTGATAAGATATGTACCACTGTACCCACAAGGCACACACTCATCACTTACACGAACGTGTAACGAGATGACCCATTGTAGGACCGAAAGTAGCGACCAGAGGGGGGTGAATGTGCGCCTAAAAATTTCTTGCTAAACTATGATCTAATCTCAACACCCAAACGAACTTAACGAGACAAATAATTTTAGCAAGGCAAATTTACTGAAACTAAAATTGTCTGGCCTAAAAATGATCGGTGTCTTAATTGAAATGATATTAAAGATAAACTAAATAAAAATTCTGTAGTAAGTAAAAAGACCTAAATAAATCACGAGATATTTATTTTTCAGTCTAAAAATAAAATACTAATTAAATGAATAAAACCTGTAACATCCAGAAATTAATATAGAAATAAAACTAAAATATTTCAAGTAAATATAGAATAAAAATATTACTGCACCTATTAATAAATTTTCAGTTTATACGAACTGATTAAAGAATATTAAAATGAAAATATACGAGTACTAAAAATATTTAGGCAGATTAAATTTCCACGAAAGTTCTAAACAACATTTTCACTAATTAATTAATAGATGAGTATCTCTAAAAATGATCTACTAAAAAATAGGAGATTAGAAACTAACCTGCATGCTTACGTAGATGTCGTCGTTCCCTGTTCATCGTCGTGGGAAGTAGACGACAAGCCGCTGTGGAGCTTGGGGCAGTCGCCCACCTGCGGTGTTGCCTGGGCTGCGCACAGCGTCGTCCCGCCTGCTGCTGCCCTGTAATCTCCGAATAGTGCTGCCTTGGGAATTGTTGTGTGCTGCTGTTTCTCACCGTGGTCAACAAAAAAACGGCAACTTGATTGCCTGGACTGCAGGCTAGGCTGTAGATGCAAGCTAGCCTGCTTGCTTTTCCTCGTGAACCGAACCAAAAACCTGTCGTCCGGTGTACACACGTGATGAACAGTGCACGTCGGGGAGAAAAAAATTACCACGATAGTTTTTCGCCGGGTGATGTCACGCCAGAAAGAAGGTTTGCAGATGAAAACTTTTTGGTGAAGGACGAATGCGGGCGAAATCAAAAGTGTACTGTAGATTTATCTATTAGAAAACAGTCAACTATCCCAAGGAGATAGGGGCCTATTTATAGGCAAATCCTAATACATGAAAAGACTAATTTACCCTCGGGTAAAATAAACTGACTCTAAAATAAATTCCGAAAATTACTAAAATATTCTTAGAAAAATTACCTGACTCAAATAAAAATATTCTAAACTTAAAAACTAAATATTAATATTCTAAAAATGAATTAAACATAGATTGTTAGTTATACACCGAAACTGACAAAGCGTCCACCGTCTTCGCACCGGGTACCCAGATTGGGCCGACCCGACCCCGCAGCTTCCTCAGCCCGGCAATCGCTCGCCGCCCGTGTACCTGAGTCAAACCCAGTCAACAGACCACTGGATCATCTGTCGCTCCTAGCCATGTACCCGGATTGGGCCATCCCGACTCCGCAGCTCCTCTGCCCGGCCGTCGCACACTGCCCGTGTACCTGAGTCACATGCGCCTCAGACTCGGCAGGTCTTCATCTCTCCCTTCCTTTGACTTCCGTTGACAATCACTCATCACATCTGGAATATCAAAACCATATTCTTCAACATGGTTTCTCACCCATACCACGGGAACTCGTGCCAAACCTTCCATATGGTCCTCCTCGACCCGACAGCACCCTCTTATGGGTTTCATATGGTGTCCCGACGCGTCGAGCCTCACCATACCCCCCCTTGAGCCACGTCAGTACAAGTCACCCGCAGGTTGCCCCTTGCCCCCTCCACTATGGTGCATCGAGTCGGATTGTTCCATACTTCCAGTTAGGACTTACCCATTAGATTTGTGGTTAGTACGGAAGTGCTTTGCAACAGATCCCGCAGACCGGTCCTTATAGTGCCCCGGGTGCGACCAACCAATGCCCTAGCTTGCACCCAGAACCCACCATATTATAACCTAGCCAACTCCAACAGAGTCCAGAGACAAGAATAACGGGGAAAATTTCATATAATAGAATCCATCTATCTACGACTTATTCTTTTTATCCTATAGCAGTTTTGCCGGTTCCTTGGGCACTAGCTAATACTTTTATAGTAGAGTTACAAGGAGTTAAGGCTCAATAAGAATGGCTTGGGTTTGCACACAAGGATGGGGATCTAATAAATATAAGTGTAGGGCTTGAGATTAGACTAATGCAATATTATCCTATGAGTTATAGTGATAATTTATTAAACATGCGCTCAATGATGATCAAAATGGGGTTGTGACTTGCCTTGATCAGCAAAGGGTGAAGGTGGAATCTCGGGATAGAACTCCGGCTCCTCGACGAACTCGTAGTCTTCTCGATACGGAAAAGTAAATAAAAACATTCAATAAAGCATCACAAAACATAAACATACAAGTTTTATGACTTAAATATGTGATTGAGCTTTATTATACTGATGTTATATTTAACAATATTAAAGGTTAAAGTTTGTGGTTTTTCCTAATTTATTCATGAATTATTAATTTATCCCTAAGGGGTTTTTACTCATTTAATTAATAAGATTATATTGGGCAATAGTAACATACTGTTTTATGGCATTAATGTGTAGAGAATAAATGATGAATTAATAAAATTTAAATGGTGAAATTTGGAGTTAAAATGAGCAAGTTATGAATTTTCAAAGTTTAAACATTTTTCTGGAATTTTATTTAAACAGAAATTGGGCTTTAGTCCACGGTGAACCAGGCCCACTGTGGACAGGTGTACTGTGCGCGTGGATCGGTTGATCCAAAGCCGTTGGATCTGGATCAGGTGGCCAGGCGCGAGGCGGGACGGTTAAGAGATTTTGGACGACCACGATTAGATCTCGCGAATCGGTATGACGTGGACACACCAGATTGAGTCAGCGATTTAAGTCACGATCGACGGCCGAGAGGCCTCGGTACCTGTTTGACCGGATCTGAGGGCCCAGATTAAATCCCTCTTAGCCCTCCGATCGTGATCGGACGGCCAGGGGTCCATCCGGCACGGCACAGGCGTAAGGGGGCACATACCCCTCCTTCGTCTCCGGCGACGGCGGCCTCGGGTGCGACGGCGGCGAGGGCCTAAGGGCCTATATCTCTCCGGAAATGGAAAGAGGGGAGGATGGTGGTCACATTGGTACCTTCGACGGTGACAACGGGCGGCGGATGGCGACCGACGACGAGGGTAGACGAAAGAGGGTCTTCGGTGTGGTCGACGGCGATGGCGATCCGGCGATCCTCTCGGCCGACGGAGGTGTGGCTGAGGACGGGTGGGCTCCGGCGGTCTCAACGGTGGCGGTGGCTAGGACGGAGGGGGCTTACGATGGCGGTGGGAGGTCGCCAGAGTTGAAGCAGAACCGAAGGCCCAAATGAGGGTGGCGGCGCTCTGTTTCGCTCTAGCACGGCTACGGTGGTGTGGGCTGAGCGCAGTAAGGGCGAGGGTATTTATAGGGTCACCAGCGGCGGCCAAACGGAAGGAAACCGCCCTCTCCGGCGAGGGTTTCCAAATCCTGCCCAAGCTTCCTTAAGCGCGAAACCGCGTCGGCCATAGATGGAAATAGATCGCCGGTGCTTGAGGGAAATGAATCCGGGGCCGGATCGACGTAATCGGGCGGCTGGCGGTGGGAATCAGGAAGGGGGTCGCCGGATAAGGAAGGGGGGATCCCCTTCCAACGAGGAAGACGAAGCTGACAGGTGGGCTCCACCTGTCAGCGGGCGGACGGGGAAAAGGAGCGCCGACAGGCGGGCCCTGGCGAACAGAGAGAGAGGGGCGCGCTGGTGAGGCTTGACTGGTAGGGCCAAGCGGGGCGCGGGTGGGAGAGAGAGGTGGGACATGAGCGCCGATAGACGGGTCCACTTGTCAGCGACGCGGGTTGGGTGGGCTGGGCTGGAGGCAGATTCGAGGTTTGAGGCCCATTAAGGTTTATGATGATTTCTGATTTAAAATAAATCCAGTAATTCATTTATTTGATTAAGGGTTGAATCACTATTGATAAAAATTTGTAAAAATTCCTGAAATTATGTCTTGGCCTCTAGATTATTTCAAAATTTTTCCAAGTCCAAATTTTAATATTTCTCCCTATTTGGCTTTAAAAGTTCTCTTTTAGGATTTTCTTTAATAACTAATTTCAGAAAATTCTTGAATAATAATTTCCTTTATTTTATTCTTTTTAAATCTTGGGTGGTGTTACACCTCAACTCCTTCTCCCTTCCTCCTTAATCTCCATAATTCATATCAAGCCAAAATCACATCCGAGTAGGACTTCACAAATCATTCACAAACCATGAGACACCTCGACGATTTTACATCCATCGATAGTCAAGTGATCCTAACCAACTAAGTACTTAACCAGGGAAGCCCCATAATGCCCGCAAGGTTGCACTTTGGTGTGCATGACGTTTTTCCCAAGGAATCGGTGAGGACTCACGAACACAATGCAAGTCTCGGCTCAAGCAATGGAGCAATAGAATAGGAGAAATCATGACATACCGAGTGGCGACTATAGGTTCCTTGATGAACGGCGATGAAATCAGTGGCTCTGAGGGTGTGAGAGCGGTGGGGAGTGGCGAAGAACTCAGTGTAGAAGTTGGGACCTGTGCGAGAGAGAGGGATATAGATTTAAAACACGAGCGTGGTTAGAGACACCCTGATGACTGCTAGGGAGGAAGCTACGGTTAGAAGTAGTGAATAGCTCATGTAGGTAGTGATGTGCAGGGAGCGTGAAGGGAAAGGCGAAGCGGGCGATGGGATGTTGAGGTGAAGCTGGTGAGGCGCTGCTATAGACTGTGACGCGTGAAACTAGGGAGAAGCCAAGCTGGATGCATAGGCTTCACTGTTCTGTTGGCTACTACGAAGCAAGTTGCTGGTGCTGCTAGCTGGAGGATACGTGGCATATGCACATGAAGAAAACAACAATAGAGAAGCTGCTAGCAGCCAAAATTGAGTGCGACAGAGTCAAGCGCCTCATGATGGTGAACCTGCGGGCGCAAGAGATCTGGTATGCCATGGAGTTGGAGGACGACGAGGGAGGTGGAGTACCGTGACGACTGGTTTACGCTAGCGTTCATCCTTCATGTGGTGTCCTTAGAGATGCTTTGCTCGTTGTCCACGAAGCAGATGGCATAGGAGGCATGGGAGGCGATCAAGACGGTGTGTGTGTCCGGTGTGGTAGTGTGTTCGAGGGGCAACAGTATAGCGTTGCGATGGGAGTTCAGCGACATCGCCTTCAAAGACAGAGATAACATCGATGACTTCTCCCTCCAATCATGGGCTCGCCAATAGCATACAGATCTTGGTAGTAACATTATATAGAGAGCGGTCATCAAGAAGCTCCTCAATGTCGTTCGGGATGATCTCTCCTAGGTGAAAATCGCCATCAAGACCCTCCTCGATGTGAATCAATTCTCAATCGAGGAGGTCACCAAACAACTTGCGAGGTGGAACGGTGATGGGCCAAGCCGCAACCTACCTTCAACAAGGGTGGCCTGGGGGTCTCTTGCTCACGGAGGATTAGTAGATGGCACGACTAAAAATCCACGAGAATGGTGAGGGTGGTTTCAGAAAGTTCTCTGAGAAGAAAGGCGGCAAGCATTGCAAGGGAAAGGCGACACAAGAGCACCCCGGTGACCAATGCCACAACTGTGGCAAGATGGGTCATTGGGCCAAAGGACTGTCGGTCGAAGCCGAAGAAGGCGTAGGCACAAATGGTGGTCAACGAAGAGGAGAGGAGCTACATGATGGTGCAAGACATTGACGGTGCATGCGGCCACCTCCACTTCAATAGCGCCAATCTCTTCACCAACAAACAACGATCCTCTTCATTGGGGTGGAGGCAAAAGTCTATGCCCAACTCAAGGGAAGGTTGATCTATTCGTCTTTGGTGACCTTGACACCAGAGTAATGAACCACATGTTTGGGAAGCGCGGGGCATTCACCGACCAGACACCACCATCGTCAACACTGTCAAGTTCAATCGGAGATGGATCATAGGTGAAGATCGGGTCATGGGACGATCCTTTTCACTTGCAACAATGGTGCAACACCGGGCCCTCAACCGATGTCTACTTCAACCACCGACTACAGACGAGCCTCGTTAGCATCGGCCAAACTCGATGAGAATAGGTGAGAGGCACTCATTCGTGATGGGGTTGATGAAGATCCACGACCACAACAACAAGATCGTGGCGTGGGTTCCAAGATCTACTACCTGGCTCGACAGCATCAACCTCACTCTCACACGCCCCGTGTGCCTCTCGTCGTGAGCTTGACGAGGCATGGTCATGTCAGTTTTTGTCATTAAGGAAATTCTCATAGGGGGGAATTCATTAACCATGTCAATCAAGGTGTGCGACAGTTGCTTGGTGTGCAAGCAAATGAGCACACTGTTCCTGAACAAGGCAATAACTTTCGAAATACTTCTTGAGTTGGGTCATGACAATCTTTGTGGTCCTATCACGCTAGCGATTCCAAGGGAGAAGAGTCCGGTGTGCTGTGGTTCGAGCCTCGCACGTGCCCGCCCACACGATGGCGCAAGAGTCTGCCGCACCGCACCCGACAACACCTTCACAGCCCCACGCTCGTTGCCATGGTCGGTCCCAACGTGGCCTCATGATTGTGTCGTGCTTGCACCATCATAGTCAAGTCTCACTCGTGGCTGCCTATGGCACTGCACAGCGCCTCACCGCTACCCCCACCTTGTTGCCACTATGCCCGGTGGTTTCAGCCAGGAAGCCAGGAAGAAAAAGGGAAATAAAAGAAAATAATGAAAGAAGATTCACAGAAAAAGGCGATGGAGAAAAAATTGTCACTAACAAGCGGGGTCCCACTGTTAAGATGTCAGCGCGTAGCCAAGTGAACAATTATGCCAACAAAAACTAGTAGCATGGACTACACATCGGCAAAACACTGCAGTAACACACCTCGGTGTTGTTTGTTCGGTATAGACTAGTTCGAGGGATTAAGAATCTAGTTTTAGTTGGGGGCAATATTCATTTACACAGTAATATTTTGGAGGGATAAAGTAGAGACATTTTTCAAATAGAGACAATACATATATCTCTATCGTTTAAAACCTATATACAAAAATTATGAATATTTATAGAATACGTACTAGTTGCTCATCATTTAAACCTAATATACAAAATAATGTCTTTAATTTTTTCTATGTTATTCTAGCTTCCTATCATCCTATTTTAATTAAGGAACATTATGATTTCTTTTCACGATCTTGTTTGTGTTAAATAATTTAGAAAAAAATGTTTTGAGACGTGTGAGTATATATAATCTCCCCGTTTCAAAATATTATAAGTTTTATACTCAAAGTGCATAAAATAAGGAAATGAATAAGAAGATCGTACTATTCTCTTTTGGATTGGCGAGTAAGTACGTGTAGGATTAGAAGTATTTAGGTTGGAATAATAATTACTGAGCAATTAAGTCTGATATATACCTAAATGTAATACTTTAAAACTATAGTAGACTATTATGGAACAGACTGGTACGTACGTACGTACCCAAGCTAGTACTCCGTAACAAAGATGTGCTCGTGCGGCAACTAATCTGTCACACGCGCTGTGTGTATGGACATCGCCTGTGTGTAATTTGGGTCTCCATCGGTGCACAGTGTAGTTTGTATATTACTGCTAGCTGATCTGCTTATCCCCAATTTCAGATTATGTCATTAATTAGCAAAACCGAGTGTTTGTTTATATGGATAAGTTTAGTCCGTGTTGCATCATATGTTTATACATCAATTGAATGACTAATCTTGAATTGATTATAAAAATAATTGCAAAATCGGAGGATTATTTTACGGGACAAATTTTTTAAGTCTAATTAATCTATGATTAGCAAATATTACTGTAGCATCATGTTGTCAAATCATGGCGTAATTAGACTCATTAGATTAATCTCGCGAATAATCCACCGGTTTTTGTATAGTCTATATTTAATAATCCAAATAGTATTTAAATGTTCGATGTGATGGTACTAGATTTTGGATAGAGGAAACAAAGTATGTAACTAACTGAACTATACTCGTACTATATATCCAAAATCTGAACATGCCTTCCAGTGATGCATGATCCACATTTATTATTTCTCTCCGATGTTGATAGTATACGGTGATTTCTGACGAAATATATGGATCTGGAGCTGGAGCTGGACCTTGGAATTGATAGATCGATGTCAAATCGCCGGCGATGAAAACGTGATACCGAAGAGGGCATTATCGTCGTGGATGGAGGCGATGACGGAGGAGCTCGGCTAGGACCCGTTTCTCGAGCGTGTCGTCTACCACACGCATGAGCTTCGGAGATGGAGGATCGCTCGATCCCCCCGGTCGGATCGATCCGTGCTCCAACGGGGAGATATTCATAAATACTCCACAGGAATTTGATCAGGTGAAAAAACGAAAAAAAATGCTTTCACTGAATGTGACTTGCAGGTTTCTTCCTGTCGTCGAACCCGTCAGTTTTCTCCTCCCGTCTCCGAAAACGACTCAAATTACTTTGGAGTCCCCCAGTCTCTCTCACTCTCACTCACTCTCTGAATAGTGAATATTCCACTGTGTTGTTGTTTTGATTTGATCAAATCACATCATTGGAGCAGAAAATATACTGGAACTGGATAGATCGAGGAACATGCATGCAAAACTAATACATATATGCATGTGTAGGACCTGTAAATCTGTAACTGAGATGTCAGCGCATAGTAGTATATATATACTGACTAGCTAGCTACTAACTGATTGGCTTGTTTTGAGCAGCCAAAATTTAAGTTCCATTTGAATTTCTTCGAGTTAGTTGATCGATTTGTGCAAACTGCTGATGATTCGAATTCTGTTGAAATCTTATCATATTTGAATTTCCCCTAGCCAGATTAATTATGTAGGAGAAGTATCGTGTGCACATTGGCTGGCCGTGACATGGTGCACATGTGAGATCTCCACCTTCAATCTGTAATCTAACGGATAGGCTTAGGAAGAGCGAGATCTCCACCTTCAATCTGTAATCTAACGGATAGGCTTAGGAAGAGCTAGCAACAGAGATCGACCATCCTAGCTAGGCTCTCTCCGTCAGTCCGTCGATCGCGCGCCATCGATCGATCTACCGCGACATACGCACAGTACGCACCACAGCTAGCCATTGCCTGCTGGACCATCGATCGACCGGTGGGCACGGGCGCAGCGTCGTCGTCGTCGTCGCGTTAACGCCCCCATGGGTCCGGCCGGCTTCTGCACGCTGCCGAGTGGCCGACCGGCGCGCGCGCGCGCTGGGGGTATGAACTGTTGGCAACTGATGGTTAGTTGCTCCCATGAGACGCCGCCCAGCTGCGCGCTGCCTGCAGCTGCAGCCTGCGTCGTCGTTGCTCGGCCAGCAGGACCGCGCGGCCCGCCGGCGCGGGCGCGCAGGCAGGCGCCAGAGCCCTGCCGGTTGGTCTCTCTTACGTTTTACCGCCGTGAAACGGCGGCCATCTGAACCCGTACGTTTCCGGACCGTACGAGGGCGTAGCGTGCGCGCGCGCGCATGGCGCATCTCGTCCGTGTCCGTCCAAAGGATGGCGTTTAAGGTGTTGGTAGACACACGCCCCGCACCTGGTGGGTTGCCGAACAGTAGTGCAGTCCGGGTGCAGTACGTACGTGGGCGCGCGGCCGGGGCGGCGTACGCGCGTGCGCGCGGCTCTATATACGTACGTCCAAACTAATCTCACGCGAGCGCCGCGCGCGCGCCGGCCGGTCGGAGGAGAGTACGTACTGTACTGTTGGTGTTGGAAATAATCTTGTCATTAGTCTGTTTATTGGCATGTGTTAATTTAGTGTAGCTGTATCATGTGTGATGCATATTTATAAGCTAATATTTATTTAGTGCAAATTTAGTTAGTGATTAGTGGGATGATTAGTGGGGTGATTAGTGAGTGATTGTGGTTGTGCATGTCCATGTGCGTGGCGTGTGTGGAGTGAGTGTATGTGTGTGTGCCTTGGCTAGCGCGTGCGTGTGTTCGTCGTGTGAGTAAGTAGTGCATGCATGCATGTAGTTGGCCTGGTCACAGGTGTGTTGCCGAGTCTTGGATCATGGAGTTAGTTTAGGCTGTGGTTAGTGCATTAAGTTGAAGTAGGTGGGTCAAAGTAGTGGCGTAAGTGCTGAGCTTTGTGTATATATATTACGATTGAGTAATGAAATGAGAGTGTGAGGGCACAGGAAAATGTAGTTCGCTGCCTCTGTTTCTCTGATGTGTGCATGCGTGTGTGTTCCTGAGAGAGAAGAGAGATGTAGTCCATGTGCGTGTATATTTTCCTTTCAAATGCTAGTGTGTGTCCAGAGCAAGTTCTTCATAGTTTGCTAGCTTCTTTCTATATCGTATTGTGTGTTCAAGTGTGGATCCATACAAAGGAAAGAGCGTGTGAGTTAGAGAGGGAAGAGCTAATCAAGTGGATTAGCTCCAACATTTGGTATCCAACAGTGGTCTGTGGCAGATCGAGGCGAAGGTCTCTCTCTGGAGATCGAGTAGCTAGTACGTAATGGAGGTAGAAAACATGCCGCTGCGAAGGAATGTGATTAATCTGGACCGATCGAGATGAATCGTAGATGAGACACCGTTTTCAGATTTGCTCCGCGCGCTGATATATAGATCCTGACGATATGATGGCATTTCAGACGGCATGCATGCATGCCAAGGCAGTGAATAATTACCAATCCGATCTCACTGCCCGGCCGGGCTTATGTACGTGATCACGGGAGAGGAGATGTAGCGCGTCAGAACGAAGAGCGAGAGACAGAGGACAGCATGCAACGCATGCAGCAATGCTGCAACATGCCGGAAATAGGCTTAGCGCATGCAGCCACAGGGCCAGGCCAGCACGCTGCATGCATGAATGCTCTCCAGAAGGCAATGGAGGCGGTAAGCAAAAATGGATCTATAGCAGATTAGGCGCCTGTAAGCCTCGTGCACATAGGACCAGCATGCACGGACGCACATGAAGAGGAGAGGAGAGGAGAGGAGATGAGAGGGAGAGGACGTCGTCCTTTTCGCCTGACTTGTTTCAGTACTCTCTCCGCTGTCGCTCCTCCCCCGGCCGGCGGGCGGCCGGCCGGCCGATGCATATGTAACAGCAGCTAGCTATTATATATAGCGATCTATTCAGCTTACTAGTCCAACACCTCGTTCTGTTGCCTTGTGAACAACTGAACACTGACTGTTACGTACGTACAGGTCCCCAGTATGCTTTTGCCCTCTTGATTTTACTCGGGCCAGACTGCGATCTCACGATTGTTCATGTGCACGCATCCTCACGCAAGGTAGCTTGTCCAGTAACACGCACAGTGTCAAGTTGCTCTGACGACATGAACCTTGCAGCGGCTAAAGGCCCTCATGATTGATATACTTTGCGAAGTTGCAGCCCGGCCGGCCGCAGGAAATCAGGAATGCAAGGAGGCGACCATAAAACAAAGGGAAAATTGCTCGCATGCCATTATAATTTTCAGAAATTGCCTATATGCCACTGTCAGTGACTGTGGCGGCCCTCATCTGTCAGTGACACACCAATGACATATTGGCAAACCGTAAAAATTGTAATGGCACAGAAAAATTAACCCTAAAACAAAAGCAATTGATCGAGAGAGAGAGAGAGAGAGGGCGAAGCTAGCTAGTAGCCCCGTGCTCCCGTTCCCGTGACTGAGTGGTCCATCATGTAGATCGATGATCTCTCTCTCCGAATCTATTTCTCTTTCATGTCGTGATGTCGATCCCCTCCATTCTCATTTCCCGTGCCCATATGCACTGCGAGCACATCGAGAGACGGAGAGAAGGAAGGGCTGCGCTGCACTGCGCTGCGCTGCACTGCAAAAGCCATGACCTGTGTAATGTGGGCGGCACAAAAGGGGAAGGAGTCAAGGAGAGAAGAAGGCACTTAGGGAAGAGGAGAGGAGACAGACACCCAAAAGGCTGGGTACAATGCAGCAGCAGCAGCTGCTGCCATGGCGCCATGGCGGGCGCCGGGCGGCGGCTCGATCCTTCCTTCATGTGCATTGTGAATTCATGTATTCATGTGCCATCGTACGTGTATCGAAGGAAGCGCGCGCGCGGCCGCGGCTCAAAAGCATAAACCTGGAGTTTTACTGCTAGCTAGCTGCAAGTCTCTGCAACACAAACACAACATGGCGACACGCACGCAGCGCGAGCGGCCGAGAGCTAGCTAGCGGCGCAGCGCAGTGCCTGCAGGCCAGGGTCGTCGTCGCGCGCCGGGCGCGCGCGGCCGCTCGATCGAGGTGGCTTGTCCACACCCCTTGGAGCGACTCGTTTGCACGTATGTGTATATAGAGGACGCGCGCGCGCGGCCGCGCAGTCGTGCGTGCGTACGTGGGCGCGCGCGGGTGATAGGGCTTTCGAACGAAGCCGGCATGCATGCATGCATGTGTAGCTCACGAGCGAATAGATAGAGATATTTTTCACTTGTGTGCAGAGAACGTCGAAAGTAATATGGCGGAAGCGGCTGTTTCAAACTCTTGCAAAAATATTCGAACATTTTTGTTGACAGCATTGGTGGCAAGCTGATGCAATTTTCTTCTAACAGAAAACTAGAATAATTTGCACATTGCATGTCAGATTTAATTTGTTTCTAGTACAGTTTATGAACTAGCAAGATATCCCCTCCACGATGAGCTATTAGTATAAGTAGTGTGCATCACTGCGGGAATACGGATATTCGTCGAGTGCCCGTGACACTCGGTGAAATCTTTTTTCACTCAGCAAAAGGCTTCGCCAAGTGCCACACTCGACAAAAAGTTTCTCAGCAGAGAGATGCTTCGTCGAG
>JAAALK010000086.1:23020237-23050989 GCA_019279435.1 Zizania palustris | reverse complement strand
TGACTCGGCGCCCCTGCTGGGCGGCGGGGGCGGCGGGGGCGGCGGACGGCGCCGAGGGAGCGCGCTCCGGCGGCCCTCGCTCCGCGGCGCGGCGCGGCTGCTGCGCCGCGGCGGGCGGGGCGATGCGGGAGCCGTCGGTGCTGGTGCGGGAGGCGGCCGCGGAGCACCTGGAGGAGCGTCAGGCGGACTGGGCTTACTCCGCCCCGTCGTGGCGCTCGACCTGCTCTGGAACCTGTCGTTCATCACCGTCGCCGCTGTCGTGCTCGTGCTCAGCCGCAACGAGAACTCGCCCATGCCGCTCCGGACCTGGATCGCTGGCTACGCCTTGCAGTGCATCGTACACATGGTATGCGTCGCCATCGAGTACGAATGCGCCGTGGCCAGCGTGATAGGGCTCCAGCACAAGGCGACGAGGAGAGGGGCAGTGACGGATCGTCCATTACTGATGATGATGTCAGGGAAGACGATCGCCATGGTCGTCGCACCGATTGCGTCAGGTAAATGGAAGGATCTGCATAGTGAGCGTGTTTTCTAAGCTGTTAGTCCGTGTGTTATCTAAAGTTTTCCAGGAGTGAGCAACTCAGGTTATGATAGAGTGTAGTTTCTACTTTCTAGTGAAATGTTCGTTATGTTACCCTTGGGCTTAGTGTGCTTACAGTAGTAATTGCACCAGCTATTGGCATGGCTATCCACCATGATATGAAGAACGAGGGGTAAGTAGAAAGCTAGATCGGTATTACTCAGTCCTAACATGACAGGTTTATGTATGGTTTGCTGTTCCATGATGCCCTAGAAATGTTTATTTTGTGTTTGTGGATTATGATGTCCTGGAAATGTTCAATCTGGCTAATGTCAGTAAGATGGAGTGACTTTGTTATACAACTTGATACTAAACGCAGTCCTGAAGCTCACTCCAGTCAGTCATCTCCACAATCTATCCTACTCTTCTAACTGGGTTTAAAGCTGGGGATGGCTGAGTACCTAGGAAGTTGGAATGGGCGAGTGGGGAAAATGATTGGGTGAGGGAAGAATATAAGCCATGGCATTTTGTGGGTAATTCTATCCTGCTTTGATGGGTAGCTTCATGTTAGAGTATGGGTGTGTGGGTGGTTGGTGTGTGGGCCCCCTGTCGGCCCCTCCTGTAAGACCCTTCTTCTTCTATCCTCCCAACCGTAGGGAGAGGAACAACCATTCTACCCTTTCCTACATGGTATCAGAGCACTAGGCTCCCTCCCTCCCTCTCATCTCTCCAGACGATGGCGCCGCCGCCGCTGCCTCCATGGCCGGCGAGCCTCTCGGTGAGCCCCGTCTTCACCTTCACGACACTGGCGGCCTCCTCCTCCCCATTTCTCATCGCGCCGCCTTGCCATGGCCGGATCCAGCGCTACCATGGCGGATCTGTCCCCTGTCCCGCCCGCCTAGATTCGAACGCCAGCGTGGCCGGATCCACCACCACCGGCCTCCCTCCCCTGGCTTCGACGCCGGCGTGGCCGGATCCGCCGCCAGCTCGCCCTACCGGATCCGAAGCCGGCGCGGCTAGATCTAGCGCCGGCGGCCTCCTCTGCCGCCGGCCTCCCTTCGGGCCTGGTGCGCCGCCGCCCTCCCCCCGCCGTGGGCCATGGACTGGCCGACCCTGGGTGGGCCGCCGCCCCAGCTTTTCCTCCATCCCGCCGCCGCCGGCCTTCCCCCGCCGTGGCCGCGGGCTGGTCGGCCTAGGCGCGCCGCCGCCATGCTCGCCGCTGGTCTCCGCCTCTGCTCGGTGCGCTATGCGGGCACCTTCCTCCCCGCCGTGCTGCCGCCGCTGGCTGCCCATACTAGGGCCGGTTCGGCCCTCTTTTGGCCCCTGCGTGTTGGCCGACCCCCACCGATGTGGTGGCTACCGACGTGCCCTTGTCGCCGCCCTCGCCACTGCCAAGACCGCTTCCGCAGCTGCTCGGGAGCGCGAGCGAGCGCCGCCCTTGCTTGGGAGAGTGCACCGCCAGACCGCTGAGCACTGGCCCAGCATGTTGATGAGGGCCGAGCGCCACCTCGGGGTTGCTATTCCCCCTACCCCTGCCACCGCGGCTCCAGCTGTCGCCGCAGATCCGAGTGCCGCACAGCTCCACGCCCAGGCGGCCGGTGTCCAGAACATCCAGGCGCTCGTGCTAGTCACCCTTGATCCCTCGTCGTCCTCCTACGCGCGCTTGCGCGATCTGGTGCTCCTCACCCTTCAGCGCTATGCCTAGATGACCAGTCCTCGTTGACACTCAGTGGTCGCCCAGGGGTCGGTATGGCGACGCATGGACAACGTGGTGCTGTCGTGGATCCTTGGTTCCATCACTATCGAGCTACAGGACATCGTGCGGGAGCTTGGCGGTACCGCTCGTCAGGCCTGGGTTGCGATCGAGGGGCAGTTCCTTGGCAACCGCGAGTCCCGTGCTCTCTAGTTGGACGCCGCTTTCCGCACCTTCGTCCATGGAGATCTCTCCGTCTCGGAGTACTGCCGTCGCATGAAGGGATGGCGGATTCCCTTCGTGACCTCCGAGAGCCTGTTAGGGAGCGCCACACTTGTTCTCAACATCCTCTGCGGTCTCGGCGACGCCTACGCCCACCTCCGGACGTGGATTACCAGGACAGTGCCGTTCCCGTCCTTCCACAAGGTCTGTGATGACCTTGTCCTCGAGGAGCTTACTCGGGGCCTCGCTCCCACGTCTACCATCGCGACTGCTCTTGTCCGCCTCCGGCTCCAGCAGGACGACCTCCCACCCACCGTTGATGCTGGCTCCTTCCCTGCTCGGTGCTCCTCCCTACCGGTTCCACGCTGGCGGGGGGGGGGGTCGGGTGGCGGTCGTCGTCGCCAGGGGGGACGGCCTGGTCGTGCTCCAACCTCCGCTACACCAGGCCCCTGCCACCGGGAGTGTGCCCTGGCCCATCCTTCTCCAACCCGTGGACGGGCACATTTCCATGGTGGCCGGGGTAGTTCACAGCTGGAGCTCCTCGGCCCTCCTACTCCACCTGCGGCCATGCTCACCGGGCGGCCGGTGCAGCATGCTCCACCTCCACCTTCGGCTGTGGGGTCCATGGTCCGGTGGGTGGGACCAGATGGCCCTCGCGCAATCCTTCAACACTATGGCGTTGACACCGTCGGCTTCCACGGACTGGGTGGCCGACTCGGTGCCTCCTTCCACACCACTCCTCATGATGGTATTCTCTCCTCTCACAGACCACCCCACCCATCTCACCCTTCTTCCATCATGGTTGGGAATGGCTCATGTCTTCCAGTCACCTCTATGGGTGATGCAGATCCTTGTGGTTCTTTTCGTCTTCAAAATATTCTTGTTGCCCTTGGCATTGTTCACAATCTTCTTTCCATTCGTCAATTCACCACTGATAATTCGTGTTCTGTTGAATTTGACTCCTTTGGTTTGACTGTGAAGGATATGGTCACCTGACGTCCTCTTCTCCGCTGTGACAGCACCGGACCCCTCTACACGCTTCGTCTTCCACCTTCTGCTGCTTCACCCTCGTACGCCCTTGCCGCCACAGCTTCCTCCACACTCTGGCACCGCCGGCTTGGTCACCCCGGTGTCGATGTTTTGGCTCAGCTTTGTCGTAGCTCCTCTGTTCCTTGTACTAGGGCTACCAGTGAGCACATTTGTCATGCGTGTCAGTTAGGCCATCATGTTCGTCTACCTTTTCCTATTCTTCTTCGCATGTTGTTCATGCGTTTGACCTTATTCACTGCAACTTGTGAACCTCTCCGATCATGAGTATTTCTGGTTATAAATATTATCTGGTTGTTCTCGACGATTTTTCTCACTACTCATGGACATTTCCTTTGCGGTCTAAGTCAGATGCCTTCCCCACGCTCACTCACTTCTTTGCTTGGGTGTCTACAAAGTTTGGGGTTACTATCAAGGCAGTCCAGTGTGATAATGGTCGTGAGTTTGATAACTCCACTTCCCGGGCTTTCTTCCTTTCGAAGGGAGTCCAATTGCGCATGTCGTGTCCCTATACCTCCCCTCCGAACGGCAAGGCTGAGCGCATGATTCGTACCACTAACAATGTTATGCGCTCCATGCTCTTTCAGGCTTCGGCTCCCGCCCGCTTCTAGGCTGAGAGTCTCCTTACTACCAGCTATCTGCTCAATCGCCTGCCTTCTAAGGCCACGTGCGCTCCCACCCCCTCACCATGCCTTGTTTGGTACCCCTCCTTCCTACACTCACCTTCGTGTCTTCGGGTGCGCTTGCTATCCCAACAAATCCGCCACTGCTCCTCACAAGCTTGCGCCCCGCTCGACCCTTGTGTGTTTTCTCGGCTACTTCCCCGATCATAAGGGGTACCGTTGTTTTGACCTCTCCTCTCGTCGTGTTCTTATTTCACAGCATGTCATCTTCGCTGAGTCGGTCTTTCCTTTCTCCGCCGACTCCACCCCTGCCTCCAGCCTTGAGTTGGAATCTCTATTTTCTACTGACCCGGTGGTTCAGCCACCTTTGTCTTCTGCAGGTAACCCCCAGTTGTTCTGACGGCTCTCCCGTCGTCTGACGAGCATAGTGTGGCAGCGGGGCTGCCCGCCGCGCCATCCGCGGCCGCGACACCTTCGACTGTGTCCTCGTGCGGCCACTCCCCCACCGCCGGCGTTGCCCTCCGCGCCATGCGCGACCCCGGAGTCCTCGGCCATGCCGCGTGAGGCCACTTCCCTGTCGCCTGCTGCGCCCAGGGTCGGCCCGTTGCTGCCTCCGGCACCATGCACGGCCCCGGCCTCGCCTGCCGCACCCGACACGGCCTCGGCCGTGCCCCGTGTCCCCGCGCCACCTGCCTCGCCACGCGCGGCCCCAGCGTCTTCTTCCCGCTACGCTGACCCTGTTCGTGTCTACCAGCGCCGCCCGTCGGTTGCTGCACCAGCCCGCTCTCCCACCGAGCCGTCGGTGTACCACCCGCCCATCCTTCATCGCGATCCCCGCCACACTCACCCGATGGTGACTCGGCGGGCTGCGGGGGTCCTTCGTCCGGTTGACCGCCTGGTCCTCTCCGCCACTACGGAGCCGCCGGTCTCTCCTATACCCTCTACCGTCCGTGGTGCCCTTGTGGATCCACACTGGCGCCACGCGATGGAGGAAGAGTATGCGGCCCTTCTGGCCAATCAGACCTAGGACTTGGTGCCTCGTCCCTCGTCCCTCAGGCTGCAATGTGGTCACCGGCAAGTGGATCTAAACACATAAACGCAGGGCAGATGGTACGCTGGATCACTACAAGGCTCGCTGGGTCCTTCGGGGTTTCACCCAGCGCCCTGGTGTTGACTACGATGAGACCTTCAACCCAGTGGTGAAGCCTGCTACTGTCAGGATTGTTCTCTCCCTGGCACTCTCGCGGTCCTGGCCGGTTCACCAGCTAGATGTGAAGAATGCCTTCCTCCATGGCACCCTGACGGAGACTGTGTATTGCAGCCAGCCTGCGGGCTTCATGGACCCCGCTCACCCTGAGCTTGTTTGCTGGCTCAACAAGTCTCTGTATGGTCTGAAGCAGGCTCCTCGGGCTTGGTAAAGTCGGGTTGCCTCCTTCCCGGTGACTTTGGGGTTCAACGAAGCTAAGAGCGACACTTCTCTGTTTGTCCTCCACCATGGTGGTGACACAGCCTACCTGCTGCTTTATGTGGATGACATTGTTCTCAATGCCTCCAGCTAGTCTCTGCTTCAGCGGGTTGTCTCCTCGTTGCAGCGGGAGTTTGCCATGAAGGACCTTGGTGTGCTCCATCACTTCTTGGGAGTGACAGTGGAACACCGCACTGATGGCCTATTCCTTCACCAGCGCCAGTACGCCTTGGATATCCTTCACCACGCCGGGATGACTGACTGCAAGCCATGTTCCACTCCAGTCGATGCTCAGGCCAAGATTTCCGGTACCAAGGGTGCACCAGTGGATGATCCCACTGCCTACAGAAGCATTGTTGGTGCCCTTCAGTATCTCACCTTCACTCGGCCGGATATCTCCTATGTAGTGCAGCAGGTGTGCCTTCACATACATGACCCACGGGACCTGCATCTTACCTCTATGAAGTGGATTCTCCGCTATCTGCGCGGCTCCCTCGACTTCGGGCTTCACCTTTGGCGTTCTCCGGTTGCTGAGCTCGTGGTTTACACTGACGCCGACTGGGCGGGCTGCCCCGACACGCGTCGCTCCACCTCCGGCTACGCCGTCTTCCTTGGTGGCAACCTCGTGTCTTGGTCTTCCAAGCGGCAGCCAGTTGTCTCTCGCTCCAGTGCCGAGGCTGAGTACCGCGTTGTTGCCAACGGGGTGGCGTAGGCATCCTGGCTCCGACAACTCCTCGGGGAATTCCACAGCCCCCTCGCTAGGAGTACTTTGGTCTACTGCGACAACGTCAGCGCTGTCTACCTCTCCACCAACCCCGTCCAGCACCAGCGTACCAAGCATGTGGAGATCGACCTCCACTTTGTTCGTGATCGTGTCGCCCTGGGAGATGTCCGTGTTCTACACGTTCCCACCACCTCCCAGTTCGCCGACATCTTCACCAAGGGCTTGCCTTCCTCCACCTTCTCCAAGTTCCGCTCCAGTCTCAACATCCGCTGCGTCGGAGTTTCGACTGCGGAGGGTGTTAGAGTATGTGTGTGTGTATGGTGTGTGGCCCCCCTGTCTAGTGTGTGGGCCCCTACTATAAGACCCTTCTTCTATCCTCCCAACCCTAGGGAGAGGAATCAACCATTCTACCCTTTCCTACACTTCATAATGTCAGCCCACATAATCCTGATAACTTGGAGGGCAGGCAATTATGATTATTAGTTATGTGGCTGGTTATGATTATTATATAAGCTGGCTATAATTTTCTATTTGGCACATAATCTGCTTCTAATTTATGTATAAGCTGATAATAAGCTGTCCCAAAGGGGCCTATATCACTGAAGGGGTTAAGTAATCTAGTGTTGCTTGTTCCCATGATGTATCCAACATAGTTTTTACTCTGTCCAGTGTTGTGCATTGAAACTGGTACATGTGCACAAGATTGATGCCTCCTAAAGAAGCGCTGAATTCAATTAGAGTAGTAAGATAGATGTTTCTGAATGGTATCACAGCATCTAGATGCACAGCTCTTGATTTTTCTCTACTGTTTATTTCTATCATATGATTTTATCTATATTGATATTTAAGCACATATATCTGCAATATGTCTTGTACCTAATTATATTTTATTGTTAACTCTGGCAGTATTGCAAAGCACCTGGAGTCTGCTAATACAATGTTCTCTTTCATATGGTGGATACTTGGATTTTACTGGATATCTGCTGGGGGTGAAGTGGCCATCCGTGATGCACCTCAGCTTTACTGGTATTCATCTTTTAAATTAACAGACTGTCTTCCATAGTGTTTTCATTTCTTTTTTGGGGCACTGTAAACATGTTTCCATTTGACTCGCTTTGCAGGCTTTGCATAGTCTTTCTGGCATTTGACGTGTTCTTTGTTGTATTCTGTGTTGCTCTGGCTTGCATCATTGGTATTGCTGTTTGTTGCTGCCTCCCTTGCATTATAGCTATTCTGTATGCTGTTTCTGATCAGGTATGGCTTTTCAAGTGGGCAAGTTGACTACTTTATACCTGCAAAAGATTTACATAATTTATTTTAGCATTGATATGGCATTCATCCAATAGATAACCTTTTGTAAGTTCTAATTGGAACCAGGAAGGGGCATCTGAATATGACATTCGCCAAATTCCAAGATTCAAATTTCAGAGGACAGATGAGCTAGAGAAGCAAACTGTTGATGACACAATTCTGTTTGGTGGAATAATGACAGAGTGTGGCACCAACCAACCAATCAAGAAAGTACTCGCACCTGAAGATACAGTAAGTTATTTTTTGTGAAACATGTAGCTTTGACCTTACACGTCGGAACCTTTTCAATTATGTTTTGGCCAAGCTCAAACCATATTGCCCATTCATCATGACTCTTATTATCTTATACTATATCTCGTAAATTGGATTGCATGAGGCCACAGGACATTGAATCAATAGTTATGTGTTTGCTTTTGGTCAGCTTGCATGTCTTGATAATGAAATACTTCCATTGTTGGTGAAATATTGTTGGTTTTGGCAAAAATATTAGCCACGTGTATCTTATTTTGGCCTATGTCTCTAGAACTTGTTAGTAATGACTAATGAACCATTTGTCTAATCTACAGGTTACAATAAGAATGAATTTTACCCATTAACCAGTTTTGAGGCCTTGTATTCCTTCACCCTGTCCTGCAAATTGAAATAAAAAGGAGATTATGCACAGTATTTTTTGGGTTTGTTGAAATAGAAAGGAGCTTTCCCCCTCCCCTTTCTCTCTCTCTCTTTTTGGTGACTTCTTGTTGGGTTTCAACTCTAGCCTACCCCAACTTGCTTGGGACTAAAAGGCTTTGTTGATGTTGTTGATGTTGATGTTGATGCACGGTATTTTTTGCATCATGTACATTCAGAAAACTTTGGCATATTTTCTTAATAATAGGATAATAATGGTTTCTACTTCTGCTTTGTCACATGAAACAATTATGACTCCAGAAGGAGAATGTAGAGTTGAAGCAGAAAGTAAAACTTTTGGAGGGTGAAGTTGGATACATGCATGTAAAGAGGGGAATACCCTAACCAGATTCTTCATGATTGTGGATGGTAGGAGCAGAGGAGGAATTGATTAATTCCTTTTGCTTTCTTTATTCCATAGCCCTGAAGGGGTATTTATAGTCCTAAGGCTATTCACAATGGAGGTTTCATGGGGTATTTCATGGTATTAATTACCATGCCACATCATATTTTTTGCTGACATGACATTCAATTAATGAGCAAAGAGAAGGAAGTAGTGTCATCACCATGATATGGTGCTAACCCGTTTTTAAGACGGTGTGAAACGAAATGAAACACCCATTTTTCAGCCAAATCGTTTCATCAAAGAGAAGGTATTTTATGAGAGCTAGTTGCATTTAATTACATTGGTTAGCCTAGGAAATAGTGAAATGAAACTCTCCACTGAGAGAGGGTATTTCATTTAGTTGTAAAGCTGATGTGGCATTCTAGAAAACAGTGTTATGAAATCCGCCACTGTGAATAACCTAATATAATCTAATATGCTAACATTATCTCTATCTTTAAAGCAGAAATAACAAATCTTATCTTAATCTAACTAATCTTATCTAACTAATTGTGTTGCTGCACATAACATTCTCTCCCTCTCTCGAAAATCAGCTCGTCCTCGAGCTGAAAACCGAATAAGATGACATCCACTGCCTAAAGAATTAATTTATGCGTATACGAAATGGGGTGCGTGTAGCAATTTACTCCTGAACAATTTTGATCATATGTGACAGATCTGGATCTTTTGTGGCTTGATCTCGTGCGGACAAATCGGTGGACTTGTGGGAGCATGACCGACTTGGGGAGACTTGTAGAGCCTGGCGTGCCGCCGCCGGCGGCACCTGGCGCGTGTGAAGGGCGGGCCCGAGTCGGTGGCGTCGAGCGGAGGGAGCATCTTGGGGGAAATCCTAGATGGTGGTGAGACCGAGACGGCTCGGAGGACGAAGACGTCGTCAACAGTGGCGCGACGACGCAACCAGGCATCCTGCGTCCACCAGGTCACGCACGTCGCTCTTGGCTTTCCTCTCACTGATAGTTTCGGATGGGTCCGTCCGCGGTCGCTGCCCACCACGACGCAGTTCGCAGCCACCCGCGAGCCGAGCGGTGCAGGCGCCTCGGCCGCCCCTCTTGTGACGACACAACCAATGTGGCCGAGTCCACGGTGGGTCCTCGAGGCGTTGCGCATGCCTAGCGGTGGCGCAGCCGTGGTGACTAAGGCGGGTGACGACCATTTCCATTGTGGGGAGGGCGACATCTTCATCATTATCCTTTCCCTCATGATCCCTATTGCCGCTACACACGTAGCCCTCATCCTCCTTGGGTTCGGCGCCCTCTTCGTCCACGGGCAGAGGCAGCGCCTGGGGCGCCCGTTCGGCCCCGTTGTCGTATGTGGAGTTGGAAAAGGAGTGGATGGCAGAGTCCACGACCTCCTCGACGTCTGTGGAGTCATCCTGACCTTCGTCGCCGCCTCCCTCGTAGTAGCCTTGCACTCCTGCCACCGCGATTGGCGACGATGATAGTGCGGTGGGGAAACCTGTTGCGTCGTGGGGGAAACTCGGCAGCGTGGAGGCCACCGGAGTCAAGCCTAGGTACGTCGAGAGGCCGGCGACGGTCTGCTGCAAATTCGCAAGGACCTGCATCAATTCTGCGGTTGGAACGAACGTTGTCATGACATTGGATCTTTGGAACCTAGCTGCTCTGATACCAAATTGGTAGGAGCAGAGGAGGAATTAATTAATTCCTTCTACTTTTTTTATTCCATAGCCCTGAAGGGGTACTTATAGTCCTAATACATTTTAATATGCTAACATTTTCTCTATCTTTAAAATAGAAATAACAAATCTTATCTTAATCTAACTAATCTTATCTAACTAATTGTGATGCTGCACATAACAGTGGACATCTGATATCCATTGTACTGCTCAAGGGAAAACATAGATGCTAAGGCACTGTCCTTGGACTTGGCATTGAAAACAACTGCACCCTTATTTTGGACATGTCGGAAAATGACGAGATGTAGCCACATTGCACAAATGCTTTGTCTACTTGCTCCTCGAATGTTTTACCGGAGTTATTAGTTTGATCAGAGATTAATTGTCACGGGTAGGAAGTGGGCCAGGCCCAGTCCCTCCAGCCCATGAACAGTACCACGGGTACTGTTCGCGTGAACAATACCTCGGTACTGTAGCAGATTAGTTATAATCCTGATTTCTATTTTAGCTGTTAGGATTAGTTTATCTCTATCTCCTTGTTAGTTTATTTTTATCTACAAGTTGTTTGCTATTTGTTAGGGATAAGAGGGGGTTAGTTAGCCTCTGTGCACTATATAAACAAAGGGCAGGGATGTGTTTAGTGGGTGTGTTTTGAGTTAGGTTTGTAGCCACTTGTTCGGCTGAGGGCTTGGCTCGGCTAGTAGCTGCGCCGCCACAGCGCCGCCGTATCGCCGAGGTCAGGGACCTCGGTTTGTTCCTTCCTTTCAATACAATTTACGTTTGGGAGTGCGTCCAATCTTGTCTTCCCTTATGACCGGTGACAACTTGGTATCAAAGCTCTCGGGTTCTTCTACTGCGATGAATTCCCAATCTAGCACCGGTTCGGGGAGCATCGTCGATGACAGGCTAAAGGCTATTATGCAACGCCTAGATGCCATCGAAGAGATGTTGCGACTGCTGCAACCAATCCAATCCTTGGAGGAGAGGGTCACTGTGCTAGAGGAGAAGATCCTCGAGGTGGAAGCTGACGCGAAGCAACTCGTAGGCGGGGTTGGGGCGCGACCTGCCCTTGTAGCAGAAGCGGTTCCCATGGATCTACAAGGGGGAGGAGGGAAGGGAGACGCCGCCACTTGACAAGCCCTAGCCGAGCTCCCTCTGCTACGGGCCACCTCCACCTTCGCCTCCGAGACGCACCCCGCGATGTCGGAGTTAAAGAAGCTAAAGACAACACCGGAGATCTAGCACCTCGACGCGTGAAAGCGGTTGTCGGGGCGCTACGCTGCCAAGATTCGAGACCCGACAGACCCCTGCACGACGTGACACCGTTGTTGGTCGCTGCTGCCCTACATGGCGCGGCACCGCCGCTGGCCACTGCGTGAGCTGCTGCTTCCCTGCATGGAGAGGTTGTTGCCGACTATCGTGGCCTCCGCTGTCGTCTGCATCTCCTTCGCGCCGTCGTCATCACAGTGGTGGGCGACAGCGGGGACGATGACTCAGCAGCTCGAGGACGAGCTTTGTTTTTAGGGTGTGAAGTGTCACGGGTAGGAAGTGGGCCAGATTAGCAGATTAGTTATAACCCTGATTTTTGTTTTAGCTGTTAGGATTAGTTTATCTCTATCTCCTTGTTAGTTTATCTTTATCTACAAATTGTTAACTATTTGTTAGAGATAAGAGGGGATTAGTTAGTCACTATGCACTATATAAACAGAGGGCAGGGATGTGTTTAGTGGGTGTGTTTTGAGTTAGGTTTGTAGCCACTTGTTCGGCTGAGGGCTTGGCTCGGCTAGCAGCTGCGCCGCCACGGCGCCGCCGCATCGCCGAGGTCAGGGACCTCGGTCTTTTCCTTCCATTCAATACAATTTACGTTTGGGAGTGCGTCCAATCTTGTCTTCCCTTGTGTCCGGTGACATTAATTTTGAGTCGTTGGAATGCAAGACAGAGATCTAGCCTTTTGCCTTAATATCAACAAAAAACACAAACTATTCTTCATGGCGAAGGATAGGATAAGCTAGTTGTAAAAACTAACATGTATTAGAATATTGAGTGTATTATCATTAGAATATTGTATCAGTTATGAATCTCAACATTATTTCTTTTTCTTTTTTGTGTTTGGCTTCCTCATCAACAAGCTCTTTCATAATTTCTTACACAACTCTTTCGTCGGTCTGTACTCCAAAATATTTTGCTATTAGACTATGCTTTTAACTGACATCCAAAGTTATGTTTCTTGCAAAAAACTTATCAGGTCTTGTGGTGGAATGATGATTCTTTTTTTGTTGTAGTCTTTATTCTGATCATCATACTTAAGGCATTGAACGAATCAACGAATACATTGATAATGTTGAGTGTATTGTCACCTTCCTCTAATCACTCTACACCTCACTCCCCGTTATGTTAGTCCTGTCTACATTCAACACTAGAAGATTATTGCTTCACCAATTGAAAACATGATATGAATATCAGTCAGTTACTCAATTAAAACAACTCTCAAGGAATTATAATCATCCATAAACTTATCATTCCGCTTTTATAAGTTAGTTTCTTTCTTCAAAATTAATGAAAGAAACATACTTGTTATTAAAAGCATTCGTTCAATGTCTTAAGTATGATGATCAGAATAAAGACTACAACAAAAAAGAATCATCATCCCACCACAAGACCTGATAAGTTTTCTGCAAGAAACATAACTTTGGCTGTCAGTGAAAAGCATAGTCTGATAGCAAAATATTTTGGAGTGCAGACCGACAAAAGAGTTGTGTAAGAAATTATGAAAGAGTTTGTTGATGAGGAAGCCAAACACAAAAAAGGAAAGAAATAACGCAGAAATTCGTAAGTGGTGTAGTTTTCTAATGATAATACACTCAACTTTCTAATACATGTTAGTTTTTGTAGCTAGCTTGTCTTATTCTTCACCATGAAGAATGGTTTGTGTTTTATGTCGATATTAAGGCAAAAGGCCGGATCTTTGTGTGACTCGAAATTAATCTATGATCAGATTAATAACTCCGGTAAAACATTCGAAGAGCAGCCGAGCAGGTAGACAAAGCCTTTGTGCAATGCGACTATATCTTGCCATTTTCCAACATGTCCAAAATAAGGGTGTCGGCTGTTTTTTTTTCAATGCAAGTCCAAAGACAGTGCCTTAGAAAAAGATAGAGAGAATAAAAAGGGAAGATAGGATTTTGGTTGCCTTGCCATGACAGTGGTGACGACGGACGTTGAGCTGGATAAGAAGACATCACTCATAATGCCTGGCACTGACACTTTTGGTTCTTCCCCTCTGCAAAGAACCCAGTTTTTGTAATGATACCTAGCAAGATCCATGTGAAACAGCAATGAACGACACAATTTAGTGTCCTTCAGCAAATTTCAACATTTTCAAAGCTGTACCTTATGGGTACAGTTATTTGTGCAGGAAGAACTTCTGGTTGTCGTCCTGTGTTTTGCGATGTTAGGATTCTGCATTTAGCATAGTTTATTGCTGTCAACACCTGTCTTATTTTGACTAAACTGTTTATTTCAGTCAATACTGCCAAGTGCATACAAAATCCAGAGAATGAACAAGTTACTTGTTATATTAATGCTGTATCCTGTGCATATTCTATGTGATATGAAACTATGAACTCATTCTTCACTTGATAAATCCAGGAGTGCTGTATTTGTCTTTCGGCATATGATGATGGTGCAGAGCTGCGTGAACTCCCTTGTGGTCACCATTTCCACTGTGCTTGCATTGATAAATGGCTGCATATCAACGCTACATGCCCCCTGTGCAAGTTCAATATTAGGAAGAGCGGGAGTAGCAGCGGAAGTGAAGAAGTATGATTGTGTGAA
The DNA here is from genome assembly GCA_019279435.1 of Zizania palustris. Lineage (NCBI taxonomy): Eukaryota > Viridiplantae > Streptophyta > Magnoliopsida > Poales > Poaceae > Zizania > Zizania palustris. The sequence goes on along the minus strand of JAAALK010000086.1, from coordinate 23,036,842 downwards.
TACTGAATACCCTCTGGTGGAGAATGTCGATCCATTTCAAGTATTCAACTTCACACCGTTGTCCCTGCTAATGCAACCCCAAGAATTAACCAATGTAAATTTTTGTATCCAACTCCGTGTGATTATAGCATCAATATGTATTATTAAAGTGACCCAGGCTGCTGTTCATATCGGGGAAATATTCTGTGCAATCACTCATTTAGTGCAAGCGTGCAATCAAGCGATCTGGTGCATCTAATTAAGCGATCCAACGGTTATATATGAAAGGGGTTAAAAGTAAAAAAATACTAGGTTTCAGCTTCTTTCATATGTAACCGTTGGATCGCTTGATTATACGCTTGCACTAAATGAGTGGTTGCACAGGATATTTCCCTGTTCATATCACATACATGGTTGTCCGGTGTCTTTTTCCTATCTGGGATATAGCTTAGTTACCCCGTGAGTTATATGCTTGCGTTAGCATGGTCTGCTGACGATGTTATTGCCTTGGTCATTTTTAACAGTACAATATCAGGTGATGGAAAAGGTTATGTGCGCTGTTGAACTGTTAACAGCGCAAATGCTAATGATGATCCTTCTCCTGCAGCAAGTTGTACTTCAGAACTGAACCTTTCTACTGAGCTGGATGTCGTACAGGACATTTTTGATCTTTAATCTTGCGTCAGATGAGGACCGTTATGCTACCGTTGGTCTCCGGTTCAGCAGCTTTCAATACACAAAACCACCTGGAATTCCAAAATCGCTCTTTTCTGAAGTACTCTACACTGCATACCCGTGCCAATGCGATGATGTTCTCGTTGAAGTCTCCCAGAAGTTGTCGATTTTTTTGCCGTGAAACATTTAAATCAGTTGTCATTCTATCTTGCATTGTTTTCTGAAGGTGCATGTTATGATCATCGTGAGTCAGCATGCATCTGGGAAGTCTGGCCTGCAGGGTTGGAGCCTTGGAGGTCATAATTTTCATTCCTGCCTGGAGCTTCCCCTAGCGTGATTGCATTCCTTGCCACAGGCTAATGTATGCAGATTCCTTTGGCATCGACGAAGCAATGTATTCAGGAACCTTCTGTTCTATGCGTGCGGTCCGGGAAGCGTTGGTTCAGCAACAGATGAAACATATCCTATTTTTTGATATAACGATTCCATTTCTATTTTGAGAATTGTTTGGTAGATGAAACTATCATGTTTTAAGGATAGAACGGGTCTACTTCTCTCTAAGAACTTTGCCGCGCTCAAGAACATCGGCCTTGTGCTATCGTACTAAGCTAGTCGGAGCACTTTGGACGGTCACGAGCTCGGGCAGCTGAAGAGGAGGGCGTCAGACAAAAAAAGGGCTGCCTCCCACACAGGAACTGGCTCATTGTAGTCGGGGTGTCAATTGAGGGTGGTCCGTCTGATCCGATGAGTCCTCCTTTATTTTCTTTAAAGTCTTCTGCAAGGTGGATCCCACCACTACAAATGTCCTAAATATCCGACGGTATCTAAGGAATTGAAAGTAATTGACTTCCAGCCAGGGAGACCGACTGTAGATAATCTCATTTCCCACACAGCGGCTACGAGTCGACCGAAGGAAGGGGAAGTGATGGCAACAGCCCGAAAATTACATCTTTTCCTGGAGCCACAGTAAACCAGTTAAAGGTTAGTATGGCTTAACTATCGTTCCTAATTTAAAGAATGCAGAGTGAAGCCTAGCTGCGTGGTAGAAAGCAATCGATGGCTCATGACATCCCAATTCCCAAATCTTCTTGTTTTTGCCATAGCAAAAATGCGAAGTCTGTAAATGTCAAATTATCAAATCTCTCTTCGCGGTGGTACTCACTGTCAGTTTACAGCTACACTACAGCCACAGCAATTTGTTACGAGACTGAGCTCTTGCGGTCACGGGAGCCCCCCCTGTCCGGCCTCGCCGCGGCCGCCGCCCGCACAGACAGCGCGAGCACATCTAGATCCGACAGCTCCGTCCTCGTGGCCTTCCCCTCCCTCGCGTAGCCCCGCCGCGCCGCGTGGCTCTCGTCGTCGCCTTCCTCGTCGGCCTCTTCGTCGTCGTCCTCCTCGTCGTCGTCCACGTCATCCTCGCGCGATCTTTTGCCGCCGATCGCGACGCCGAACAGCATCGGCTTTCCGCCTCCGCCTCCGCCTCCGCCTCCGCCGCCGTGCCCCTCGTCACCCTCCCCTTCCTCCTCCTCCTCCTCCCCGCCGTGGTCGTGCCGCGACACGAGGCGGCGCACGCCGTCGCAGAGGCGTCGCGCCCGGGCGAGCTCCCGCGCCAGCCGCGCGTTCTCGCGCCGTAGCCGCGAGTTCTCCTCCTCCAGCTCGGCCACCGCGCCGCTCACACCCGCCGCGGGCCCGGCAGCAATCGCCGCCACGTGCGGCGGCGATGATGACACCGCGGGCTCCCCGCCGGAACTCGTCGGCGGGGAAGAGATCGGTATCGCCGTCGGTATGCCGCCCGCCGTCGCCGCCGTGCTGGTTCCAGTGCCCTTCCGCCTCAGAATCCCCCCGAGCAGATGCTTCTCCCCTCTCCTGAAGCCGTCGTTGGCGAACTCCCACCTATCCGCCACGACCTTCTTGAATCCCTGCACCAACAGTCGCAAATCTGTTGGAAATCTCGATCTACCGAACCAAAACGACAAGCGAGAAATCGACGGAGGTCGCACGTATGTGTTGAGCTGGCGCACGAAGGAGGAGAAATTGCTGTGCTTGAAGTGCTTGGGGAGGAGATCGCGTGCGAACTCGGGTGGGCGCCACACCACGAAGGCCGTGCCGGAGTCGTTCCACGAGATGGTGTCGTCGGTACTCGGATCCTCCACCATCGCGTACGTCTTCGTCAGGAACGGCGGCGTCCCCGCCGCCGGCGACGCCATTAAGAACCTGGCCGCGAGTAGTGCTCCCTCGAGAGACTAGAGAGAGACAGACAGAGAGAGAGAGAGAGAGAGAGAGGACGACGAGGAAGAAGAGAAGCGCGTCTAGAAAGTTAGGGATTTGGGGATGGGGATAAGTTAGGGACGGGGCGAGAAGCATCCAGCGGATTCTAGAAGGTTCCCGGCAGCCGACACGTGTGTTCTAGAAGGAAAATGTCGCGTGGGAATGGGCCGCGAATCCGGAGGTGGAGGAGACCAGCCCAATTTAAATCCTTTTCGACCGCTGCCTTCAGAAAAAATAATAATAAATTTATAGCCAAATTTTAACATTATATCACAGTGTTTTTAATGTTTTGGTTTCAAACCCGTTACAAGACAAATAGTCTAAAAAATTATTTTTTTTGCAAATAATCAAAACAAATAGAGGCAACCAGCCAAAAATTATTCGGCACCAAGTTTAATTGTGTGGCGTTGCCTCGTCTTATCAATGAATAATTTTCCAATAGATTTTGCAATGATGCTTGGCCTAACTAAAAGTTCTTGGGTTCTAAATCGTAATGGAAGGCAGGGAGCAATCGGCTGCAACTTTATTCTTATTCTCTTCGTACTTTCGACCACCATTTGACTAAACTTACACGAGCAGGCAACAAGATATCGAGGAAGATGACGGTCCGCGGCCGCGCTGCTCCCCATCTCCAGGCTCCAGCCAGCCACCGGCAGCGCAGCCGGCGCCGTTCGCCAATCAAGAAATAACTTGCACCGGCGAGTGGGGTGGGGGCGGGCAAGCACTAGCAGGCTGCAGGTAGCTTAGCTAGCGCGACGCGACGCGCAGGGGCGGAGCTCATAGGAACCCAGTTCAAAAAAAATTTTAGTGTATATTAGCAATTTTTTACTCTTTATGCATCTCCTTAAAATAAATATGGTGTACCATTTAAAATGGTACATCCCCTCAATTTTTCTCTTGCTCTACCACTAGCGACGCGAGCGAGCGAGGCGTGCGTCCGCTTGTCGGAGCAGAGGGGCACTGGTCGTCGGGGGCGCGGCGGCCGGCCGAGTGCGGCACGCGCGCGCGCACGCCGGCCGGCAACTTGGCAGGGAGCGTATTATTGGGAGCGCGGTGGCTGGTGGAGGCGGGCGGGGAGCCGGCACTAGCAGTGTGCCCGCACCGTGACGCATCCCTATAGCTTGCCATCGCGCCCTGCCTCTATTGGCAACGTGTCTATTTGTCACACACATTCTTCGCTTTAAATACAAATAGATCTAGTTCTCATAATAATATAAAAATGAATTGCCAGAACTTCGTAAATCAAAGAACAAAAGTTAACTAATTCTACTAAAAAATCGTCATGAAGTGTATTAAACCGTTAACCCTTTAAACTTAGCCCCCTTTATTTTCGGTAAATGGATCGTAGTGGTACCACTTGAACGTACGTACGTATCTCCATCATCTATCCACCTTATTATCTCTCTAAATGTATTATACGTACGTATGTCCAGTATTCTTTACAGGACCCATACGTATCTCGTCCGTTGTGTACGTACGTGATTTATTTGTACGTTGGGTAAGGGATGTATATATTATATATTATACATAGGTTTTGGCATTTTCCCACTCGAAATGGAAGAGAAGAATATAATGTGTGCGGTTCCCCCGTTTAAATGACAAAATCTGATGATTTTATTTCCACTTGTTTACAAAACATTTAACATATTAAAAAATAATATATCAAGTTTAATTATGTCTTGCATGCATGGTCTTTACATACACTAAAAATATAATGTCACATCGTTTTAAAACATTAGACACTATCGTATTAAGCGAATAAAAATGTATACGCTGTTGACTCGTACAGTCTATAGATTATAACGTTCTATGTTTTAGAAATAATACAATTAATACTAATAAATATTACCACCGTTTTTTTATGACGTCATTGACTTTTATTACAATATTTGATCATTCGTATTATTCAAAAATATATTTGAAATATTATTTATTTTGTTATAATTTGTTTTATTATTAAAGATATTTCAATTATAACTTATTTTTATATATATTTGGATATAAATTTGAATAAAGTGAATGGTCGACATCATTTAAAAAATGAAGTAGCATATAAAGAGTGTATTATTAAAAAGTCCAATTGTTTTTTTAAAAAAATAAATCTTTATGAAAATTTTGAAAAATTACAGAACTAGTGTCGACTAGAACCACGTGACACAGACACTGGCAGGGCGCCAATGCCTAGTCGATGCTTTAAGTGCCGACGGGAGCAGTTGGTTCTGCAATTTTTTTAAAATTGTCGTACAAATTTAAAATTGTCGTACAAATTTAAAATTTTTTTAAAAAAAATATTATTTTAAGAAAAATTCTAAATAGTCCTCCCCCTGTAGGCTGGAGCGGTGGCTGCACTGCAGCCTGCCTTCCTCCTCTTTTCTTCGGAATGCCTGATCGAGCCTGACTCGTCGGTCGCATGCGTCAGTGCGTGCCACGCCCACGCTTAAGCAAGAACACTAGCAGCAGCATCGCCACCACTAGCAGCAGCAGCAGCGGCAGCAGCAGCAGAGTTTGATTTGAGAACAAGCTGTTACTAGCGCTGCAAATTTTTGAAGAGGTAGCTCGATCTCGCCTTCGCCGAGTTTTCTGGCAGCTGGAGCAGCTGAGAGGTAGATTGAATTATTAAAAAAAAAAGAGAATCCACTAGCTAGCAGCTTGGCTATTTCAGCAAAGCGTATGCTGGTAGTGGTAGGGAGAGAGTGGGGAGCAGAGATAGGAGGAGGCATAATTCCACTCTCTCTCCGGCCTCCGCGCGCCCAAGAAATTCTGCAGCTGCGGCTGCTGTTCGTCGTCGTCCCCGCTTCCTCCTCTTCCTCAGCTTTGATAGAGTCATAGAGGTGTCCGTCCTCCTGCGCAAGAGTTATTGGGGGCCGTGACGCAGTTGGAGCCCTTGCATGGATGCAGCCCACTGGCACCAGGTAAAAATCGATTAACAAAGATGAAAGATCGATCTCATCAATTCTGCAGCACATGGGCGTTGTCGTCGGATCAAATTCAGAGCTCGATCGGCTCTTGTTCTTCCTGGATCTCCTTGCTGTCCATCTCCTCCATCGGTGCACGCTTTCGATCTCTGATTGTTTGCCTGCCATTCGTCTCCCCTCTTGGGTGATGTAAAAGGTACAATTGCTACCACCTCTCCTCACCATCATGCTTCTTACATCTCTGAATTCTGATATCTGAAGATGTCCCTCTTCCTTTCATGTCAAGTGGGTAAGAATGCAACTTTTTAGTCATGTGTTTTTGCTTGTTGTTTGGCACTCTCACTTGCAAGTTCACCTGCCCACAACAAAAAAGTTGTCACCCCCATGATTCCTTTTCTTCCTCCTGTTCTCTGTACAAGTGGCCTATGTATATCCTGCTATACAATGCATAGCTGAACCACCAGCTACTCTTGATCACCAAAGTTCTTGAGAGGAGCTGCAGCTAGGTTCTTAATTAATATGTAATTTTTTGTTTACCCCTGTTAAATATAATATGTGAGTAGAAATAGTGTAGGAAATGAGAAGAAAGTAGTACTACTTTGGGTGTATTTGGTTGAGATGTGGCTGTAGAAAAAAATTGATGTGGGATGTCGGCTTTGAGAAAGCTGAAAGCCATTTGGCTGAAACAACTGTGGAGAAAGTGTTGTGAGCTGTGAGTTGTGTAAAAATTTAATTTATGAAATTTTGTACGGTTGTATGAAATTTGAAATATCAATTTATGAAATTTTGTATGGTTGTATGAAATTTGAAATATCAATTTATGGAATTTTGTATGGTTGTATGAAATTTAAAATGTCAATGTTGTACAAACCATTTCAACACTTATTTGGTACAAACTATTTCATCACTTAAATTGGTACGACGTGTCGTTTTAGTATAAATATCAGTCAATACCAACCATATTACTTATATTAAGCTATATATTATATTATATTCAAGTTATACACTATATTTAATATATAAATGTATTTAAATATATCATATTAAATCATATTACTATATGATTTTAAATATATTTATATTATTTTATTAGATCTAAAAACGATATACCGATATCATGTACCGAAACATTTCATTCGAGAGCCAGACCGAAATGGTCAACGGAATTAACAAGGTTGAGCCCAACTCAATGAGAAGTCGTCCGGTCCTGCCCGGTTCTCCTTGAAGAAAAAGTGCTCGTCTTCTTCGCAACAACGGGTGCGACAGTTCCCGGAGTTCCTCTCCTCGTCGCTTTGCTTCATCTGGGAGATAATAAAAGCAGGCCCAGATGAACAATGCTGATAGTTACAGGCAGTGGACCTGCGTTGTATGTGACAAACATTTTACATTCAAAACGGGCAGATTTTCACACTCTGTTACATTGTTCGGCCCAGCTTTTCCAAGCACCAGCGCCTAGCCAAACCACAGTTTTGTCTAGCTCATCAGTTAGGTGTACGGCTATGACTTTTCCGGGCCAAACTAACCAAACAACAATTCTTCTTATCCGGGCCAAACAACAATTCTACTTTTCTGGGCTAAACTAATGGAGGCAATCAAACAGAGCTATTTGCATCTTCCTATTCAGCCCAAAACAGGCCCTAAGCAGTGAGCACTTGGGTTTGGGTACAACTTTCTGGGAGGATGGCATTTACAGACATGGACTGAAGGGCAAAATTGAGAGACCACCTAGCACAACTTTCTGGGAGGATGACATTTACTCTTCTGAGAATCTAAACCTTCCCCAAACAAGCCCCTAGTTGACAACTGCCTAATTTGCGATGCTGTAACTGTAATGCATTCGCTTGGGTTTTGTATCCAAATCAAAGACCAACCAGGCCAAGTATGTTAACTCTTGGATCTATATCTGCCCATACATTTTTTTGTATTTATTCTGGAAGAATATTCATTATGGAGATAAAAGGATATAAATTCTCCATGAAGCATGAGGTTGTACATGTGGCAACTGACATATACTTGAAGGAGTACATATATATATAACAACACTAACAGCACTAATGTAGTTCTTTGGTGGGTAAGAAGCCAAAATAAGTTGTGTTTACTAGGTGCTGAACAGCACCATTTCATGCCTTTAGCAATTCTCTGTACATTGATTACATGTCATCCACTAACAGCACTTAAACACTACTCACAGGTACTCTGGTTATCCAGTTCAGAACTAGGTGTGACATTTCCTTCAACTTAAATGAAGCATGGCAGTAATAGCAGTCTAGTAGTATACCAAGGGATGCCGCCACCTAGTTGCCAGCATTGATTCCAAAGATCCGGACCTTGTGCATGTTTGGTAGTTTTGCAACAACCAGCACAGCGACTGCAACAGTGTTGAGGAAGAGCATAGGATGTTGATAATCTGTCGTGTGTGAGGCTATCAAGTATCTGCAGACGAACAGAGAAATTCCTATAATTAATGCTTGCAATCACAATGATATATTAAAGGAAATTGATAGAAGGAGAAAAGGAGAGAAATGGGCATCCTGTCAAGATGTTATATGAAGAAAAAATGATTACCAAGCATAAGTCTACGCAATATACTAAAACCCAATCAAATAGGGAGTCTTTGGTAGAATTCCAAATCTACAGTGAATATGGAGCTGTGGAGTTAAGGAAAGGAGCTCCACTCTGTCTATGTATTTCATGGAACAGATTTTGCTACTCCATGCTGAAAAATTAGAATATAGGGTGCATTTGGCAGAGCTCCAACTCCAGCTTCTTTGTCTTGTGGAGCTGGAGCCAAACCAAACACTTTTTCTAAAGTGGTGGCGCAGAATCTAGCTAGCTTCAAATGCTCCACTCCAGCTTTAGTATGGATTTCAAGATCTGGAATTCTACCAAACATGCCCATAGAGATTGTTTGGTTCAACTCGAGCTCCACAAGATGAGATTGAGGAGTTAGATTTTAGAACCCTACCAAACATGCTCTAAAACAAATAATGTACAACTGCATGGCTTTGAAGACACTCATTTGATGGAAATGGAGATAATATGTGCATGTTATCTCAGGCTGCAATGTTTATGATGTAAAGATAGAAACTGATTCCCATAGATATGGAAAGAAAGAACCCTAGGTTCCAAGTCCAGGAGTTATGGTTTTGTTTGTTTTAGAACAAATATTCTTTCTATAGCGGACATTGAGTTGTCCCTTGTAATTCATAAAGAAGACCAATGTTCTTCCAGCCAGTCCACTCATAAATAAGTTTAATTGAAGCACTGTTATCAAATAGAGTAACGGTGACCTTGTACCTTAACAGTATTCCCAGAAGAAGATATGAACCTTCTTCTCAGGCACAAGTTGGGATTGGGACTAAAAAACAAGCTTTTTATTTAAAAGGTTGCAAGACCATGATTATTCCCAGAAGAAGACATGAACCTTCTTCCCAATCCTTATTACGAACGCATAATACGGTGACTATACCCTGGTAACAAACATCAGAGTATGACAGTCTGGACTATTTACTGCTTACTGACTAGGTAGGATGAATGATCACCCATAAATCCGTTGTTGTAGTAAAAAGGAAATGCAATTGCAACAGATCCATACTTACAGGACCACAGGAACCACAGTCAGAAATTTTCTGTTGCGAGTAAGCTGCTTTCCACTGTCCATTTGCTCCCACCAAGTTAATCTGTTATACATCCCCTGGTCATCAGCAAACGGAGTTCCCTTCTTCCAGTGAAAAAAGTGGTATGTGATCTGAAAAAAAAAAGATTCAATTAGGCAGGCAAGTTCACATACAATTTGGTTGGGGGAATACTGCCACTTTCAGCTAGACAGGCAATACGCAGCAAACAAGCAATATACAGGCGCAGCAGCCGACGATCCTAATTCCAAACCTCTCCACACGAGCGCAGCGAGCTAAACTTACTAGAACTGCCAGCCCTCGGATCCACGGGCGGGCGCCCAAGCCAATCAACCGGAGCGCGGTCCTAATCCGAATTCCAGGAGGGGAAGCGCGGGGAACACGCCTTACCGCGAAATGGGCGAGGTTCACGAGCGTCCAGGCCATGCCAGGCGTGCAGCCGCCGACGGAGAGGACGAGCAGCCATGAGAAGAAGAGGATGAGGATGTAGGTCGTCCACACCCCGGGGTACATGAACCACTCCGTGTTCTTGTTCAGATCCGCCGGGGCACCGCCTGCACGTACAGCTTCGCCATCGGCGCCGAGCCGACACCACCGACCGAAATCCCAAAATCCCCTTCCCTCCCTCCCTCCCTCCCTCCCTCCCTCCCTCCCTCCCTCCCTCCCTCCCTCGAGACCTGTGCTCCGGCTCCCTCTCGCTAGCTGCCTCTCCCTCTGCGCGCTGCTCCGGCCTGAGCCCGAGGGATCGGAACGGGGTGGTGATATATACGACTAGGAGGAGGAAGACGAGAAGGGGAAGGCTCGTTCAAAGATGGGGGCGAAAAAAAAAGGTAGCATTCCGCGAGGCGAAGAAGAAGAACCGAAGGGCTGGCCGTGCCGTACCGTGCCGCGACTCGATGCACAGCCGCGCCCGCAGGCACGCACGCACGCACGACGCGACCAAGCACGGCCGCTGCCGCGATCGGGTCAAGCGTGACAGGCGGCCGGGTGGCCGTCTCGTGCTCCTGGGCCGGCCTGCTGAGCCCTTTCGCCGCTCTCTTGTACTGCTCGTGTCGGTTCATTGCCACCCCTAACCAAAGAAGTCCATTTTTGGCCATCGAACTAAGGTTGAAGTTTGCTTTTGGTCATCGAACTCCAAAACCAGGAATCTTCGGCCACTGAACTTTACAAACCATGTATAATTGACCACAAGTCATGTTTTGAATGGTTTCAAGTGGTTTTGACCGCCATGTTGGACTCCGTCGCCACATCATGCGCCACATCAGCTTGCTGACTCAGCTGCAGTCCACACGTCAGGTCAGGGGGCCTCCTTATCTCTTCGTTAGGTCACTCGACAGCGGCGCTGGCTCATTCAAAATCTACGACGGCGCTAGGGTTTGAGGAGGGGACGGCGGAAGGGACGGGAGCCATGGCCAGGTCGTCGAGCTCGTCTTCCTCGACGGGTACGCTTGGAAGTTTGGGTGAAGAGTCTCCAATCCTATACAGGCACGGTCCCCTAGATTACTCGCCGCCGACGATCTGCTATTGCGGGAACAAGGCGACGCAGTGGATTTCTTGGAGCGAAGCGAACCTAGGGCGACGCTACTTCACTTGCTACCGTTGACGCTACGCTACGCCGTCCTCTGCCTTGCGCATCGACGATTTGAGGAACGAGATATCGTCGGGTGACCTAACGAAGAGATAAGGAGGGCCCCTGACCTGACGTGTGGGCCGCAGCTGAGTCAGCAAGACGATGTGGCGGGTGATGTGGCGACGGAGTCCAACGTGGCAGTCAAAACCACCTGAAACCATTCAAAACAGGACTCGGTGGTCAATTATACACGGTTTGTAAAGTTCAGTGGCCAAAGATTCCTGGTTTTGGAGTTCGATGGCCAAAAGCAAACTTCGGCCTTAGTTCGATAGCCAAAATGGACTTTTTCCTACCTGAAACCCGATGAATTTTTACCCTATTAGGGTATATATATGGTTAAAATTGCTTACTCGTGGGTCTATTAATGGGGAAAAAATACTACCCAACTGGTACGCGGGTATGGATATGGTTTCCTAATATCCATACCCGTTACCCAATGGGTACCCATCACCCAATAAGTTATATTTTTGGGAGTTTAAATCATTGTTGCTATTGTTGTAGATTAAATCATTGATGTATTATGTTTGAGAGTTTATTTATATATGTAATTTTGATCTTATGATTGAATGATGGATCGATCTATTTAGGTGAAACATTATTTTTATGGGGATAGATATACAATTGTTATTTGTTAACATATTTTGTGGGTGGTGTTTATTGATGGGTATGGTTACCCGATGGGTATATTTTACCCGCATGGGTATGGGTTTGGGGGAGAAATGATACCCACATGTATATATGGGTTATCCGATGAGGAGATTTTTTTCTAACGGGTATGGGTTTGAGATAATCAACTCGATGGGTATAGACCCATTGCCATCTTTACCCCTAACGTTTGATCTTATTTTTTAAATAGTATTTTTTTAAAAAAAAAATCAAATTTGTACGACGATTCCAAAAAATTACAAAATAGCATCCGGTCGGCAAACCATCGGCCGACTGGTGCCATGTGGCAACCAGTCGACACTTAGTTGACCAATTGGTGTTACGTGGCAGCTAATCGGCCGATGGGCCGCAGACTGACGCCCGAAACGAGCCACGCCTGCCCACGCCCTCGCCTCCCGTACCCCCTTGCCGATCGCACCCTCTCACCTCCCCCGCCCCCTCGTCGGCCGCCCCCCACACCCCCCGCTTGCCGCCTCGACTCCCGCCCCACGCGCCATGGTGGACGGGCGGGAGCCGAGGTGACCGGCGCGGGGGCAGCCGACGCGGGAGGCGAGGGGGGCGTGGGGCAGGCACGGCCGCAAGCGACGCGTCGTGGCGCGGCGCGTTCCGGGCACCAGTTGGCCGACCAAATGCTATTTTGTAATTTTTTAATCCACCATACAAATTTGATTTTTTTAAAAAATAATAATTTTAAAAAAATCTTGATCTTATGGCATGCTTCGTGGAAATGAAGGAAGTATATTTTTGTAACTGTTTATGTAACAAAGATGATCACGTAAAATAGTAGTCTTAGGATCTTATGGATGTAATATACCCTAAATTTTTTTAAACTATAGATATTGATAATTACCTCAGTTATCATCACCCTGCATGTTACAACAGATCTCAATGCTGATGATTGAAGAGGGCAAAGGAACACACACACCATTATCATATCGTTTTTTATAACTAACCTAACTGCGTTTGTAGCATCATCACCGTCATTACGTGATGATCCCACGAACAGCATCAGAATAATTAACAACATTATTGGTGGCTGCGCTTTTAGTTAATTTCATCGCCATATATGTCGACATGATCGCTCGAGCCTAGCTTGACCACACCTGTTAGTTCTTCTTCTTAATGTAAGCATGGAGCTGAGTCAGCTCAGCTCAGCTGCTCATGCAGCCAGCAAACTTCAGCACAGGTGGTGAGCACAGAAACAAACAAAAAGAGTAACTCGCCATTTATTGTAGCCCTTAAACAGTTGCATCTAGAAGGAGACCATTGTACTACTAGCAGTCGACCAGCGACTCAGTGAGTCAACAACGTACTGTGCGTAGCAGCAATGCCAGCAGCAAAGGTAGCTAGCGATCAGCCGCTGCTGCATGTAGACGAGTGTACGTAGAGTCAACTAAAGCCAACCAGATGAACAGACCAAATAGCAAAATGGTTTCCCCTTCTAGCTCGACAGCAGAGAAACACATTCGACGACCGGCACAAGAGTACTCTCAGTAACTGATCGAGCCTGTTTGATTTATCTGATGGATCGGAGTTAGCAGCTGTAATTCACTGTGGATTTAGTACGTAGCAACTAATTAACAAAGTGGTCACCCCCTACAATCTGTCACCCACCTGAATTTCAGACCGGTTATATATCAGCAATACCAGTTCGATTACTAATTATCGGTAGATTATTGATATTTGATCTTATTTGATTGATTGCTGGTTAAACCAGTAACCACTTAACTAATCTGCTATTCTGCTGCTTTCTTTCGCAAAGTTGTTAAGATCATCATATCGGGCTGGGTGGCGACGACCTAATTGCACCATCCGACAAACACAAAGTGATCGTTCGATCGCCGTGGAAAAGCTAGCCGATCGAGGGGCCGGGCACTAGCAAGTAGCAACTGCAGGTCATCGGTTTCCGGACACGGCCGGTACGTTACGTACAGCCGGGTACAGGCACGAGGCATGCAAAAGCTCGCCTTTCAAGCAAGGTGCAGCCGGATACATATCACGATTTCACGAAGCCAGCAACGGCGGCTGATCTGAACTGAAAGGCCTCGGAATGTTTTCAGTTGCACGTGCTACGCATCTATGTTGGATCGATGTAAGGCCGTAGGCCTAGAGTTGTCGTACCAGGGAATCAGGGAATCGAGTCCTCAGTGTTCTTGAGCGGTGTCCACCACTTAGAGGTTTTCGATGAGCTCCATAGCTTTTGGATTGATGTTCGTCACCGCCTCACCGGGGAGTTACAGTACGCTCTGCAGCCCTTGAACCAGTGTTTGTCATGAAGTCCACTAGATGATAGAGAGACTAGTTTAATACTAGGATCTTCACGAATTGCATCAATTATTGGTATAATTCAGAACTACACAATAGATTTTAGTGTTTAGAACCTTGAATCCATGAAGTGTTCGCTAGGTTCAAACTGTGCTCGAGTCCTCGAAGGTCTCTGAAAGGATAATAGGTTTCAAACAATAGTTATATTGATTTTTTTTTGAGTTTGACCCCCTACTATCCCACAAAGGGAAGTATTTATAGACACAATAATAATAGGATAATACTACTCTATCCCTATGTACAACCGATTATTACAGTGTATAACAGTAAATTACATAGAGATCGTTTAGTAATGCTCTATGTGAATGAGATAAAGGGTATGTCTTATTAGAGAGGGACGGAAGCTCATGGTTTAGATGTCATCTCTGAGCGGTCTCGGCAGGTGCAACCTCTTAGCTGAAGGGGGGCTTCGACCTAGCAAGCAGCTTAGGGTCTTCAACCTCCGAAGGATCTTAGCAATGACCTAGACCGAAGTGGTGACTAAACACTCTAGGGGCTTCAAAGTACTTGTTTATTATTGTCTTATTAAGGTGAAATATTTTCCCTTAACAACCTTAAAAAGTATGATGTCTCTTGGTACCGGTACCTACTTAAGGATCGTAAAATCACTCGTATTTGTTTGGGTGTAGAGAACTATCTTTTTACTGTTTAAAAAATATACTCCCATGCATGTACTCTACCAACTTTCATTACGGTAGTGCATGCTATGTTTTCATTTGCAGTTGTGCGCCTACCAACTTAATCAACGTAATCAAAAGGAGACCGGTTAATTGAACCTTTTCGCCGCTGCACGTAGTGAGCTAATTAAAGTTTCCGGAAGATGTAATTGACTTCCAATTCTACGCCCTAGAATACGTATGGTCTACACGGTGTGTGTGCAGCAGCGGCAGTTCTACACGTACGGTGGTCTAGCTAGGTGATGGACCTGGACTATCCCGCCTAGCATTAGTCATCGACTCATTTTTCATTTTGTTTTAAACTACAGTGTTGCTAGAATTATTTATTTATATATGAAAAATAATATTATTTATTTTTGTCCACGATTTGGATGACATCATCGAGAACTTCAGTCTGTAATAGAAAACACCGTGAATATGTTTAACTCAACGGTGGCAAGTAAGAAAAATATGATTAATGTCATTCTAATTTAAGTTGCATTGAAGAATATTTTGTTTGAATTGTGCGAGACTTTTTATGTTGTAATTTGTAAATTTTTGGACTTAGCTATTGATTTTAGTTGATTTATAATGTTACGAAATAGAATGTTATATTTATGTTATATTTTGAAAAAAAATATCGCATTATGTATTGATCTTGTGGTGTTATGAAATTTTAGAATAAATCCTGGAGTGCTCCACGTATGAATCGTTCTTGCGTGTGGACGAATGACAAGTGTCATGTCATGTTGCCCCTTGTGATGTAGGTATGAGTATTTATGCTGGATTTAAGTTTATATACCATAATAAAATAGTTTGAATTTTTATTTTTAGTTTAAAATAAAAACTAAATTATTTAACTAAATACTCTTAATCCATCGACAGTGAGTTCCCTCTTTATGATTTTTTAAAGTTAGGTTGGATCAGATTAAAAAAATTAGAGCATGTTTGGTAGAGCTTCGGATCCTGAAATCCACACTGAAGCTGGAGTGGAGCACTTGAAGCTGGCTAGACTCTGCTCTACCACTTCAATTCATTTTTCTAGAACGCTGTCAGCAGGTGAGAAAAAATGTTTAGCTTGACAAAGAAGCTGGAGTTGAAGCTCTGTCAAATGCACCCTTAGATTCAGAGTTGTACCAAACTGAACTTAGAATATAAGATCATCATATCATACTAGGATTAGTTTAGTAAGAGGCTGACATTACACTTGCCTCTTAGCTAAAAGGTTAATTAGTGCTGTTTCCTTTTGTAGCTAGGTCGGTAGATAGAAACGGTTGTGCGCCTACCGAATTCTGCGTAATCTGCACGATCGATGCACGCCGATAAATAAATTTCCTTATCGTTTTCTTAATTGGTATCAGATTAACTTCAAGCGGGATTAGTCTATTATATTCATGGATTGATTGATATGTACTTCTGTTGCATTCAGGTCACGACTCATGACATCGATCGCTTAATTATTTATAATCGGGGAAGGCTGCATGAGAGATTGCCACTTTAGACAGTGGGATCATACGACATCACTGGACTGATCCGGCGTGCAGTGTCTGTAACTCCAAAAAAATCTGCGAGTTTGTGCCGTAGATCACCTTGAATATATATATAAGCTATTTTGATCACTCGGGGAGTAAAAAAAATATGTTTCGTATCTAGCTCTATGGTTTTTCTAGCGTCAATAAATTTACAGCTAGCTAGATACGAAGCTACGTCAAATATGACTGTATTTTGATGTGTTTGATTGAACTGTAGATTCTGAAAAAATTGTTGTGAGTTGTGAGCTGTAAAAAAGATGTTATAAGTTGTGGAAAAGTTGAGAAATTGTTTGATTGAAATATTTATGTTTTGGTAGCTTACGA
>JAAALK010000086.1:22986020-23019237 GCA_019279435.1 Zizania palustris | reverse complement strand
TAAATTAGAATGACATTAATCATATTTTTCTTACTTGCCACCGTTGAGTTAAACATATTCACGGTGTTTTTCTATTACAGACTGAAGTTCTCGATGATGTCATCCAAATCGTGGACAAAATAAATAATATTATTTTTCATATAAATAAATAATTCTAGCAAAACCGTAATTTAAAACAAAATGAAAAATGATTCGATGACTAATGCTAGGCGGGATGGTCCAGGTCCATCTAGCTAGACCACCGTACGTGTAGAACTGCCGCTGCTGCACACACACCGTGTAGACCATACGTATTCTAGGGCGTAGAATGGAAGTCAATTACATCTCCCGGAAACTTTAATTAGCTCACTACGTGCAGCGGCGAAAAGTTCAATTAACCGGTCCCTTTTGATTACGTTGATTAAGTTGGTAGGCGCACAACTGCAAATGAAAACATAGCATGCACTACCGTATAATGAAAGTTGGTAGAGTACATGCATGCATGGGAGTATATTTTTTAAACAGTAAAAAGATAGTTCTCTAACCCAAACAAATACGAGTGATTTTACGATCCTTAAGTAGGTACCAGTACCAAGAGACATCATACTTTTTACGGTTGTTAAGGAAAAATTTCACCTTAATAAGACAATAAAACAAGTACTTTGAAGCCCCTAGATGTTTAGTCACCACTTCGGTCTAGGTCATTGCTAAGATCCTTCGGAGGTTGAAGACCCTAAGCTGCTTGCTAGGTCGAAGCCCCCCTTCAGCTAAGGTTGCACCTGTCGAGACCGCTCGAGATGACATCTAAACCATGGGCTTCTGTCCCCTCCAATAAGACATACACTTTACCTCGTTCACACGAAGCGTTACTAAACGATCCATATGTAATTACTGTTCTACACTGTAATAATCGGTTGTACATAGGGGTAGAGTAGTATTATCCTATTATTATTGTGTCTATAAATACTTCCCTTTGTGGGATAGTAGTAGGGGTCAAACTCAAAAAAATCAATATAACTATTGTTTGAAACCTATTATCCTTTCGAGACCTCGAGGACTCGAGCACAGTTTGAACCTAGCGAACACTTCATGGATTCAAGGTTCTAAACACTAAATCTATTGTGTAGTTCTGAATTATACCAATAATTGATGCAATTCGTGAAGATCCTAGTATTAAACTAGTCTC
This sequence comes from Zizania palustris, assembly GCA_019279435.1. Taxonomy (NCBI): domain Eukaryota; kingdom Viridiplantae; phylum Streptophyta; class Magnoliopsida; order Poales; family Poaceae; genus Zizania; species Zizania palustris. Next base: position 23,018,072 of record JAAALK010000086.1, on the reverse strand, counting down.
TCTATCATCTAGCGGACCTCATGACAAACACTGGCTCATCATAAACTAGGAGCTCATCATAAACCTCTCCTTCCTCCGGCTTAACACCGGCGGTCTGTTCAGGGTTCTAAACTCATAGTGGCAACTAAACTAAGTGGTGGACACCGCTCAAGAACACAGAGGACTACTCTAGGCCTACGGCCTTACATCGATCCAACATAGATGCGTAGCACGTGCAACTGAAAACTTCCGAGGCCTTTCAGTTTCAGATTCAGCCGCCGTGCTGGCTTCGTGAAATCGTGATATGTATCCGGCTGCACCTTGCTTGAAAGGCGAGCTTTTGCATGCCTCGTGCCTGTACCCGGCTGTACGTAACGTACCGGCCGTGTCCGGAAACCGATGACCTGCAGTTGCTACTTGCTAGTGCCCGGCCCCTCGATCGGCTAGCTTTTCCACGGCGATCGAACGATCACTTTGTGTTTGTCGGATGGTGCAATTAGGTCGTCGCCACCCAGCCCGATATGATGATCTTAACAACTTTGCGAAAGAAAGCAGCAGATTAGTTAAGTGGTTACTGGTTTAACCAGCAATCAATCAAATAAGATCAAATATCAATAATCTACCGATAATTAGTAATCGAACTGGTATTGCTGATATATAACCGGTCTGAAATTCAGGTGGGTGACAGATTGTAGGGGGTGACCACTTTGTTAATTAGTTGCTACGTACTAAATCCGCAGTGAATTACAGCTGCTAACTCCGATCCATCAGATAAATCAAACAGGCTCGATCAGTTACTGAGAGTACTCTTGTGCCGGTCGTCGAATGTGTTTCTCTGCTGTCGAGCTAGAAGGGGAAACCATTTTGCTATTTGGTCTGTTCATCAGGTTGGCTTTAGTTGACTCTACGTACACTCGTCTACATGCAGCAGCGGCTGATCGCTAGCTACCTTTGCTGCTGGCATTGCTGCTACGCACAGTACGTTGTTGACTCACTGAGTCGCTGGTCGACTGCTAGTAGTACAATGGTCTACTTCTAGATGCAACTGTTTAAGGGCTACAATAAATGGCGAGTTACTCTTTTTGTTTGCTTCTGTGCTCACCACCTGTGCTGAAGTTTGCTGGCTGCATGAGCAGCTGAGCTGAGCTGACTCAGCTCCATGCTTACATAGAAGAAGAAACTAACAGGTGTGGTCAAGCTAGGCTCGAGCGATCATGTCGACATATATGGCGATGAAATTAACTAAAAGCGCAGCCACCAATAATGTTGTTAATTATTCTGATGCTGTTCGTGGGATCATCACGTAATGACGGTGATGATGCTACAAACGCAGTTAGGTTAGTTATAAAAAACGATATGATAATGGTGTGTGTGTTCCTTTGCCCTCTTCAATCATCAGCATTGAGATCTGTTGTAACATGCAGGGTGATGATAACTGAGGGTAATTATCAATATCTATAGTTTAAAAAATTTAGGGTATATTACATCCATAAGATCCTAAGACTACTATTTTACGTGATCATCTTTGTTACATAAACAGTTACAAAAATATACTTCCTTCATTTCCACGAAGCATGCCATAAGATCAAGAATTTTTTTAAAATTAGTATTTAAAAAATCAAATTGTATGGTGGATTAAAAAATTACAAAATAGCATTTGGTCGGCCAACTGGTGCCACGTGGCCGCCAATCGGCCGATGGGTGGCCGACTAGTGCCCGGAACGCGCCGCGCCACGACGCGTCGCTTGCGGCCGTGCCTGCCCCACGCCCCCTCGCCTCCCGTGTCGGCTGCCCCAGCGCCGGTCACCTCGGCTCCCGCCCGTCCACCGTGGCGCGCGGGGCGGGAAGTCGAGGCGGCGGGCGGGGGGTGTGGGGGGCGGCCGACGCGGGAGACGGGGGGCGGGGAGGTGAGAGGGTGCGATCGGCAAGGGGTACGGGAGGCGAGGGCGTGGGCAGGCGTGGCTCGTTTCGGGCGCCAGTCTGCGGCCCATCGGCCGATTAGATGCCACGTAGCACCAATTGGTCAACTAAGTGTCGACTGATTGCCACATGGCACCAGTCGACCGATGGGCCGACCGGATGCTTTTTGCATTTTTTTAAAAATACTATTTAAAAATAAGATCACGACCTCACATTAGGGGTAAAGATGGCAATGGGTCTTACCCATGTGAGTTTGATATTCTCAAACCCCATACCCGTTAGAAAAAAAATATCTCATCATCGGATAAACCCCTATATACAGTGGGTATCATTTCTCCCCCAAACCCATACCCATGCGGTAAAATATACCCATCGGGTAACCATACCCATTCAATAAACACAACCACCAAAATATGTTAACAAATACAATTGTAATACTATCTCCATAAAAATAATGTTTCACCTAAATAAATCGATCAATCATTCAATCATAAGATCAAAATTACATATATAAATAAACTCTCAAACATAATACATCAATGATTTAATCTACAACAATAGCAACAATGATTTAAAACTCCCAAAAATATAACTTATTGGGTGATGGGTACCCATCGGGTAACGGGTATGGATATTAGGAAACCATATCCATACCCGCGTACCCGTTGGGTAGTATTTTTTCCCCATTAATAGACCCACGAGTAAGCAATTTTAACCATATATATACCCTAATAGGGTAAAAATCCATTGGGTTTCAGGTAGGAAAAAGTCCATTTTTGGCCATCGAAATAAGGCCGAAGTTTGCTTTTGGCCATCGAACTCCAAAACCAGGAATCTTTGGCCACTGAACTTTACAAACCGTGTATAATTGACCACCGAGTCCTGTTTTGAATGGTTTCAGGTGGTTTTGACTGCCACGTTGGACTCCGTCGCCACATCACCCGCCACATCGTCTTGCTGACTCAGCTGCGGCCCACACGTCAGGTCAGGGGCCCTCCTTATCTCTCGTTAGGTCACCCGACGACATCTCGTTCCTCAAATCATCGGTGCGCAAGGTAGAGGGCGGCGTAGCGTAGCGTCAATGGTAGCAAGTGATAGTAGCGTCGCACTAGGTTCGCTTCGCTCCAAGAAATCCACCGCGTCGCCTTGTTCCCGAAATAGCAGATCATCGCGGCAAGTAATCTAGGGGACATGCCTGTATAGGATTGGAGACTCTTCACCCAAACTTCCAAGCGTACCCATCGAGGAAGACGAGCTCGACGACCTGGCCATGGCTCCCGTCCCTTCTGCCGCCCCCTCCTCAAACCCTAGCGCCGTCGTAGGTTTCGAATGAGCCAGCGCCGCTGTCGAGTGACCTAACGAAGAGATAAGGAGGACCCCTGACCTGACATGTGGACTGTAGCTGAGTCAGCAAGCTGATGTGGCAGGTGATGTGGCGACGGAGTCCAACATGGCGGTCAAAACCACTTGAAACCATTCAAAACAGGACTTGGTGGTCAATTATACATGGTTTTGTAAAGTTCAGTGCCCGAAGATTACTGGTTTTTGGAGTTCGATGGCCAAAAGCAAACTTCAGCCTTAGTTCGATGACCAAAAATGAACTTGTTCCTTCAGATACCCATTGCCATCTTTAGTTAGGGGTGACAACGAACCGACGCGAGCAGGACAAGAGAGCGGCGAAAGGGCTCAGCAGGCCGGCCCAGGAGCACGAGACGGCCACCCGGCCGCCTGTCACGCTTGACCCGATCGCGGCAGCGGCCGTGCTTGGTCGCGTCGTGCGTGCGTGCGTGCCTGCGGGCGCGGCTGTGCATCGAGTCGCGGCACGGTACGGCACGGCCAGCCCTTCGGTTCTTCTTCTTCGCCTCGCGGAATGCTACCTTTTTTTTTTCGCCCCCATCTTTGAACGAACCTTCCCCTTCTCGTCTTCCTCCTCCTAGTCGTATATATCACCACCCCGTTCCGATCCCTCGGGCTCAGGCCCGGAGCAGCGCGCAGAGGGAGAGACAGCTAGCGAGAGGGAGCCGGAGCACAGGTCTCGAGGGAGGGAGGGAGGGAGGGAGGGAGGGAAGGGGATTTTGGGATTTCGGTCGGTGGTGTCGGCTCGGCGCCGATGGCGAAGCTGTACGTGCAGGCGGTGCCTCCGGCGGATCTGAACAAGAACACGGAGTGGTTCATGTACCCCGGGGTGTGGACGACCTACATCCTCATCCTCTTCTTCTCATGGCTGCTCGTCCTCTCCGTCGGCGGCTGCACGCCTGGCATGGCCTGGACGCTCGTGAACCTCGCCCATTTCGCGGTAAGGCGTGTTCCCCGCGCTTCCCCTCCTGGAATTCGGATTAGGACCGCGCTCCGGTTGATTGGCTTGGGCGCCCGCCCGTGGATCCGAGGGCTGGCAGTTCTAGTAAGTTTAGCTCGCTGCGCTCGTGTGGAGAGGTTTGGAATTAGGATCGTCGGCTGCTGCGCCTGTATATTGCTTGTTTGCTGCGTATTGCCTGTCTAGCTGAAAGTGGCAGTATTCCCCCAACCAAATTGTATGTGAACTTGCCTGCCTAATTGAATCTTTTTTTTTTTCAGATCACATACCACTTTTTTCACTGGAAGAAGGGAACTCCGTTTGCTGATGACCAGGGGATGTATAACAGATTAACTTGGTGGGAGCAAATGGACAGTGGGAAAGCAGCTTACTCGCAACAGAAAATTTCTGACTGTGGTTCCTGTGGTCCTGTAAGTATGGATCTGTTGCAATTGCATTTCCTTTTTACTACAACAACGGATTTATGGGTGATCATTCATCCTACCTAGTCAGTAAGCAGTAAATAGTCCAGACTGTCATACTCTGATGTTTGTTACCAGGGTATAGTCACCGTATTATGCGTTCGTAATAAGGATTGGGAAGAAGGTTCATGTCTTCTTCTGGGAATAATCATGGTCTTGCAACCTTTTAAATAAAAAGCTTGTTTTTTAGTCCCAATCCCAACTTGTGCCTGAGAAGAAGGTTCATATCTTCTTCTGGGAATACTGTTAAGGTACAAGGTCACCGTTACTCTATTTGATAACAGTGCTTCAATTAAACTTATTTATGAGTGGACTGGCTGGAAGAACATGGTCTTCTTTATGAATTACAAGGGACAACTCAATGTCCGCTATAGAAAGAATATTTGTTCTAAAACAAACAAAACCATAACTCCTGGACTTGGAACCTAGGGTTCTTTCTTTCCATATCTATGGGAATCAGTTTCTATCTTTACATCATAAACATTGCAGCCTGAGATAACATGCACATATTATCTCCATTTCCATCAAATGAGTGTCTTCAAAGCCATGCAGTTGTACATTATTTGTTTAGAGCATGTTTGGTAGGGTTCTAAAATCTAACTCCTCAATCTCATCTTGTGGAGCTCGAGTTGAACCAAACAATCTCTATGGGCATGTTTGGTAGAATTCCAGATCTTGAAATCCATACTAAAGCTGGAGTGGAGCATTTGAAGCTAGCTAGATTCTGCGCCACCACTTTAGAAAAAGTGTTTGGTTTGGCTCCAGCTCCACAAGACAAAGAAGCTGGAGTTGGAGCTCTGCCAAATGCACCCTATATTCTAATTTTTCAGCATGGAGTAGCAAAATCTGTTCCATGAAATACATAGACAGAGTGGAGCTCCTTTCCTTAACTCCACAGCTCCATATTCACTGTAGATTTGGAATTCTACCAAAGACTCCCTATTTGATTGGGTTTTAGTATATTGCGTAGACTTATGCTTGGTAATCATTTTTTCTTCATATAACATCTTGACAGGATGCCCATTTCTCTCCTTTTCTCCTTCTATCAATTTCCTTTAATATATCATTGTGATTGCAAGCATTAATTATAGGAATTTCTCTGTTCGTCTGCAGATACTTGATAGCCTCACACACGACAGATTATCAACATCCTATGCTCTTCCTCAACACTGTTGCAGTCGCTGTGCTGGTTGTTGCAAAACTACCAAACATGCACAAGGTCCGGATCTTTGGAATCAATGCTGGCAACTAGGTGGCGGCATCCCTTGGTATACTACTAGACTGCTATTACTGCCATGCTTCATTTAAGTTGAAGGAAATGTCACACCTAGTTCTGAACTGGATAACCAGAGTACCTGTGAGTAGTGTTTAAGTGCTGTTAGTGGATGACATGTAATCAATGTACAGAGAATTGCTAAAGGCATGAAATGGTGCTGTTCAGCACCTAGTAAACACAACTTATTTTGGCTTCTTCCCACCAAAGAACTACATTAGTGCTGTTAGTGTTGTTATATATATATGTACTCCTTCAAGTATATGTCAGTTGCCACATGTACAACCTCATGCTTCATGGAGAATTTATATCCTTTTATCTCCATAATGAATATTCTTCCAGAATAAATACAAAAAAAAAATGTATGGGCAGATATAGATCCAAGAGTTAACATACTTGGCCTGGTTGGTCTTGATTTGGATACAAAACCCAAGCGAATGCATTACAGTTACAGCATCGCAAATTAGGCAGTTGTCAACTAGGGGCTTGTTTGGGGAAGGTTTAGATTCTCAGAAGAGTAAATGTCATCCTCCCAGAAAGTTGTGCTAGGTGGTCTCTCAATTTTGCCCTTCAGTCCATGGTCTGTAAATGCCATCCTCCCAGAAAGTTGTACCCAAACCCAAGTGCTCACTGCTTAGGGCCTGTTTTGGGCTGAATAGGAAGATGCAAATAGCTCTGTTTGATTGCCTCCATTAGTTTAGCCCAGAAAAGTAGAATTGTTGTTTGGCCCGGATAAGAAGAATTGTTGTTTGGTTAGTTTTGGCCCGGAAAAGTCATAGCCGTACACCTAACTGATGAGCTAGACAAAACTGTGGTTTGGCTAGGCGCTGGTGCTTGGAAAAGCTGGGCCGAACAATGTAACAGAGTGTGAAAATCTGCCCGTTTTGAATGTAAAAATGTTTGTCACATACAACGCAGGTCCACTGCCTGTAACTATCAGCATTGTTCATCTGGGCCTGCTTTTATTATCTCCCAGATGAAGCAAAGCGACGAGGAGAGGAACTCCGGGAACTGTCGCACCCGTTGTTGCGAAGAAGACGAGCACTTTTTCTTCAAGGAGAACCGGGCAGGACCGGACGACTTCTCATTGAGTTGGGCTCAACCTTGTTAATTCCGTTGACCATTTCGGTCTGGCTCTCGAATGAAATGTTTCGGTACATGATATCGGTATATCGTTTTTAGATCTAATAAAATAATATAAATATATTTAAAATCATATAGTAATATGATTTAATATGATATATTTAAATACATTTATATATTAAATATAGTGTATAACTTGAATATAATATAATATATAGCTTAATATAAGTAATATGGTTGGTATTGACTGATATTTATACTAAACCGACACGTCGTACCAATTTAAGTGATGAAATAGTTTGTACCAAATAAGTGTTGAAATGGTTTGTACAACATTGACATTTTAAATTTCATACAACCATACAAAATTCCATAAATTGATATTTCAAATTTCATACAACCATACAAAATTTCATAAATTGATATTTCAAATTTCATACAACCGTACAAAATTTCATAAATTAAATTTTTACACAACTCACAGCTCACAACACTTTCTCCACAGTTGTTTCAGCCAAATGGCTTTCAGCTTTCTCAAAGCCGACATCCCACATCAATTTTTTTCTACAGCCACATCTCAACCAAATACACCCAAAGTAGTACTACTTTCTTCTCATTTCCTACACTATTTCTACTCACATATTATATTTAACAGGGGTAAACAAAAATTACATATTAATTAAGAACCTAGCTGCAGCTCCTCTCAAGAACTTTGGTGATCAAGAGTAGCTGGTGGTTCAGCTATGCATTGTATAGCAGGATATACATAGGCCACTTGTACAGAGAACAGGAGGAAGAAAAGGAATCATGGGGGTGACAACTTTTTTGTTGTGGGCAGGTGAACTTGCAAGTGAGAGTGCCAAACAACAAGCAAAAACACATGACTAAAAAGTTGCATTCTTACCCACTTGACATGAAAGGAAGAGGGACATCTTCAGATATCAGAATTCAGAGATGTAAGAAGCATGATGGTGAGGAGAGGTGGTAGCAATTGTACCTTTTACATCACCCAAGAGGGGAGACGAATGGCAGGCAAACAATCAGAGATCGAAAGCGTGCACCGATGGAGGAGATGGACAGCAAGGAGATCCAGGAAGAACAAGAGCCGATCGAGCTCTGAATTTGATCCGACGACAACGCCCATGTGCTGCAGAATTGATGAGATCGATCTTTCATCTTTGTTAATCGATTTTTACCTGGTGCCAGTGGGCTGCATCCATGCAAGGGCTCCAACTGCGTCACGGCCCCCAATAACTCTTGCGCAGGAGGACGGACACCTCTATGACTCTATCAAAGCTGAGGAAGAGGAGGAAGCGGGGACGACGACGAACAGCAGCCGCAGCTGCAGAATTTCTTGGGCGCGCGGAGGCCGGAGAGAGAGTGGAATTATGCCTCCTCCTATCTCTGCTCCCCACTCTCTCCCTACCACTACCAGCATACGCTTTGCTGAAATAGCCAAGCTGCTAGCTAGTGGATTCTCTTTTTTTTTTAATAATTCAATCTACCTCTCAGCTGCTCCAGCTGCCAGAAAACTCGGCGAAGGCGAGATCGAGCTACCTCTTCAAAAATTTGCAGCGCTAGTAACAGCTTGTTCTCAAATCAAACTCTGCTGCTGCTGCCGCTGCTGCTGCTGCTAGTGGTGGCGATGCTGCTGCTAGTGTTCTTGCTTAAGCGTGGGCGTGGCACGCACTGACGCATGCGACCGACGAGTCAGGCTCGATCAGGCATTCCGAAGAAAAGAGGAGGAAGGCAGGCTGCAGTGCAGCCACCGCTCCAGCCTACAGGGGGAGGACTATTTAGAATTTTTCTTAAAATAATATTTTTTTTAAAAAATTTTAAATTTGTACGACAATTTTAAATTTGTACGACAATTTTAAAAAATTGCAGAACCAACTGCTCCCGTCGGCACTTAAAGCATCGACTAGGCATTGGCGCCCTGCCAGTGTCTGTGTCACGTGGTTCTAGTCGACACTAGTTCTGTAATTTTTCAAAATTTCATAAAGATTTATTTTTTTAAAAAAACAATTGGACTTTTTAATAATACACTCTTTATATGCTACTTCATTTTTTAAATGATGTCGACCATTCACTTTATTCAAATTTATATCCAAATATATATAAAAATAAGTTATAATTGAAATATCTTTAATAATAAAACAAATTATAACAAAATAAATAATATTTCAAATATATTTTTGAATAATACGAATGATCAAATATTGTAATAAAAGTCAACGACGTCATAAAAAAACGGTGGTAATATTTATTAGTATTAATTGTATTATTTCTAAAACATAGAACGTTATAATCTATAGACTGTACGAGTCAACAGCGTATACATTTTTATTCGCTTAATACGATAGTGTCTAATGTTTTAAAACGAGGTGACATTATATTTTTAGTGTATGTAAAGACCATGCATGCAAGACATAATTAAACTTGATATATTATTTTTTAATATGTTAAATGTTTTGTAAACAAGTGGAAATAAAATCATCAGATTTTGTCATTTAAACGGGGGGACCGCACACATTATATTCTTCTCTTCCATTTCGAGTGGGAAAATGCCAAAACCTATGTATAATATAATATATACATCCCTTACCCAACGTACAAATAAATCACGTACGTACACAACGGACGAGATACGTATGGGTCCTGTAAAGAATACTGGACATACGTACGTATAATACATTTAGAGAGATAATAAGGTGGATAGATGATGGAGATACGTACGTACGTTCAAGTGGTACCACTACGATCCATTTACCGAAAATAAAGGGGCTAAGTTTAATGGGTTAACGGTTTAATACACTTCATGACGATTTTTTAGTAGAGTTAGTTAACTTTTGTTCTTTGATTCACGAAGTTCTCGCAATTCATTTTTATATTATTATGAGAACTATATCTATTTGTATTTATAGCGAAGAATGTGTGTGACAAATAGACACGTTGCCAATAGAGGGAGGGCGCGATGGCAAGCTATAGGGGAGCGTCACGGTGAGGGCACACTGCTAGTGCCGACTCCCCGCCCGCCTCCACCAGCCACCGCGCTCCCAATAATATGCTCCCTGCCAAGTTGCCGGCCGGCGTGCGCGCGCGTGCCGCACTCGGCCGGGCCGCGCGCCGCGCCCCCGACGACCAGTGCCCCTCTGCTCCGACAAGCAGACGCACGCCTCGCTCGCTCGCGTCGCTAGTGGTAGAGCAAGAGAAAAATTGAGGGGATGTACCATTTTAAATGGTACCATATTTATTTTAAGAAGGTGCACAAAGAGTAAAAAATTGCTAATATACACTAAATTTTTTTTTGAACTGGGTTCCTATGAGCTCCGCCCCTGCGCGTCGCGTCGCGCTAGCTAAGCTACCTGCAGCCTGCTAGTGCTTGCCCGCCCCCACCCCACTCGCCGGTGCAAGTTATTTCTTGATTGGCGAACGGGGCCGGCTGCGCTGCGCCGCTGCCGGTGGAAGGCTGGAGCCTGGAGATGGGGAGCAGCGCGGCCGCGGACCGTCATCTTCCTCGATATCTTGTTGCCTGCTCGTGTAAGTTTAGTCAAAAGGTGGTCGAAAGTACGAAGAGAATAAGAATAAGTTGCAGCCGATTGCTCCCTGCCTTCCATTACGATTTAGAACCCAAGAACCCAAGAACTTTTAGTTAGGCAAAGCATCATTGCAAAATCTGTTGGAAAATTATTCATTGATAAGACGAGGCAACGCCACACAATTAAACTTGGTGTTTTGTAGAGCTAAAGAACATGGTCATCTGACCTGGCTTGTCCCTCACCTATTTCAAGGCGGGGTCACACACCTTCAGTATGCGGATGATACCATTGTTTTGTTGGAGTATTCTGAGAGGAACTTCATCACTACTAAGTTCCTACTTTACTGTTTTGAGGAACTTTCCGGCCTTAAGATCAACTATCAGAAATGCGAGGTTTTTTCGTTGGGTGCTTCGGAGGAGGAAGCTCGGAGAGCTGCAGATGTTTTTAACTGTGATTTGGGTAGTCTCCCCTTATCTTACCTAGGATTACCAGTTAATTTCTCTAAACCGTCTAAAGCCGATTTCGAAAAAATTATCAGGAAAGTGGATAAAAAGTTGTCCACCTGGAAGTGTGGGCATTTATCATCTGGTGGCAGGATGACTCTGATTAATTCCTGCCTTAGTAGTATCCCGCTCTACGCGATGGGTGTCTTCCGTTTGCCGGAGTCAGTTCATGCCCAGCTGGACAGAATTCGAGGCAGATTCTTTTGGGAAGGTCTGGAAGGGAAGAAGCGTTATCATATGTGTAGTTGGAAAACTCTTTGTATTCCCAAAGCGTTCGGGGGTTTGGGTTTTTGGATTCCAGAAGTATGAATTTAGCTCTGTTGAGTAGGTGGTTAGTTAATCTGATTGATGAGAAAGAAGGGTTATGCTACGAGGTTCTGCGGAAAAAGTACAACATCAGCGGGAGTGTGTTTTGCAGGCCAAACATCAGAGGGTCCTTTTTTTGGGTCCAGTTATCGAAACTCAGGCCTATGGTGCAGAAACACGTTATCTTTAATATTGGGGATGGCAAAAAAACTATGTTTTGGGATGACACGTGGCTAGGGGATGTGCCTCTTAAGATAAGATTTTTTCAGCTCCATGCAATTTGCAGTGCCCCGAATATCCGGGTTTGTGAAGCGAACCCTGCTAATCTGGAGGTGCACTTTAGACGTTCCCTCTCCCTCGAGGAGCTCTGTCTCTTGGATGACCTTAAGAATCTTTGTTCGGGGGTTAGGCTATCTGATACGGCTGACCGAGTCGGTTGGGGTTTAAATAAACATGGTTTTACCTCGAATTCTCTCTACAACTGGCTCACTTTTAGAGGGATGAACGACGACTTATCGCATTTGATTTGGAAGTGTGCGGCTCCTCTGAAAGCAAAAATTTTCCTTTGGCTTTCCCTCAGAGGAAAGATTCAATCGGGGGACCAGTTGAATAAGAGGAATTGGTCCGGGGACCCTTCCTGTAAGTTCTGTGGTCAACTAGAAACGGTGGATCACTTACTTTTTCATTGCGCCTTGGCTAGGTTCTTGTGGTGTTTCGTGAGGGACGCTCTTTCTTGGCAGAGGTTGCCGGTTAGTCATCGGAATGTTTTTGCCGTACTGGATGGCCATGCTAATAACAGGAGAAAAAAAATTGCTCTGGGCGTTTTCGTGGCTGGGATGTGGGTGATTTGGATGACCAGAAATGATTTTGTGTTTAAGAACTCCCTGCCTTTATCTGTTTTACGGCTTCCGTTTAAGCTGACCTGTCTGATTTCTCAGTGGAAGTCTCTCGCTCCGGCTCGGATGAAGCGCGACATAATGGAGGTTTGCGACTCGCTCTGTGCTCAAACCAATCGGCTGTCCCAGGAGACAAGAAGCGGTGTCGGATGAAGCTGTTGGCAAAGAAAGGTGGTCCCTCCGGCCCAGTCGCTGATTAATGTCGCCGTCTCCAGACTGGGCTGTTCCTGGGTTGGCTGTGTCGGTTGATTTGGTCTGTTGTGTTTTGCGTTCTAGCCCTTTAGCCCCCTTTGGTTGTCAGTTCTGGTTAACTTTGGTGTGAGGGTTTTGTTGCTGTGTTGATGCTCTGTGCTCTGCCCCCGCGCTGGGTGTTGTTATCGGGTGATCGGTTGTGGTTCTGTCTGTCCTGCTAGGCCTCGTCCCTAGCAAAAAACTCTATTTCCTATTTCCAGCTTTCAAATAAAGCTGGGCATGGCTGTGCCATGCCTGTTTTCAAAAAAAAAATAATTTTTGGCTGGTTGTCTCTATTTGTTTTGATTATTTGCAAAAAAATTTAATTTTTTAGACTATTTGTCTTGTAACGGGTTTGAAACCAAAACATTAAAAACACTGTGATATAATGTTAAAATTTTGGCTATAAAATTATTATTATTTTTTCTGAAAGCAGCGGTCGAAAAGGATTTAAATTGGGCTGGTATCCTCCACGTCCAGATTCGCGGCCCATTCCCACGCGACATTTTCCTTCTAGAACACACGTGTCGGCTGCCGGGAACCTTCTAGAATCCGCTGGATGCTTCTCGCCCCGTCCCTAACTTATCCCCATCCCCAAATCCCTAACTTTCTAGACGCGCTTCTCTTCGTCGTCGTCCTCTCTCTCTCTCCGTCTCTCTCTCGTCTCTCGAGGGAGCACTCCTCGCGGCCAGGTTCTTAATGGCGTCGCCGGCGGCGGGGACGCCGCCGTTCCTGACGAAGACGTACGCGATGGTGGAGGATCCGAGTACCGACGACACCATCTCGTGGAACGACTCCGGCACGGCCTTCGTGGTGTGGCGCCCACCCGAGTTCGCACGCGATCTCCTCCCCAAGCACTTCAGCACAGCAATTTCTCCTCCTTCGTGCGCCAGCTCAACACATACGTGCGGCCTCTGTCGATTTCTCTCTTGTCGTTTTGGTTCGGTAGATCGAGATTTCCAACAGATTTGCGACTGTTGGTGCAGGGATTCAAGAAGGTCGTGGCGGATAGGTGGGAGTTCGCCAACGACGGCTTCAAGAGAGGGGAGAAGCATCTGCTCGGGGGGATTCTTAGGCGGAAGGGCACTGGAACCAGCACGGCGGCGACGGCGGGCGGCATACCGACGGCGATACCGATCTCTTCCCCGCCGACGAGTTCCGGCGGGGAGCCCGCGGTGTCATCATCGCCGCCGCACGGGGCGGCGATTGCTGCCGGGCCCGCGGCGGGTGTGAGCGGCGCGGTGGCCGAGCTGGAGGAGGAGAACTCGCGGCTACGGCGCGAGAACGCGCGGCTGGCGCGGGAGCTCGCCCGGGCGCGACGCCTCTGCGACGGCGTGCGCCGCCTCGTGTCGCGCCACGACCACGGCGGGGAGGAGGAGGAGGAGGAAGGGGAGGGTGACGAGGGGCACGGCGGCGGAGGCGGAGGCGGAAAGCCGATGCTGTTCGGCGTCGCGATCGGCGGCAAAAGATCGCGCGAGGATGACGTGGACGACGACGAGGAGGACGACGACGAAGAGGCCGACGAGGAAGGCGACGACGAGAGCCACGCGGCGCGGCGGGGCTACGCGAGGGAGGGGAAGGCCACGAGGACGGAGCTGTCGGATCTAGATGTGCTCGCGCTGTCTGTGCGGGCGGCGGCCGCGGCGAGGCCGGACAGGGGGGGCTCCCGTGACCGCAAGAGCTCAGTCTCGTAACAAATTGCTGTGGCTGTAGTGTAGCTGTAAACTGACAAGTGAGTACCACCGCGAAGAGAGATTTGATAATTTGACATTTACAGACTTCGCATTTTGCTATGGCAAAGAACAAGAAGATTTGGGAATTGGGATGTCATGAGCCATCGATTGCTTTGTACCACGCAGCTAGGCTTCACTCTGCATTCTTTACGGAGTATATTGTAGCTTTGTAGTTTGTCATGTTGATGTAAATTAGGAACGGTAGTTAAGCCATACTAACCTTTAACTGGTTTACTGTGGCTCCAGGAAAAGATGTAATATTCGGGCTGTTGCCATCACTTCCCCTTCCTTCGGTCGACTCGTAGCCGCTGTGTGAGAAATGAGATTATCTACGGTCGGGTCGACCCCTTCGATACCATCTGATATTGAGAGAAAATTCATAGTGGTGGGACCTACTGTTAGTATTAGCTCTCGGGGAGGAGAGGGGACCGAGTCCCTCTTCTCCTGGTGACTCGGAATTAGGCTAACTGCTCCCTAAAATCAAGCGCCCTGATCGGGGGCGCACTCAACTAACTTAGTTGAAGGGGCCCCCGTCGCGCAACACATGGATAAGGAGGTGGAGGGAGCCACGAACAAGGGTTCGTTCTGCCAAAAATAGAGCTCCACCATCCTAAGTCACCCGATCTATGGAGTTTTGTGCTGAAGCGATGGGAAGCCCCCCTTCACCGCCGATCGCCGGACTTCGACGCCACAGCCACGGCCATGGCGTCCCCCTCTTTGTCAAGCAACTCAAAGGTAACCCTAAGTACATACCCTACTAGTCTTAGCCCTAGCGATCCTAAGCCCTTTAAATTCTATCACCTACCTCGCAGAAGGTTTTAAAGAAAACAAAGGAGGAAAGGAGATCTCATTAGATCAGACCGCTAACGCCTATGAAACCCAACCACCCTCAATTGACACCCCGACTACGGGTGTGTTTGGTTGAGCTGTGGCTGTGGAAAAAAGCTGCTGTGGACTGTGGAAAAGCTGCTGTGGATGTTAGCTGTGAGAAAGCTGGAAAGTCGTTTGGCTGAAACGACTGTGAAGCTGCTTTGAGCTGTGAGCTGTATAAAAAATTCAATTTATGAAATTTTGTATGGATGTATGAAATTTGAAATATCAATTTATAAAATTTTGTATGGTTGTATGAAATTTGAACAATTTATGAAATTTTATGTGGTTGTATCAAATTTGAAATGTTAATTTATGAAATTTTGTATGGTATGAAATTTGAAATGTTAATTTATGAAATTTTGTATGGTTGTATGAAATTTGAAATGTCAATTTATGAAATTTTGTATGGTTGTATGAAATTTGAAATGTCAATTTATGAAATTTTGTATGGTTGTATGAAATTTGAAATGTCAATTTATAAAATTTTGTATGGTTGTATGAAATTTGAAATGTCAATTTATGAAATTTTGTATGGTTGCGAAGCCAAAAGCCACAGAAAGCAGGTCTGGAGAAGCTTTCACATTTACACTGCACCAAAAGTTGCTTTTACTAAAAACTGCTGGATAAAAATATACCCTTTGGTTTGGCTTTTGGCTAGCAAAAACTGTTTTCGGAAGCCAAACTAAAAAGACCCGAGCCACTTCCTGTGTGGGAGGCAGCCCTTTTTTGTCTGACGCCCTCCTCTTCAGCTGCCCGAGCTCGTGACCGTCCAAAGTGCTCCGACTAGCTTAGTACGATAGCACAAGGCCGATGTTCTTGAGCGCGGCAAAGTTCGTAGAGAGAAGTAGACCCGTTCTATCCTTAAAACATGATAGTTTCATCTACCAAACAATTCTCAAAATAGAAATGGAATCGTTATATCAAAAATAGGATATGTTTCATCTGTTGCTGAACCAACGCTTCCCGGACCGCACGCATAGAACAGAAGGTTCCTGAATACATTGCTTCGTCGATGCCAAAGGAATCTGCATACATTAGCCTGTGGCAAGGAATGCAATCACGCTAGGGGAAGCTCCAGGCAGGAATGAAAATTATGACCTCCAAGGCTCCAACCCTGCAGGCCAGACTTCCCAGATGCATGCTGACTCACGATGATCATAACATGTACCTTCAGAAAACAATGCAAGATAGAATGACAACTGATTTAAATGTTTCACGGCAAAAAAAAAAATCGACAACTTCTGGGAGACTTCAACGAGAACATCATCGCATTGGCACGGGTATGCAGTGTAGAGTACTTCAGAAAAGAGCGATTTTGGAATTCCAGGTGGTTTTGTGTATTGAAAGCTGCTGAACCGGAGACCAACGGTAGCATAACGGTCCTCATCTGACGCAAAGATTAAAGATCAAAAATGTCCTGTACGACATCCAGCTCAGTAGAAAGGTTCAGTTCTGAAGTACAACTTGCTGCAGGAGAAGGATCATCATTAGCATTTGCGCTGTTAACAGTTCAACAGCGCACATAACCTTTTCCATCACCTGATATTGTACTGTTAAAAATGACCAAGGCAATAACATCGTCAGCAGACCATGCTAACGCAAGCATATAACTCACGGGGTAACTAAGCTATATCCCAGATAGGAAAAAGACACCGGACAACCATGTATGTGATATGAACAGGGAAATATCCTGTGCAACCACTCATTTAGTGCAAGCGTATAATCAAGCGATCCAACGGTTACATATGAAAGAAGCTGAAACCTAGTATTTTTTACTTTTAACCCCTTTCATATATAACCGTTGGATCGCTTAATTAGATGCACCAGATCGCTTGATTGCACGCTTGCACTAAATGAGTGATTGCACAGAATATTTCCCCGATATGAACAGCAGCCTGGGTCACTTTAATAATACATATTGATGCTATAATCACACGGAGTTGGATACAAAAATTTACATTGGTTAATTCTTGGGGTTGCATTAGCAGGGACAACGGTGTGAAGTTGAATACTTGAAATGGATCGACATTCTCCACCAGAGGGTATTCAGTATTCACACAATCATACTTCTTCACTTCCGCTGCTACTCCCGCTCTTCCTAATATTGAACTTGCACAGGGGGCATGTAGCGTTGATATGCAGCCATTTATCAATGCAAGCACAGTGGAAATGGTGACCACAAGGGAGTTCACGCAGCTCTGCACCATCATCATATGCCGAAAGACAAATACAGCACTCCTGGATTTATCAAGTGAAGAATGAGTTCATAGTTTCATATCACATAGAATATGCACAGGATACAGCATTAATATAACAAGTAACTTGTTCATTCTCTGGATTTTGTATGCACTTGGCAGTATTGACTGAAATAAACAGTTTAGTCAAAATAAGACAGGTGTTGACAGCAATAAACTATGCTAAATGCAGAATCCTAACATCGCAAAACACAGGACGACAACCAGAAGTTCTTCCTGCACAAATAACTGTACCCATAAGGTACAGCTTTGAAAATGTTGAAATTTGCTGAAGGACACTAAATTGTGTCGTTCATTGCTGTTTCACATGGATCTTGCTAGGTATCATTACAAAAACTGGGTTCTTTGCAGAGGGGAAGAACCAAAAGTGTCAGTGCCAGGCATTATGAGTGATGTCTTCTTATCCAGCTCAACGTCCGTCGTCACCACTGTCATGGCAAGGCAACCAAAATCCTATCTTCCCTTTTTATTCTCTCTATCTTTTTCTAAGGCACTGTCTTTGGACTTGCATTGAAAAAAAAACAGCCGACACCCTTATTTTGGACATGTTGGAAAATGGCAAGATATAGTCGCATTGCACAAAGGCTTTGTCTACCTGCTCGGCTGCTCTTCGAATGTTTTACCGGAGTTATTAATCTGATCATAGATTAATTTCGAGTCACACAAAGATCCGGCCTTTTGCCTTAATATCGACATAAAACACAAACCATTCTTCATGGTGAAGAATAAGACAAGCTAGCTACAAAAACTAACATGTATTAGAAAGTTGAGTGTATTATCATTAGAAAACTACACCACTTACGAATTTCTGCGTTATTTCTTTTCCTTTTTGTGTTTGGCTTCCTCATCAACAAACTCTTTCATAATTTCTTACACAACTCTTTTGTCGGTCTGCACTCCAAAATATTTTGCTATCAGACTATGCTTTTCACTGACAGCCAAAGTTATGTTTCTTGCAGAAAACTTATCAGGTCTTGTGGTGGGATGATGATTCTTTTTTTGTTGTAGTCTTTATTCTGATCATCATACTTAAGACATTGAACGAATGCTTTTAATAACAAGTATGTTTCTTTCATTAATTTTGAAGAAAGAAACTAACTTATAAAAGCGGAATGATAAGTTTATGGATGATTATAATTCCTTGAGAGTTGTTTTAATTGAGTAACTGACTGATATTCATATCATGTTTTCAATTGGTGAAGCAATAATCTTCTAGTGTTGAATGTAGACAGGACTAACATAACGGGGAGTGAGGTGTAGAGTGATTAGAGGAAGGTGACAATACACTCAACATTATCAATGTATTCGTTGATTCGTTCAATGCCTTAAGTATGATGATCAGAATAAAGACTACAACAAAAAAGAATCATCATTCCACCACAAGACCTGATAAGTTTTTTGCAAGAAACATAACTTTGGATGTCAGTTAAAAGCATAGTCTAATAGCAAAATATTTTGGAGTACAGACCGACGAAAGAGTTGTGTAAGAAATTATGAAAGAGCTTGTTGATGAGGAAGCCAAACACAAAAAAGAAAAAGAAATAATGTTGAGATTCATAACTGATACAATATTCTAATGATAATACACTCAATATTCTAATACATGTTAGTTTTTACAACTAGCTTATCCTATCCTTCGCCATGAAGAATAGTTTGTGTTTTTTGTTGATATTAAGGCAAAAGGCTAGATCTCTGTCTTGCATTCCAACGACTCAAAATTAATGTCACCGGACACAAGGGAAGACAAGATTGGACGCACTCCCAAACGTAAATTGTATTGAATGGAAGGAAAAGACCGAGGTCCCTGACCTCGGCGATGCGGCGGCGCCGTGGCGGCGCAGCTGCTAGCCGAGCCAAGCCCTCAGCCGAACAAGTGGCTACAAACCTAACTCAAAACACACCCACTAAACACATCCCTGCCCTCTGTTTATATAGTGCATAGTGACTAACTAATCCCCTCTTATCTCTAACAAATAGTTAACAATTTGTAGATAAAGATAAACTAACAAGGAGATAGAGATAAACTAATCCTAACAGCTAAAACAAAATCAGGGTTATAACTAATCTGCTAATCTGGCCCACTTCCTACCCGTGACACTTCACACCCTAAAAACAAAGCTCGTCCTCGAGCTGCTGAGTCATCGTCCCCGCTGTCGCCCACCACTGTGATGACGACGGCGCGAAGGAGATGCAGACGACAGCGGAGGCCACGATAGTCGGCAACACCTCTCCATGCAGGGAAGCAGCAGCTCACGCAGTGGCCAGCGGCGGTGCCGCGCCATGTAGGGCAGCAGCGACCAACAACGGTGTCACGTCGTGCAGGGGTCTGTCGGGTCTCGAATCTTGGCAGCGTAGCGCCCCGACAACCGCTTTCACGCGTCGAGGTGCTAGATCTCCGGTGTTGTCTTTAGCTTCTTTAACTCCGACATCGCGGGGTGCGTCTCGGAGGCGAAGGTGGAGGTGGCCCGTAGCAGAGGGAGCTCGGCTAGGGCTTGTCAAGTGGCGGCGTCTCCCTTCCCTCCTCCCCCTTGTAGATCCATGGGAACCGCTTCTGCTACAAGGGCAGGTCGCGCCCCAACCCCGCCTACGAGTTGCTTCGCGTCAGCTTCCACCTCGAGGATCTTCTCCTCTAGCACAGTGACCCTCTCCTCCAAGGATTGGATTGGTTGCAGCAGTCGCAACATCTCTTCGATGGCATCTAGGCGTTGCATAATAGCCTTTAGCCTGTCATCGACGATGCTCCCCGAACCGGTGCTAGATTGGGAATTCATCGCAGTAGAAGAACCCGAGAGCTTTGATACCAAGTTGTCACCGGTCATAAGGGAAGACAAGATTGGACGCACTCCCAAACGTAAATTGTATTGAAAGGAAGGAACAGACCGAGGTCCCTGACCTCGGCGATACGGCGGCGCTGTGGCGGCGCAGCTACTAGCCGAGCCAAGCCCTCAGCCGAACAAGTGGCTACAAACCTAACTCAAAACACACCCACTAAACACATCCCTGCCCTTTGTTTATATAGTGCACAGAGGCTAACTAACCCCCTCTTATCCCTAACAAATAGCAAACAACTTGTAGATAAAATAAACTAACAAGGAGATAGAGATAAACTAATCCTAACAGCTAAAATAGAAATCAGGATTATAACTAATCTGCTACAGTACCGAGGTATTGTTCACGCGAACAGTACCCGTGGTACTGTTCATGGGCTGGAGGGACTGGGCCTGGCCCACTTCCTACCCGTGACAATTAATCTCTGATCAAACTAATAACTCCGGTAAAACATTCGAGGAGCAAGTAGACAAAGCATTTGTGCAATGTGGCTACATCTCGTCATTTTCCGACATGTCCAAAATAAGGGTGCAGTTGTTTTCAATGCCAAGTCCAAGGACAGTGCCTTAGCATCTATGTTTTCCCTTGAGCAGTACAATGGATATCAGATGTCCACTGTTATGTGCAGCATCACAATTAGTTAGATAAGATTAGTTAGATTAAGATAAGATTTGTTATTTCTATTTTAAAGATAGAGAAAATGTTAGCATATTAAAATGTATTAGGACTATAAGTACCCCTTCAGGGCTATGGAATAAAAAAGTAGAAGGAATTAATTAATTCCTCCTCTGCTCCTACCAATTTGGTATCAGAGCAGCTAGGTTCCAAAGATCCAATGTCATGACAACGTTCGTTCCAACCGCAGAATTGATGCAGGTCCTTGCGAATTTGCAGCAGACCGTCGCCGGCCTCTCGACGTACCTAGGCTTGACTCCGGTGGCCTCCACGCTGCCGAGTTTCCCCCACGACGCAACAGGTTTCCCCACCGCACTATCATCGTCGCCAATCGCGGTGGCAGGAGTGCAAGGCTACTACGAGGGAGGCGGCGACGAAGGTCAGGATGACTCCACAGACGTCGAGGAGGTCGTGGACTCTGCCATCCACTCCTTTTCCAACTCCACATACGACAACGGGGCCGAACGGGCGCCCAGGCGCTGCCTCTGCCCGTGGACGAAGAGGGCGCCGAACCCAAGGAGGATGAGGGCTACGTGTGTAGCGGCAATAGGGATCATGAGGGAAAGGATAATGATGAAGATGTCGCCCTCCCCACAATGGAAATGGTCGTCACCGCCTTAGTCACCACGGCTGCGCCACCGCTAGGCATGCGCAACGCCTCGAGGACCCACCGTGGACTCGGCCACATTGGTTGTGTCGTCACAAGAGGGGCGGCCGAGGCGCCTGCACCGCTCGGCTCGCGGGTGGCTGCGAACTGCGTCGTGGTGGGCAGCGACCGCGGACGGACCCATCCGAAACTATCAGTGAGAGGAAAGCCAAGAGCGACGTGCGTGACCTGGTGGACGCAGGATGCCTGGTTGCGTCGTCGCGCCACTGTTGACGACGTCTTCGTCCTCCGAGCCGTCTCGGTCTCACCACCATCTAGGATTTCCCCCAAGATGCTCCCTCCGCTCGACGCCACCGACTCGGGCCCGCCCTTCACACGCGCCAGGTGCCGCCGGCGGCGGGCACGCCAGGCTCTACAAGTCTCCCCAAGTCGGTCATGCTCCCACAAGTCCACCGATTTGTCCGCACGAGATCAAGCCACAAAAGATCCAGATCTGTCACATATGATCAAAATTGTTCAGGAGTAAATTGCTACACGCACCCCATTTCGTATACGCATAAATTAATTCTTTAGGCAGTGGATGTCATCTTATTCGGTTTTCAGCTCGAGGACGAGCTGATTTTCGAGAGAGGGAGAGAATGTTATGTGCAGCAACACAATTAGTTAGATAAGATTAGTTAGATTAAGATAAGATTTGTTATTTCTGCTTTAAAGATAGAGATAATGTTAGCATATTAGATTATATTAGGTTATTCACAGTGGCGGATTTCATAACACTGTTTTCTAGAATGCCACATCAGCTTTACAACTAAATGAAATACCCTCTCTCAGTGGAGAGTTTCATTTCACTATTTCCTAGGCTAACCAATGTAATTAAATGCAACTAGCTCTCATAAAATACCTTCTCTTTGATGAAACGATTTGGCTGAAAAATGGGTGTTTCATTTCGTTTCACCCGTCTTAAAAACGGGTTAGCACCATATCATGGTGATGACACTACTTCCTTCTCTTTGCTCATTAATTGAATGTCATGTCAGCAAAAAATATGATGTGGCATGGTAATTAATACCATGAAATACCCCATGAAACCTCCATTGTGAATAGCCTTAGGACTATAAATACCCCTTCAGGGCTATGGAATAAAGAAAGCAAAAGGAATTAATCAATTCCTCCTCTGCTCCTACCATCCACAATCATGAAGAATCTGGTTAGGGTATTCCCCTCTTTACATGCATGTATCCAACTTCACCCTCCAAAAGTTTTACTTTCTGCTTCAACTCTACATTCTCCTTCTGGAGTCATAATTGTTTCATGTGACAAAGCAGAAGTAGAAACCATTATTATCCTATTATTAAGAAAATATGCCAAAGTTTTCTGAATGTACATGATGCAAAAATACCGTGCATCAACATCAACATCAACAACATCAACAAGCCTTTTAGTCCCAAGCAAGTTGGGGTAGGCTAGAGTTGAAACCCAACAAGAAGTCACCAAAAAGAGAGAGAGAGAAAGGGGAGGGGGAAAGCTCCTTTCTATTTCAACAAACCCAAAAAATACTGTGCATAATCTCCTTTTTATTTCAATTTGCAGGACAGGGTGAAGGAATACAAGGCCTCAAAACTGGTTAATGGGTAAAATTCATTCTTATTGTAACCTGTAGATTAGACAAATGGTTCATTAGTCATTACTAACAAGTTCTAGAGACATAGGCCAAAATAAGATACACGTGGCTAATATTTTTGCCAAAACCAACAATATTTCACCAACAATGGAAGTATTTCATTATCAAGACATGCAAGCTGACCAAAAGCAAACACATAACTATTGATTCAATGTCCTGTGGCCTCATGCAATCCAATTTACGAGATATAGTATAAGATAATAAGAGTCATGATGAATGGGCAATATGGTTTGAGCTTGGCCAAAACATAATTGAAAAGGTTCCGACGTGTAAGGTCAAAGCTACATGTTTCACAAAAAATAACTTACTGTATCTTCAGGTGCGAGTACTTTCTTGATTGGTTGGTTGGTGCCACACTCTGTCATTATTCCACCAAACAGAATTGTGTCATCAACAGTTTGCTTCTCTAGCTCATCTGTCCTCTGAAATTTGAATCTTGGAATTTGGCGAATGTCATATTCAGATGCCCCTTCCTGGTTCCAATTAGAACTTACAAAAGGTTATCTATTGGATGAATGCCATATCAATGCTAAAATAAATTATGTAAATCTTTTGCAGGTATAAAGTAGTCAACTTGCCCACTTGAAAAGCCATACCTGATCAGAAACAGCATACAGAATAGCTATAATGCAAGGGAGGCAGCAACAAACAGCAATACCAATGATGCAAGCCAGAGCAACACAGAATACAACAAAGAACACGTCAAATGCCAGAAAGACTATGCAAAGCCTGCAAAGCGAGTCAAATGGAAACATGTTTACAGTGCCCCAAAAAAGAAATGAAAACACTATGGAAGACAGTCTGTTAATTTAAAAGATGAATACCAGTAAAGCTGAGGTGCATCACGGATGGCCACTTCACCCCCAGCAGATATCCAGTAAAATCCAAGTATCCACCATATGAAAGAGAACATTGTATTAGCAGACTCCAGGTGCTTTGCAATACTGCCAGAGTTAACAATAAAATATAATTAGGTACAAGACATATTGCAGATATATGTGCTTAAATATCAATATAGATAAAATCATATGATAGAAATAAACAGTAGAGAAAAATCAAGAGCTGTGCATCTAGATGCTGTGATACCATTCAGAAACATCTATCTTACTACTCTAATTGAATTCAGCGCTTCTTTAGGAGGCATCAATCTTGTGCACATGTACCAGTTTCAATGCACAACACTGGACAGAGTAAAAACTATGTTGGATACATCATGGGAACAAGCAACACTAGATTACTTAACCCCTTCAGTGATATAGGCCCCTTTGGGACAGCTTATTATCAGCTTATACATAAATTAGAAGCAGATTATGTGCCAAATAGAAAATTATAGCCAGCTTATATAATAATCATAACCAGCCACATAACTAATAATCATAATTGCCTGCCCTCCAAGTTATCAGGATTATGTGGGCTGACATTATGAAGTGTAGGAAAGGGTAGAATGGTTGATTCCTCTCCCTAGGGTTGGGAGGATAGAAGAAGGGTCTTATAGTAGGGGCCCACACACTAGACAGGGGGGCCACACACCATACACACACACATACTCTAACACCCTCCGCAGTCGAAACTCCGACGCAGCGGATGTTGAGACTGGAGCGGAACTTGGAGAAGGTGGAGGAAGGCAAGCCCTTGGTGAAGATGTCGGCGAACTGGGAGGTGGTGGGAACGTGTAGAACACGGACATCTCCCACGGCGACACGATCACGAACAAAGTGGAGGTCGATCTCCACATGCTTGGTACGCTGGTGCTGGACGGGGTTGGTGGAGAGGTAGACAGCGCTGACGTTGTCGCAGTAGACCAAAGTACTCCTAGCGAGGGGGCTGTGGAATTCCCCGAGGAGTTGTCGGAGCCAGGATGCCTACGCCACCCCGTTGGCAACAACGCGGTACTCAGCCTCGGCACTGGAGCGAGAGACAACTGGCTGCCGCTTGGAAGACCAAGACACGAGGTTGCCACCAAGGAAGACGGCGTAGCCGGAGGTGGAGCGACGCGTGTCGGGGCAGCCCGCCCAGTCGGCGTCAGTGTAAACCACGAGCTCAGCAACCGGAGAACGCCAAAGGTGAAGCCCGAAGTCGAGGGAGCCGCGCAGATAGCGGAGAATCCACTTCATAGAGGTAAGATGCAGGTCCCGTGGGTCATGTATGTGAAGGCACACCTGCTGCACTACATAGGAGATATCCGGCCGAGTGAAGGTGAGATACTGAAGGGCACCAACAATGCTTCTGTAGGCAGTGGGATCATCCACTGGTGCACCCTTGGTACCGGAAATCTTGGCCTGAGCATCGACTGGAGTGGAACATGGCTTGCAGTCAGTCATCCCGGCGTGGTGAAGGATATCCAAGGCGTACTGGCGCTGGTGAAGGAATAGGCCATCAGTGCGGTGTTCCACTGTCACTCCCAAGAAGTGATGGAGCACACCAAGGTCCTTCATGGCAAACTCCCGCTGCAACGAGGAGACAACCCGCTGAAGCAGAGACTAGCTGGAGGCATTGAGAACAATGTCATCCACATAAAGCAGCAGGTAGGCTGTGTCACCACCATGGTGGAGGACAAACAGAGAAGTGTCGCTCTTAGCTTCGTTGAACCCCAAAGTCACCGGGAAGGAGGCAACCCGACTTTACCAAGCCCGAGGAGCCTGCTTCAGACCATACAGAGACTTGTTGAGCCAGCAAACAAGCTCAGGGTGAGCGGGGTCCATGAAGCCCGCAGGCTGGCTGCAATACACAGTCTCCGTCAGGGTGCCATGGAGGAAGGCATTCTTCACATCTAGCTGGTGAACCGGCCAGGACCGCGAGAGTGCCAGGGAGAGAACAATCCTGACAGTAGCAGGCTTCACCACTGGGTTGAAGGTCTCATCGTAGTCAACACCAGGGCGCTGGGTGAAACCCCGAAGGACCCAGCGAGCCTTGTAGTGATCCAGCGTACCATCTGCCCTGCGTTTATGTGTTTAGATCCACTTGCCGGTGACCACATTGCAGCCTGAGGGACGAGGGACGAGGCACCAAGTCCTAGGTCTGATTGGCCAGAAGGGCCGCATACTCTTCCTCCATCGCGTGGCGCCAGTGTGGATCCACAAGGGCACCACGGACGGTAGAGGGTATAGGAGAGACCGGCGGCTCCGTAGTGGCGGAGAGGACCAGGCGGTCAACCGGACGAAGGACCCCCGCAGCCCGCCGAGTCACCATCGGGTGAGTGTGGCGGGATCGCGATGAAGGATGGGCGGGTGGTACACCGACGGCTCGGTGGGAGAGCGGGCTGGTGCAGCAACCGACGGGCGGCGCTGGTAGACACGAACAGGGTCAGCGTAGCGGGAAGAAGACGCTGGGGCCGCGCGTGGCGAGGCAGGTGGCGCGGGGACACGGGGCACGGCCGAGGCCGTGTCGGGTGCGGCAGGCGAGGCCGGGGCCGTGCATGGTGCCGGAGGCAGCAACGGGCCGACCCTGGGCGCAGCAGGCGACAGGGAAGTGGCCTCACGCGGCATGGCCGAGGACTCCGGGGTCGCGCATGGCGCGGAGGGCAACGCCGGCGGTGGGGGAGTGGCCGCACGAGACACAGTCGAAGGTGTCGCGGCCGCGGATGGCGCGGCGGGCAGCCCCGCTGCCACACTATGCTCGTCAGACGACGGGAGAGCCGTCAGAACAACTGGGGGTGTACCTGCAGAAGACAAAGGTGGCTGAACCACCGGGTCAGTAGAAAATAGAGATTCCAACTCAAGGCTGGAGGCAGGGGTGGAGTCGGCGGAGAAAGGAAAGACCGACTCAGCGAAGATGACATGCTGTGAAATAAGAACACGACGAGAGGAGAGGTCAAAACAACGGTACCCCTTATGATCGGGGAAGTAGCCGAGAAACACACAAAGGGTCGAGCGGGGCGCAAGCTTGTGAGGAGCAGTGGCGGATTTGTTGGGATAGCAAGCGCACCCGAAGACACGAAGGTGAGTGTAGGAAGGAGGGGTACCAAACAAGGCATGGTGAGGGGTGGGAGCGCACGTGGCCTTAGAAGGCAGGCGATTGAGCAGATAGCTGGTAGTAAGGAGACTCTCAGCCTAGAAGCGGGCGGGAGCCGAAGCCTGAAAGAGCATGGAGCGCATAACATTGTTAGTGGTACGAATCATGCGCTCAGCCTTGCCGTTCGGAGGGGAGGTATAGGGACACGACATGCGCAATTGGACTCCCTTCGAAAGGAAGAAAGCCCGGGAAGTGGAGTTATCAAACTCACGACCATTATCACACTGGACTGCCTTGATAGTAACCCCAAACTTTGTAGACACCCAAGCAAAGAAGTGAGTGAGCGTGGGGAAGGCATCTGACTTAGACCGCAAAGGAAATGTCCATGAGTAGTGAGAAAATCGTCGAGAACAACCAGATAATATTTATAACCAGAAATACTCATGATCGGAGAGGTTCACAAGTTGCAGTGAATAAGGTCAAACGCATGAACAACATGCGAAGAAGAAATAGGAAAAGGTAGACGAACATGATGGCCTAACTGACACGCATGACAAATGTGCTCACTGGTAGCCCTAGTACAAGGAACAGAGGAGCTACGACAAAGCTGAGCCAAAACATCGACACCGGGGTGACCAAGCCGGCGGTGCCAGAGTGTGGAGGAAGCTGTGGCGGCAAGGGCGTACGAGGGTGAAGCAGCAGAAGGTGGAAGACGAAGCGTGTAGAGGGGTCCGGTGCTGTCACAGCGGAGAAGAGGACGTCAGGTGACCATATCCTTCACAGTCAAACCAAAGGAGTCAAATTCAACAGAACACGAATTATCAGTGGTGAATTGACGAATGGAAAGAAGATTGTGAACAATGCCAAGGGCAACAAGAATATTTTGAAGACGAAAAGAACCACAAGGATCTGCATCACCCATAGAGGTGACTGGAAGACATGAGCCATTCCCAACCATGATGGAAGAAGGGTGAGATGGGTGGGGTGGTCTGTGAGAGGAGAGAATACCATCATGAGGAGTGGTGTGGAAGGAGGCACCCGAGTCGGCCACCCAGTCCGTGGAAGCCGACGGTGTCAACGCCATAGTGTTGAAGGATTGCGCGAGGGCCATCTGGTCCCACCCACCGGACCATGGACCCCACGCCGAAGGTGGAGGTGGAGCATGCTGCACCGGCCGCCCGGTGAGCATGGCCGCAGGTGGAGTAGGAGGCCGAGGAGCTCCAGCTGTGAACTACCCCGGCCACATGGAAATGTGCCCCGTCCACGGGTTGGAGAAGGATGGCCAGGGCACACTCCCGGTGGCAGGGGCTGGTGTAGCGGAGGTTGGAGCACGACCAGGCCGTCCCCCCTGGCGACGACGACCGCCACCACGACCCCCCCCCCCGCCAGCGGTGGAACCGGTAGGAGGAGCACCGAGCAGGGAAGGAGCCAGCATCAACGGTGGGTGGGAGGTCGTCCTGCTGGAGCCGGAGGCGACAAGAGCAGTCGCGATGGTAGACGTGGGAGCGAGGCCCCGAGTAAGCTCCTCGAGGACAAGGTCATCACAGGACCTTGTGGAAGGACGGGAACGGCACTGTCCTGGTAATCCACGTCCGGAGGTGGGCGTAGGCGTCGCCGAGACCGCAGAGGATGTTGAGAACAAGTGTGCGCTCCATAACAGGCTCTCGGAGGTCACGAAGGGAATCCGCCATCCCTTCATGCGACGGCAGTACTCCGAGACGGAGAGATCTCCATGGACGAAGGTGCGGAAAGCGGCGTCCAACTAGAGAGCACGGGACTCGCGGTTGCCAAGGAACTGCCCCTCGATCGCAACCCAGGCCTGACGAGCGGTACCGCCAAGCTCCGCACGATGTCCTGTAGCTCGATAGTGATGGAACCAAGGATCCACGACAGCACCACGTTGTCCATGCGTCGCCATACCGACCCCTGGGCGACCACTGGAGTGTCAACGAGGACGTGGTCATCTAGGGCATAGCGCTGAAGGGTGAGGAGCACCAGATCGCGCAAGCGCGCGTAGGAGGACGACGAGGGATCAAGGGTGACTAGCACGAGCGCCTGGATGTTCTGGACACCGGCCGCCTGGGCGTGGAGCTGTGCGGCACTCGGATCTGCGGCGACAGCTGGAGCCGCGGTGGCAGGGGTAGGGGGAATAGCAACCCCGAGGTGGCGCTCGGCCTCAGCAACATGCTGGGCCAGTGCATCAGCGGTCTGGCGTGCACTCTCCCAAGCAAGGGCGGTCGCTCGCTCGCGCTCCCGAGCAGCTGCGGCAGCGGTCTTGGCAGTGGCGAGGGCGGCGACAAGGGCAGCGTCGGTAGCCACCACATCGGTGGGGGTCGGCCAACACGCAGGGGCCAAAAGAGGGCCAGAACCGGCCCTAGTATGGGCAGCCAGCGGCGGCAGCACGGCGGGGAGGAAGGTGCCCGCAGTAGCAGCACCGAGCAGAGGCGGGAGACCAGCGGCGAGCATGGGCGGCGGCGCGCCTAGGGCCGACCAGCCCGCGGCCACGGCGGGGGGAAGGCCGGCGGCGGCGGGAGGGAGGAAAGCATGGGGCGGCGGCCCACCCAGGGTCGGCCAGTCCATGGCCACGGCGGGGGGAGGGGCGGCGGCGCACCAGGGCCCGAAGGGAGGCCGGCAGCGGCAGGAGGGAGGCCGCCGGCGCTAGATCTAGCCGCGCCGGCTTCGGATCCGGGTAGGGCGAGAGCGGGGGCGGCGGATCCGGCCACGCCGGCGTCGAAGCCGGGGGGAGGGAGGCCGGTGGTGGTGGATCCGGCCACGCTGGCGTCGAATCTAGGCGGGCGGGAGCAGGGGCGACAGATCCAGCCATGGTAGCGCTGGATCCGGCCATGGCAGAGGGCGGCGCGATGAGAAATGGGGAGGAGGAGGCCGCCAGTGTCGTGAAGGTGAAGACGGGGCTCACCGGAGGAGGCTCGCCGGCC
Source organism: Zizania palustris (assembly GCA_019279435.1). Lineage (NCBI taxonomy): Eukaryota > Viridiplantae > Streptophyta > Magnoliopsida > Poales > Poaceae > Zizania > Zizania palustris. The sequence goes on along the minus strand of JAAALK010000086.1, from coordinate 22,988,027 downwards.
ATGGAGGCAGCGGCGGCGGCGCCATCGGCTGGAGAGAGGAGAGGGGAGGGAGGGGAGCCTAGTGCTCTGATACCATGTAGGAAAGGGTAGAATGGTTGATTCCTCTCCCTACGGTTGGGAGGATAGAAGAAGAAGAAGGGTCTTACAGGAGGGGCCGACAGGGGGGCCCACACACCAGACACACACACACACACATACTCTAACATGAAGCTACCCATCAAAGCAGGATAGAATTACCCACAAAATGCCATGGCTTATATTCTTCCCTCACCCAATCATTTTCCCCACTCGCCCATTCCAACTTCCTAGGTACTCAGCCATCCCCAGCTTTAAACCCAGTTAGAAGAGTAGGATAAGATTGTGGAGATGACTGACTGGAGTGAGCTTCAGGACTGCGTTTAGTATCAAGTTGTATAACAAAGTCACTCCATCTTACTGACATTAGCCAGATTGAACATTTCCAGGACATCATAATCCACAAACAACAAAATAAACATTTCTAGGGCATCATGGAACAGCAAACCATACATAAAACCTGTCATGTTAGGACTGAGTAATACCGATCTAGCTTTCTACTTACCCCTCGTTCTTCATATCATGGTGGATAGCCATGCCAATAGCTGGTGCAATTACTACTGTAAGCAACACTAAGCCCAAGGGTAAACATAACGAACATTTCACTAGAAAGTAGAAACTACACTCTATCATAAACCTGAGTTGCTCACTCCTGGAAAACTTTAGATAACACACGGACTAACAGCTTAGAAAACACGCTCACTATGCAGATCCTTCCATTTACCTGACGCAATCGGTGCGACGACCATGGCGATCGTCTTCCCTGACATCATCATCAGTAGATGAGGACGATCCGTCACTGCCCCTCTCCTCGTCGCCTTGTGCTGGAGCCCTATCACGCTGGCCACGGCGCATTCGGTACTCGATGGCGACGCATACCATGTGTACGATGCACTGCAAGGCGTAGCCAGCGATCCAGGTCCGGAGCGGCATGGGCGAGTTCTCGTTGCGGCTGAGCACGAGCACGACAGCGGCGACGGTGATGAACGACAGGTTCCAGAGCAGGTCGAGCGCCACGACGGGGCGGGAGTAAGCCCAGTCCGCCTGACGCTCCTCCAGGTGCTCCGCGGCCGCCTCCCGCACCAGCACCGACGGCTCCCGCATCGCCCGCCGCCCGCCGCGGCGCAGCAGCCGCGCCGCGCCGCGGAGCGAGGGCCGCCGGAGCGCGCTCCCTCGGCGCCGTCCGCCGCCCCCGCCGCCCCCGCCGCCCAGCAGGGGCGCCGAGTCAAGGAGCGCGTCGCCGCGGGTACTAGGGGAGCGAGGCGTCGCCATCGAGGGCACCCCTGGGAGATTGAGGAGGAGAGAGGTCTGCTCCTCCGGCGAGGTGGACGGATTTAGGGGTGACTTAGACTCGGGAGAATTTCCTTTTTGCTCCCTTCTTTTCTCCCCTATTGCGTTATGGGCGAAGGCCTAATGGCCGCGTCGGGTTGACCGGTTGAGCAACCTGTATTTTTTGTCATTACCAAAATTCCTAAGTATTCGCTTAGCTTAGGTGGTGTCTCGTCACAAATACTATAGGATGGAATGACTCTGTTATAGATTCTGTCTGGTATTGGAATGGCTCCACTCCGTGTTTGAAAGCAACAACGGAGTCACTCTATTTTTTGTTTGGTTCTGGAATCTATAAAACGGAATTGTTACATCTCTTATTTGGTTCAAGGGCGGCAGAGGAGATGAGAAGAAAAGCGGATGGTGTGGGAGGCATCGGAGGCGAGACGTTCGGTTTGGTAGATTTTTTGAGAGCGAATGGTTCTGGATCTAGAAGGAATATTTCTTTTTGGGAGCCGCTCTGTTCTATATAATTCCAAGTCAAACACACGTAAAGTAGAACGGAGCCACTCACTTCCACCTAACTCCTGAACCAAACACTACCTTAAACCCCATATACTTTTTATTATTACTAAAATTCATATGTTTTCATTTAAAGAGTTG